>JAIXND010000782.1:12989450-13101678 GCA_023646645.1 Varanus salvator macromaculatus
TGTGTGTGTGTGTGTGTGTGTGTGTGTGTGTGTGTGTGTGTGTGTGTTTGGGGGAACTAATGAAAATTGGACCAAGTGGGACCAGTTAGATTTGCACAGCAAATTTGCCTTCCCTCCAGACACTGAGTGAAGATTACAAATGACAGAAAATCTAAAGTGATCAACAATTCTTTCAGAGATGAATAACATCCTCCACTTATTCACCTAATTAGGATGCTGGCAACAAAGAGAATTTGCTTGGAATTACACAAGCAATCACAAGATGGCTAATAATTACACTGAGACACACCAGCTCATCACACATGCCTGGCAAGCATCCCTTTGTGTCCAGTCAGCATCAGCTTGCACGTGTGATTACTTAATTAACTGCAAAGCTGAAAGAATCTCACAGGACTCATAAGGGTGCCATTCTATAATGTTGCAAATTCCCTTGTGAAAACAGGGAGGATTCTATGAATGCTTAAAAAGAGAGCCGTCTTAAACAACTCTCGTATCTACGTGCTGTCAAGTCGTCTCTGACTTATGGCGGTGACCCTCTGAATGAACATCTTCCAGAATGTCCAGTCCTTGGCAACCCAGCTCAGCCCTTGTAAACTCAAGCCTGCAGCTTCCTTTACAGAATCGATCCATCTCATTGTTGGTCTTCACTCTCTCATTCTGCCTTCGACTTTCCGCTGGCATTATTACCTTCTCCAGGGAGTCTTCCCTTCTGATGATATGCCTGAAGTAGAACAGCTTCATTTCCATCATTTCTGCTTCCAGGGAAAGTTCCTCCTTGATTTGATCTAGGACGCACGTGTTCATCTTTCTGTCAGTCTGGGGAACACGCAAAGCTCTCCTCCAGCACCATGTTTTGAATGCATCAGTCTTCTCCCTGTCACCTTTCTTTGCGTGGATTATCTTGGTCTTGGTCTGAAAATGCAAGATGCCTCTGCTTTAATCCTCCCTAAAGACCAAAGCCGTGTCTATGTCACAATATAATGAGACACCAAGCCCAGTTTTAAACTTTTTGAGTAATTCTCTGTCCTTGAACTGGTGTTTTCCTTTTTAAAAATCACACATATTTATCACATCCTTCCTCCAAAGATCTTAGGTTAGTGCTCCTTTCCCCAAAGTGGAGTCCTCAAGAGGTTTTGGAGCTCAGCTCCATCAGCCTCAGCCAGGATGGCCAATGCTCAGAAATTCTGGGAATTGTTTTCCAAAACATCCCGAAAGCACCAGGTTGGGGAAGGCTGAGTAGCATTTATAGGTTATTCTATTATATTTGCATGCAAGACCACTAGACGGGAGAATCAACATATCAGGCTGGATCCAGAACCTGTCTTCCATGGACAGAGGAGCTCCACTCACAAAATGTGCGTCTGCTTGATTTCCCTGGATCTTCTTGGCACTGCAACTCATCCCATCCTCTGGTTATCTGTGTAGCTTTTTCAGTGGTGTGGGAGGACAGCTGTGAAGTGGAAGGAGTGGCAAGTTCTCCTTCTGCCAGTTCAGTTGCATGTCCCTATATCTGGTTCCAAACCATCCTGCAGTTACATTCCATGAATTTAATGTGCATATTCTAAACATGGCTCAATCTGGATCCAATCTGATACATTCTGTTACATCCAGAATACTTGTCAGGATTCATTGTTAAGAGGCAGTGCAGGGAAAAGTACGGGTCTGTAGGGTTAATACGGTTTTTATTTTCTCTTGTAATTGTTACATTTCATTGGATGTTAATCTTTGGTTTTATTGTTTTAATCATGCTTGCAAGCCACCTTGAGTATGTGTAAAAAGGCAAGGGGCAAATCAAATAAACACATAAATAAAATTCATTGGGCCCTAAGTATCTTTTGTTACAGTAAATACAACATTATCCAATGCACTTGATCGCCTCAGATGGTTGAAAAGCCAACCTTCACTGCCTTTGTGGAAATTCTTGGGAAAATTGCTTGACAGCTTGGCTCAGATTTAGAAGAGTAATTGCTGACTTTTACAAAGATCTACAGCTTTGATTGGGGTGAACAGTCACAAATCTCCTTCTTTTCCTCTGCTTGGAGGCACTACATGGGGCTGCCCCTTGGTCTTTCTTTCAACAGACCTGTCTGCTGATAAATTACATGTTGGAACTGGTATTGTTGGTACAGACTTGGCCTATATAAGCACCTCATCAGCTGAGTCACTGATGACATTTTCTGTTTTCTATCTGACCTCTCCTGGTTCTTATACAGAAAGAATGCTCTATAGAAACACATCTGGATTTTTAAAAATAATAATGCTGATAAATCAGAAGATACCTGTGTTTTGGAAAATACAAGATTTACAGGCAGTGTCCCCAGGGGAATACACTGCTAAACCTTGAAAATACTTAGGAATGCAACATACGCCTGTACAGGAATAATTATCGGCCATTACAAGAATGAAACCCATGAAGACTTGGGGCTGCTCTCCATAAGGCCTTTACTGTGCCCTCATGATTCCCTACTCAGGGTAGTTTGTAGGTGTTTTATGTGATGCTGCCGTCCTCCAGGGCATCTCCTGTGCTCGCCAAGCATTTCCACAGCTTTTTGATTTTAAGAATGAGGAGAGTAAGCTATTTTCTGATGGCACTAAAATAAATGTGTATTTATGTAATTGCCCCACACTGCATCACCACCTTGTGGTTGTGCAATGGAACACATAGAAAGGTGGAGAAGGAAAACCCTCAGAAAAAGAAGTCTGTGCAAAAGACCTGATCTTAATCCCACAAAGGATCTGGGAACAGAAGTCTTGGTCAAATGGTGGGTTAAAAGTAGGGATATGTGAGGAATCCACCTTGGGTGAAAAACGCACTGGATCCCCTGGTCCTTGGCTTCCTGGACTCTGGACCACTTTGTAGCAGCCCAGAGCCCAAGTTCCTGGCAAGAGTGCCCAGGGTTCATGGGGTACTCACCAGGAATTGAGCCCCATGTGCTGTGTTGGGCACCAGGAGTCGCAGCTGGCAGGTCTGCTCAATGTACTCCTTTTCTCCATGTGTTGACACCACCAGCAGCAAACAAGGAATGGTGGCCAGGATGCCCACTCACAGTGTCCCTTTTCCCCACCAGTGGCAGCAAGCAGGGAAGGAGGCTGGCCACTGGGGAAAGTTCCTGGCCGCACAACTAGGGTCTGTGAACACTCATGGATTTCTTCTGGGCTCAGCTCTCTTCCTTACACAGGGATAAGCACCAGAAGAAGTCCAAGGAGTTGGCACGAACTGGGTTCCAAAATGGCCTGGCACATCCCTAGTTAAAAGCCCTGGAATGAGTGGAATAAACTCATGTGATTGTTTACTCAGTGTGATTGTTTTGCCCCATGGATGTCTTGCCCAGACTTTCTTTCCCTTTGCTGATCCACAGTTCTCCCTCTAAATCCAGGGAACAGTCATCTTGTTGTCACAAGCAGATCTCTCCCTCCATTTTTACCACTTCAGCAGCCTCAGATGAAACTTTGGAAGCACAGTCCCTCTATTAAAGCTTAACTAGTTACGAAACAGAATACACCAATGTAGTGTTCTCTTTGAGGTGTGGGAGAAACATCTACCCACACAAAGAGATGAATCCAAACTGAAACTTTCCTTCCTTCCCTCCCTTCCAGAAATGTTCTGACAGCACCCTCAGGGCAGCCCCTGCTGCTTGAGGACAGACAGACGGCAGGGACACCGAACACCTCTTAATTGGTCCGCTCATCTTGCCTGTCATCTCCTGACCAGCTCAAGGAACTCCCTCCAGTCTGCTCCCTGCCAGTTCTGAAAGGTCTCCCTCCTTTCCCAAGGTGGACGAGTTCTCCCACTCTGCCTAAGATGCTTCACTAGATAACCTTGAAAGTGCCAAGTCCTCTGCTCCCCTTTGTCCTTCAACCTCCTCCACAGAATCAAATGACTGTATTTGGGCAGACTAAAATGTGCGAGAGCTGAGCCCCCTCCCTATACGTTACCAGACAGATTCATATGGAATCAGTTAAAAATGGGTTGGAAGTACTATATTGTACACAGGCAAGTTTGCAGAAGAGGTTTAGCACAGTCTAGGAGTGTATATCATTTGGTCATGATGCAACACAGTTGAGAAATCCAATATGTTATATAACAAACCCAGCACAAAAACACCAGATTAAAACAGAAGGGCACTTGTTGAATTTGATTTGGTCACCACTACTTACCTGTACTTTGCAAATAAATTGCATCTCTTCCTGAGGCTACCCTACAGATGTGTAAGCTAGGATGGAAAATGTTGGCTTCTTAAGTTTCCCTGGTGTCATCTCTTTGGTTCTTTTGGCCCTCAAAGGGCCTCACACAGCATTTCTGATGCCTTTCAATGGTACAGCAGGGATGGTGAACCTTAGGTCCATAGGCCAACTGGAGCCCTCCAGGGCACTCAGAAGACTATGGCCCTGCCCCAGTCCCACCCCCTTGCCCTTGACCACCAGCCTATCCCATCTTTCGCATGCACCCCCCAAATTCTGAAGGCTCAAATGCCTCTTCTAAGACTTAAGTACTGGCAGCACTCCTGGCCCTCTGAGAAGGTGTGGTGATGCCCCTGTCTCAGACTATGGATCTGGAAAGGCAGTGGAGAACCACAGGCCCAATGCTGGTGTTGCTTCATGCCCCTGCTGTTGTGATGTGTGACCCTTCTCCTGAGTAAACATGCCACTTCAGAGTTCCTTTTCTCAATACTTTATTGCTGCACGTCCTCTGAGTTCACCCAGAGTAAAGTGTTGAACCCTCCCTGGGCCTTCCTCTAAATCTTCATCCCATTTCAGAGACTTTCTCCATCATCAGCTCAGAAACTGGCATTTCTCGCCTCTCTCTGCCCACCCCTCATAGTTTCGACAATTGTGTGGTCTCCTAGCAACTGGCAACCCCTCCTCAGGGGGAGGAGCCTCTATATTTGACAGACCACTCAGCTCTTGGTGCACACTCTGGGCAGACCCTGAACCCGCCTCCCTTTCTCCCATTGGCAGATCGGGGCTCTCGTCACCTTCCACCCCCAGTTCTCCTTGCTGGTCCATCTCCTCATTCCCACTAGGTACTTGCTCACCAGCCCCACTCAGCAAAGGGGCTGAGCATGACATTTAATGTTTATCCAGCTTACAGTTAAGTTTGGCCTATGTCAGGCTTGCTGTTCTTAGGCATAAACGGAAACCTCCAGACACAAGATATAAAAGGTGGCCTCCACGAAGTAAGCCACAGTATAAAACATTCCTGCCGTCGGCCTACAATGCCAGGTGGCTCCTTGTATCCTAATCAGTGCAACACTCAAATGAGCCTCTCCGTGCAATGCAAAGCAAAATACAAGCACATATTGTTACACCGCATTTTTTTCTTTTCATTTCCATTATACTATTATTACTTTTTAATTAATTTCATTTCTATACTGCCCCATAGCCAAAGCTCTCTGGCCCATAGCAATATCCATCCCTTATAGGTTCTCTCACTATTCTTCCTTTAGATGTAACTATTGATTTCTCCTTTAACTCCATTCTTCGAAAATCATTCTGTTCTAATTTCACACTTGCACTTTTGCTACCTTCCTTACCGATCCTTATGATTTTCCTAATACAGCCCTTCAATAGTCTGCAAATCTTTTCTTATCAGTTATTACAGTTTTAGCAAACTCAGGTTCACGGTGCACAATTATAAATTTACTAGTTAGAATTTCCAACAGGTTTCCCATTAAACTCAAATAAATCCATTGCCAGTTTCTGTCCTGGTCCTTCTGGTACTTCATGGCATGACATTGATTCCTTCTGTTATTATTTTTTGAAAGTTTGACATACCTTACAAGACTGTATTAACTTTTCCATTTTCATGCACATGCCTAGCCAAAACATCTCATATAAAGCTCTTCCTGTACCCAGTTCAATTCCCAAATGACTTTTGTGAATTAATTCCAACAGTTCTTCCCTCAGTTTTCAGATGCAATTCTCTATCATTCTTAAATATTCAACCATCACAAACACTTAATTCCTCCCTGTAATTCCAATATGGTTTAAGCTCTTCAGGAACTATTTTTGTGCCATCCTAATGGGAAAAAGAGGGACTGCAGGTGGTGCAGTGGTTTAAACCGCTGTGCTGCTGGGCTGGTTGATCAAAAGGTCACTGGTTCAAATCTGCACACGGGGTGAGCTCCTGTGCTCCGTCCCAGCTCCTGCCAACCTTGCAGTTCGAAAGCATGCAAACGCAAGTAGATGAAAAGGTACCACTTTGGTGGGCAGGTAACAGCGTTCCGTGCACTTTGGTGTTTAGTCATGCCGGCCACATGACCACGGAGACTGTCTGTGGACAAACGCTGGCTCCCTTGGCCAGGAAACGGAGATGAGCACCGCCCCCTAGAGTCAGGCATGACTGGACGTAACGTCAAAGGGAAACCTTTACCTTTACCTTTTTAATGGGAAAAAGAGCCCTCCCATACAACACAAAGCAAATATAAACACATACTATTACAGCCTATTTGTACAAAGCAAGATCATTTGCTATGTTATTTATTTTTAGCTATTTATTTACTGGATTTTTAGCCCACCCCATTAGCCACACAGCTCCCTGGGTGGGTTACAGACCATAAAACCATATAAAAACTAAATAAAGTATTAAAAACACAATATTAAACACAACTCAAATAACAATAAAAGCACACCCAGATCACATTCTTAACTTAGAACCTACAATTACATAAAAGGCATAACCACACTCTATATTAAAATATGTTCAAGTTAGCAATGAATGGCCTTCATTAAATTTACTCTGTCTTGGTTTTGTGGAGAATCAGGCATTTTTCCTTTTGTCATCTGCTTATCAACAGAAACTATTTTTTCGTTATGTGTGTATGTATGCAAGTATAAGAATTTTATTTCACTACCACACTTGTGCACTGGCACAAATGCATGTTAGCACTAGCACCAATTTGTGCAAATTCCACCCCTGAAGTAAACAACCAGTCCTCAAATCTGCAGAATTTCTGTGACTCAGAAAAAGGCAATCCATTATAGAAGCTACAGGTCAGATTCACAAAAATTTTTCACAAAAAAACACACTGAGGAGTTCTTTGACACCCCTGGCCATCCCTTGGGTGCATTCCTATGCATGCTTAGACAGAAAAGGGGCCTACAGCTTTCGGTATGACCCAGCCATCTGTACTCTCAGCCGTTTCTCCTGTCTAAACTTGCATGCGATTGCGTACTTGAACTGTTTTAAGCGTGAGATTCTATATTTGTGAAACCAGGGCTGCTTGAAATGTTGATTCTGTGGAAAAACTGGGGAGAGTTCTAGTAATACCTCTTTGGGGACAGCTAATTGTGACGAATGCTTACTTAGTTGCTCATGCAGTATAGAATGTTGCACTTATCTCTTTCCATATATTAAGTACAGGTACAAAGAAAGCAAATTGTGCAATTAGATAGCTGGCTCATTGAGATATACTGATTATTTTGATTTCCTCATATCACAACGAACAAAGACATGTGGATCAAATAGCCAAGAAGAGTATGTAATTCAGAGCTATACAACACTTGATGCACAAGATAAAGACCTCTCTCACACACTAACACATGCACACACATAGGCTGTGTGAACACGTAATGATCCGCCACAGCAGAAATGGCTTGTCATTGTGCGTGAATACTGGAAGCACAGTGAAACGAGGCATGTTTGGTTACCATGTTTGGTTACTGCAGAGAACCAACGGTCTATTCCAAGGTTTCTGCATTCCTGCATTGTGTGAGGTCAGTTGGAATGTTTTTCTGTAGTTTCCCCGTTTGTGTCAGCCGTTTGTGTCAGCACCATCCTTTTGGTGGCAAGAAAGGATGTGGCAACCACAGCTGCTCCAGCCACTCTCTTGTTCACCTAGCAACAGCCGAGTTGCTCATGGACAGGATGCTGATTGGCTGCCCTCATGCTCCTGGCCTTCCTCCCAGGGCTTGCCCTCTGACGGCCAGGTGGACCACCCACCTTGCCTGCTGCCTGGCCAGATGGCCAAGATGCCCATCTTGCCCACCTGGGGCAGCCATGCTGCCATGTTGCCGTCCAATGCGGCCTTCTGTGCAAACTTGCTGTCCCCTCTCACTTGAGGCTACCCTGTCTCAACAGCATGACCTCATGCGAGAGAGGACAGTATACTCACCTGGGAAGCCATGGCAGATGGGAACACGGTGCCATGGCCACTCCAGACAGGCAGGGCTGCTGATCCAGCAGGGCCTCAGGGTGCACGGCAGGAGGGAAGACCCGGGACAGCCGTGTGGCTCCAATGAGTACATGGGTGCTTCATGGAGCAGGAGTTGAGGGGTGGGGGGAGTGGTGGCTAGCTGAGAATGTGCCCAGGAGAATGTGCGGACCAATGGAAGAGAGGCAGCCCAGGTGGGCCAGGGTGGTGCACACTAGGATTGGTTCCCAGTCACAAGGGCTGATGGGAGATGTGCCACTATTTGGAGGGAAGATGGAGACGGGTAGAAACTAGTCATGTGTAGTTAGCTCACAAATGTGTGAACACAAGACAACTGTGCAGAAAGAAAACTGCACAGTAACTATTCACATGTGTGAATGCCCCCCCCCTCTCTCTCACTCACACACACACACACACATGTAGAACTGTGGCATTTACATGGTTGTCTGTTCTGCCACAAGTTTTGCAGTCTTCCTAGTCTTACTGTCCCAGCTAGGCAGCAAAAAGAAAATGTTTATCCAGCCCTAGAGAGATGGTAGAGGGGCTGTGTTTGACTTGGTAGAAAACAATAGTTGTGTCGGCCTGTATTACAGCTTCATAAAGCGATTTAATTTGCGGGATTAGTGGTGTTGTACACACACATTCAGGACCATCCCAGCAAATGGTGCTCCTGCCCCAGCCTCATCCACTAGCACCTGAGCCAGAAGCCCAGAAGCTCCTCTTCCTTTCCTGGAGATAAAAACTCTAGACACATACATGTATTATTATATATGTATTATTATATTATTATTGCATTTACAGCCCTTTCTTTTCCTCTTGTCAGTAACCCAAGGCAGCTTACCATTTGATACTTGCAACAACAACAATCCTGTGAGGAAGGTTGGGCTGAGAGTCTGTGACTGGCCCAAAGTCACCCAGTGAGCATCATTGCTGAATGTGGTCTAGAACCCCGATCCCCCAGGTTCCTAGAACAACACCCTAATCACAATGCCATGCCTTCCTTTTCATGATACCTTAAATTTAGCGGCCTGCATTGCCCACATTCTCCTCCTCCCCAAAATTCTCCATGCAGCCATAGGTCAGAGAAGGTCAGCTGGCTGCTCAAACAGCAGGAAGGACCCAAATGCCAATGGAAGCATTTCTTTTCATCTCAACCTGTTTTTACTTTAAGATCTCCTGATGAGGCATTGTTGGGGACCTCCTTTAGGCAAAGTATTCAGTATACTCTAATTAAGAACAAAGGAATGGGAGATTTCAGCAGTAGTGCTCTGGTCATGGAATGGCCTCCTTAAGAGCAAGGATGGGAGCATTTTGGGCCCATGTACATATGTGGTATTTTGGAAAACTGTTCTGAACACCACTGCAAAATGCTAGAGCAGGTCAAATCTTGAAAGCACCCTGTCTTCATTTTGTCCTGGTAAAATAGGGTGCCTCTTTGTTTGTCTTTTAGCATTCTTCATCTAGGTTTGAATTTCCCTTTGATTTCTTGGATCTTCTGGAAGAGGTCTCTTGGTTTTCTTCTTTTGCTGTTCTCTCCTGCTTCTTTGCACTGGTCATCGCAATAGTGCTTTTTGTCTGTACCTGATAGCTGCTGAAATTTGCATTCAGGATTCTGACCCTATTTTTGTCACATATTGCTTTTGCTTTTTGCCTGTCCTTAGCAACCACGAGTATTTCTTCTGTCACCCAGTTAGACTTTTTCTTTCTTCTTGCTTCAGGAATTTGGCATTCTTCCCTAATAATTCTCTGTTTTCAGTTCATAGTTCTTCTCACTCATGGTCAGTTAAGTTGAGTAATGCAAATCTGTTTTTTATATGAACTTTAAATTCCTCAGCAAAGAAATTTGCTTTCTGTATTGGCCATCTGGTGATGCCCATGGATTCACTGAAGTATGTACTTATTTGCAATAAACCGACTGTTGCCCTCACAGAATTCTATGTCATTCTCTTGCTTTAACTGGATTGCCTATCTCTTCCAAGTTCCTTCCCTCATTTTAGAGAAGTTTCTCTTAGGATTCTGTTGGGCTGCCTTGGCAACCTTCCACTTAAACATAAATCAAATTAGATAACACTTTGGTCCCATTGATTCAACAACACACATCTTACACCAGGTCCTGGGCAGCACCTCGCAGGATAAAGTCCACGCTTGCCCCCAACATACTCTGGTCAGTTCTAAGGCACAATCATTCAGGGCAGTAATAAATATATTGCTTTGCGGTAAGTGTCATAAGCATCAAACCATTCACTGGAAGAAGTTATTGAAGTCAGCCATTAATTACAGCTCAGCCTTGTTTAGAAGCCTTCCTGACTTGGTTTTCCATCACAAGCAAAACCTGAGTGTTTTGATCAGGGGGAAAGATAGCATATCCCGAGTATTAAACTACCTTTTGGAATGTGTTATTGTCTGCCCCTTTTAGGTTTTCCAATCTACTTGACGCTATGCCCTCTTTGAGTTACCAGTCTGCCTGATCTTCCTATAGAGTTTATATCCAGAAATTATCATATCCCACAGGCTTTCTCCATTCCATCAGGTTCCCCTTATGGCCTCTGTAGTTTGACTTTAGAAACAGGCCGTCCATCCCTTCAGCCTTGGTTCAGAAGATTCTAGCATTAGCACAGAAACCAGGATTCATGGTCACCTGCCCCCAGAGTCTCTGACATGCATCTTCTGCTATGACCTTTAGGTCTCTCTGAGTGGCTATTAGGTGTCACTATTTGCCCATGGCCTATTTCCTCCCTGTTCCCTTTTAGACAATCAAAACACTCCTTTTCATCTCTTGGGAACAATTCGGCCTGAACTGCTCTGATATCATTTTGGTGTTAAGTGCCAGCAAATGGATTTCTTTCTGATTATTCCTTCTTGTATAGGCTTGGCTTGCCCCAGAGCGCTCCCCAGTACCTGGTGAATCCAAACTCCTTCTCCCTACAGCACTGTCTCATCCACCCATTGAGATTCCTCCACCTCACCTGTCTAGCTGGCCCTAGCTGTGAAAGAAGGTGGCATTTCAGAGAGAGCCAATCGGGGGTCCTTTCAAACTCCTAGCTTTCTACTTACACTTGGCTTCCAGGACCTCACAACTATGTTCTCCCATGTCACTGAAACCAACCAGTGCAACCAAGCATATCTACAAAGCTGAAGAGACATTGCACTGTATCTGCTAGCTTTGTCCCAGGTAGCTGATACACCAACAATGGTCTATGTTTCTAATTCTGGATTCCCTATTACTCCAAGCCCTCTCCCCACAAGAGGCATATTCTTGACACCGAGGATATGGGGAATAGGTCCCCTGAGGGAACTGTCCAGAAAGTTTCCTGTTGTGTAATGTCCAGAGAGCTTCAACAATTGGGCAGGATAGGAACATACAAAAACTTCAAGCCCTCTTTCCCAGAATGCTCCCCTCCTTCCCTGATACCCCTATTCTCCATAACAGCTGAGGGACCTTGTTTCCTGGTATCCAAAGTTCTCACCCTCCACCCTTTCTGCTTCTCTCAGTTTCTCCAGCTCTGTGACCTGTTACAGACCTGTTAATTACAGGGCGCATGCACACCCATGACTTCTGTCCAGCTGGTAGATAAGCATTCACTGGATTATTAGTTTCATATCATCATTGCTTCATTTGTTTATCCAAGAAACAAAGTAGATTGCCCGGGCGTCCTTGCCATGTTGGTAAACTCACAGAGGTAGCTAACTGGTGTGTGTTCAGCTTAACTTGCACGTATACATAACTTCTTTTTACCACGGTGCTTTGCCAAGCTCAGTACACCAGGTTCCCTCACAAGCTGCCTTATATTTCCACAAGCTTCCCCAATTGTTGCTGCAGCCAATAAAATTAGAAGGGATCATTTAAAAAACAAGGGAGGCTGTGGTTCAACTCCTAACCAGAACTAGGTTCCAGGGACTGGAAATCTTGGACAGCTGAGCTCCCTCAGAAAGGAGATTTCTAATCATGTGGACAAGTACCTGTCGGTTTAGAAGTGAAACCAGTCCATCAAAAATGAGGGAGTGATGTCTGCCTCCTTGGGGGATTTCCCAGGTATGCAGAAGTACACAAGTTCTTATACACAACAGAAAGGGATATTGGCTAAGTATTATAAGCAGCTTCCAGCCCTACAATATTCCCCAGAAAGTGTCTCTCCCAAGGGCTTCTGAATAATTCCTGATTCTTTGCTTGCCAATATCTTTCCCCACCCATCTTTTCTTGAGCTTTGGCTCTGCCTTCTTCACATTGTATACCCATGGTTCAGGAGGGAGCTGCACAGATGAAATCTTGCTTGAGCAAAATAGTCTCCTGAACACCTTGATATTTTACCAGAGATTGAGAGAGAGAGAGATTTAGAAAGAGAGAGAGGCTTTAAAAGTACATACGCAACCACAGATTGAAACAATAAGGCAAAGTAAAACCACATGTTTCCATTCCAGACTTTTAGTTTGCACTCACTGCCCCAAAACATAAATTTGCCTGGGCAAAACAAATCTTCTGTTTGTACCACTTTCTGCTTTCTCACCACTTCTTCAGTTATTTTCTTACCACAGTCCCATAAGGAGGGAAAGCGCCAATTGGTACACAATGACTTGGTTCATGTGTAACACAAACTAAATAAATCACCCACAAGATTTTTCATTGTAGCAGCAGCCACTGTTTTGAGTGTTCGGGGCATGATGGGGTGCAGCAGAACCCAGCAAGAACAAGCCATCTAACACCCAGGGGCTGTTTTAGGGTTGCAGGTAGTTTGTCAACCGCACCAACAATTCACCTTTTCCAGGTGCATCTGTGACAAGCTGCTGTGACATTCCTGCCATGCCACAAATATTTGAAATGGCAGCAGCGGTCACAAGAAACTCGATGGGAAAATGTACTGATCACAGCTTATTGTTATGTGCAAAATGAGTAAATGTCTTTTGGTTGATAATGCTAGAGCTTGTCCATCATCCGATGGCCTGAAATGCCAGTGTTTTCCGAATGACAAAATGCAGAGGTAACTTTGGAATTTCCTGCCGAAACAGCCTGTCTAAAGGCATCCCTGCCAAGTCTGGATCCCACCCAATATATCCATTTCCCTACCACCTCGAAAATGAATAGCTTCAAATCAGCTGGTGTCTCCATGGGCCATACAGTCTGACTCTCAAGTGTTATCTTCAACTCCTGTCCCAACCCAGGTGATCTTATCTTTAAACTAGAAATTAGTGGTTAACTGGCAGCCTCCAATTCTGATCTTGTCCCTGAAAAGATATCCATCCAGCATGGTACCCTGCCTGGTCCTTTCTCTCTCCAGTCTGTACGCTGGAGAATTGCTTTTATCAGCATATTAGGTTAGATCCAGAAGGATGAACCAAACCTTGAAAAGATAGCCCTGGCTTCTTTCAGGAGGCATTTGTTCAGCAAGATAATAACCTGATACGAATTCATTGTGCTCAGGATCTACTCATTACACCTCCATTCTTCCAGTGCCAGTACAAATGCAGGTCAAGTGCATAGATTGCAACATTAAAGCTCTCCCTCCCATAGTGCAATCTTCTCATGGACTTCAGTAACAACATTCTAATAAGAATAACTTGTTCCTATTGCTTCCACACAATTCCTGTAATATCTTGCAATTTCCATGTAAGGGCCATCCTCTTTCTCCACCCCGGGATCCCCAGTGGCCACATATGCTGTGTTACCAAGATGTCAAACCACTCATTAGACTTCTTCAGAACTGCAGATCTCCACACTGCTCTCCACTTGCACCCGTCACCACCATGGAGCTGTTCTAGTGGATGCAGTTGCTACTCCCCAGCTTGTTAATTGGGATCTATCTCCTTTAACACCGGAGCATCACCTTCAACACCACCTTCAACTACTTCTGCAAACTGGCTTTCTTCAATGGTTGGATTTTTCTCATCTCCATTGTACTATCCCTTGTTTTAACTGCTTGCCAGTGGCGATCAGTGGAAAACATGAAGTAAGTTCTATCTTCAACATTTGGTTCTATCTTTAACTTTTCGGGATGGTCACATCTATGGGGACGAGATGACTCTTGGCACCAGATGTTTCCTCTTTCTCCCAATAATAGGCCAGTGACCTCAAGGTTTACCTCTTGAGCCTAGTGGTACCAAAGCTGATGATAGGCCTATTTGAACATTCCTCCAGTTGCTGAGCCATGGATAGTCCATCATCAATACTCAAGAAAGTAGGAGGTAAACTGCCCTTCAAGAAGCAAGAGGGCATCACAGAAGTCTCTGGAACTCCTTGAAAGGGAGTGATGGTGCCTTTGGAGAGCACTTTTGGCTTGGTTTACATCAACTCCTAAGTGATTTGGCTGAAGGCTGGTACTGACCTAGCCAAGAACAGGTCCATTGTGTGTTGCCCCGAGAGCATGTGATCCCTGTGGGTTGCTATGTTCCTCCAGGCAGACAGCCCTCTTTAGTTCTGGGGTTCCCAAGATAAGAGGGAAACAGGGGTAGTGGTGACAACCTACCAAGTACACTGAAGCATGCAGAACTTCCCTGCCTCGCAAGACTGTTATTGCACGGCAAACCTTTCAGTCATTCCTCATGAATTTGGTCTTTTTAACAAAGAGCAGTATGGCACATTAAGGACTAACATATGGATTATGGCAGACAGTTCCGTGCATAAAGTGTTATCCTAACTTGGCAGTTACATATATCTCATTGTGGAAAGCGTGGGGAATAGTTAATGTGAGGTGAGATGGAAATGAAATGCAAAAAGCACAGACGCCTGCAATTACATTGAACCATAGATGTTAAATCTTTGCAGTGACCATTCAGCAAAATAATGTTGATGGAAACACAAACATCCTGACAATGGACAATTAATTTGATACTTGCCATGGTGGGAGAAAAGACCATTATATAGATTTAAGTTACAGATGATAGAACTGAACCTCTTGATAGGCTCTAATTTTGTAGTTTAATACTAAAACTCTTCCTTGGTAAATAGGTGTTCATCTAGGTTTAAACCTCCCCTCCACAGCTGGGTAGTAGGCAAGAGTGTGTGTGTGCCTGAGAGGGAGGAGAATGTGAATGGGGCTGCACTGCTTGGACTCTATGGCCTAAATGGCCCATTAAAACTCTGATTCTAATACACTGTATATATTCGAATGCACTATATATATAGTGCATTCAAAAAGTTATTTAAAAAAGCAACATCAAAAGCAATAAAGGAAACAAACAAGAACATTTTACATTGTATAAAGGTTAGGAATATCAGTTGCAAAGAATATATATATGGAGTATATACATAGGAGTTTATGCACATATGTATTACATGTACATAAGGAAATATGCTACCGTTAGTAGAACTAATTAAGCATAAGTTTCAGGAAAGGCAAGCCAAACTCCATCCATGTTAGGTGGAGTGTAAACACCTGTCCAAAGATTCAAAGCGTTATTAGATCTCAGTCCACTGGATTATTGGGGGTGGCTATTATGCTTCCAGTGTTGTACTATCAGTCATTTAGCTGCCAGAAAGGTGTGGAAAATCCATTTACATAGATCATATTTTAGATCACAAGAGGCAAGGAGAAATTTAAGTAGAACTTGTAGATCTGTAAATACTAAAGAGTCCAATACAAATTATTATAAACTTTTTCCAAAAGAAGGAGGCTGTTTGACATTGGCCAGGCCTTTTATAATCTCCATACTCTATTTTATTGTAGTATAAGCTGCTTGGAGAACTTCAGTTATTAGCTGACGTATGAATACTCCAAATAAATATTTATATGGTGTTCTTCTTTCCCACATAAACCAGCCTCTCCATCCCCCCGCCCCTCCTCTCTTCACAGGATCCTGCGCCTCTGCATTCTGCCACTCAAATATTTCTATGGGCTTAGAATCACAGTGCAGGGCTCTGAAAATCTGAATATCAAGGAACCCTACATGATTGTTTCCAACCATCAGAGTTATTTAGACCTTCTTGGTATGTTGCTAGTGTGTCAAATCCTTTTTGCATTTGAATTGTATTAAGTGCATTTCCATCTTCTTAAAAATGATGAGATGAGAGCACAGAATGAATCTGAGAGGAGAGAAGATGGGAGCACACAATTCTAAATAAGAACTGGAAAAAATATTCTCTTAAAATAAGTACAGCGTTTTTAAGTCTCACCTCTCCAAATCTGAGTCACCAGATCCAAAATATTCCTATTCTAAAATGTGGGTTTCAAAAATTAGATTTAAAAATGATATTCAGAATGGTCTTTAAAAATCCTCCAACACTGGTGCTGGAGTTCTGAATTTGCTCCCTCCTTTTTCTTCTTCTTTGTGCTGTCCCTACATAAAAATCCAAATATGTACATTGGACATGAATTGAAATAAGCATCTTCATTTTCTAAATAGGTAGCCAGAACTCTGAATATTTGGGTATTAACATAATTCAGGGAGGGAGTTCAAACTCATAAGGATCAAAAGGTTTATTACTGGAAAGTATTTAGTACACTGGCAATGCTATGAAAAGATAATGACTGTTTTCTTTCACCTTTACTGGAACTCCAGTGTTGCCCAGACAGGGAAGGCAGCCGTTAAGCTGAGAGAGGGAGAGGGAGGTTCAGGAGGAATGATTTCTGGTCCGTTGTACTTTTCTACTTAGGGAGTCTTGGGTACCTTATCAGCCAAGAAGCTCAGTTTCTTTCTTCCCAAGGGATGATGGAGGTTCTACCGATCGTTGCATTGCCTTTGCCCTGCTGTACATGGGCCCGGTGGGACTCGGCTGTTGGTGCTGCAGCTTCATTTTCATTGACTGCAAGAAGAGGAGCAAAGCCATTGAGACGACCGAGCACGTTGCACGGATCATGGCACAGGAAAATGTAAGCATGGGGGAGAAGGATATAGGACTGGGAGTTGATGAAAAGTTGAAGAGTTACCAAAGTACAGTGGTACCTTGACTCACAAACTTAATCCGTTCCACAACTCTGGTCGCGACTCAAATTGGTCATGAGCCAATCAAATTACCCCACAAGGTTCAATGTAAATAAGGTTAATCCATTCTATAACTGTTTTTTTAAATCACAAAAATTTGAAGCAAAGTAACAAAGAACAACAAAGATCGTGGCCATCTCCCCCCCCCCACCCCACAACATGACTGCGATCACACCCGTGCAGGGAAGACAGGCGTGATTGTGGTCGTCATCCAATTCGGAGTTTGCAACCTGCAGCACATTTTTTCTGAAATTTCTGTTCGTGACCCGATTTGGTCGTGAACTGAGGCGTTTGTGAGCCGAGGTACCACTGTACCATGAGATGAAGGGACTTCATGTACAGTTTAATCTATAGTTTCCCCTCCTCTTCTCTTCTCCCTACCCCTACTTGTTCAGCTGAGGGTCTGGGTTTACCTAGAAGGTACCAGAAACCCCAAGGACACCATGCTTCCCTTCAAGTGGGGAGCTTTCCACCTGGCTGTGAAGACACAGGTAAACCTTCCAATTGTGAATGTAAAATCGGTTGAGGGGGCTGGTGGTGGTGGGGGCCTGCAAGAACCACTGCCAGGTAAAAACCAGGCCATGATGGTCCACATTGACAAGTTCTTGCCATCAATTTATTCGAGGCTGTTCCTTTAACTAATAGCTATTTCCTTCTTGCCCTTTTTTATGCTGCTTCTACCTATTTAATTGGTTGTTCTCCAATTCACTTTTTGGAATTGGCCCTTAATTAGTTCCCATTCACTGAGAAGGGTAGGTAATTTAATTACAGGTTTCCTATTTTCAGCCAGAGTGGTTGCTCATTATTTTATCTGATATTTCATGAGTGCAATTTTACTGTTGTGATCATGGAAAAATACATATTTAAACTACATTTTACATTGTTTTACTTCCTCTCACCCTTCCTTTAGACACAATGTTAGGATGGGGATGATATCAAAAGAGAAAAATTGAAATATACAGAGTCATGGACAGATTCATGAGGGAGGCAGCTATTGGTGGCTACTCGCCTTGCTGGCTACGGGCTCTCTCCTTTGCCAGAGATGGCCTGCCTGCATATACCAGCTGCTGAGGAGCTTGGGTGGGTGGAGGTCTTGCACCCATCCTGCTTGAGGGATCCTGTGGGCAGCTGGTTGGCCACTGTGTGTGTGGAGTGCTGGACTAGATGGACTTTGGGACTGATCCAGCATGGCTTTTCTTATGTTCTTATGCAAGGAGTCCTGCAGCACCTTAAAGACTAACACACATATTATTTATTTTATTTATTTATTTAAAAATTTTGTCTGCCATCACCACATGCCTTGGCATCTC
This sequence comes from Varanus salvator macromaculatus, assembly GCA_023646645.1. Taxonomy (NCBI): domain Eukaryota; kingdom Metazoa; phylum Chordata; class Lepidosauria; order Squamata; family Varanidae; genus Varanus; species Varanus salvator. Next base: position 13,007,827 of record JAIXND010000782.1, read on the forward strand.
GGGACAGCTCCCAATATATTCAATTAAAAACAATAGAATGATCTGTAACAAATTCAATAAAAGATTACATGAGAGGGGGAAAAACAAAAACAAAAAGAGCGAATGTTCACCTATAAAATATTAGTTTTTAAAATGGCGATTAAATAAAAAGGTTTTAACCTGGTGCCGAAAAGAATATAAACTCAGCACTAGGCACACCTCTCCAGGGAGTGCATTCCATAATCTGGGCGCCACCACAGAGAAGGCCCTGCTTCAGGTAGATATTATGACATTAGCTTTCATGGACCATGAAAGCTAATGGACCATTATGGCAGATGCATGAAGGGCAGGCCTGTTTGTTCCACTAGAAATGCCAAGCAATACTGGGATAAAGGTTGGCTTGGTGCTTTGTCCCACGATGTATCAACGCCCCCAAAATTAAAACCTCTGTTCCTATTCAAAGGGAGTTTAAAGATGCAACGCAGGCAATGTGTCACTGAAGCATGTGATGTGGGCCTGCCCTTTTGTTTCTTTTTGGACAGACGCTACTGCCTGCATAAATTATCTGTGGTAATTGTGGATGCTCATGCATTTCGAAAGTATACTCCTGTGATTTGCGGCTTTACAGATGGGCAGAAAAAGTGGGCTTTGCAGAGAGGTAGGGTTGGGAAGGGTGTTTAATTCAGGTATGGGCATTAAATAGATACCCAGATCCTTCAGATAGGATCAGAACTATCCATGCAATGCCATTGTAGTGAAGCTATTTGGGGGATGGAGTTCAGTAATTCCTATAATGCTCACAAGAAAAGCTGCAATGGATAAGGAGCCCCACTGAATCAGAAGGTGTTCCCTTCCCCAGCTTTGGACTTCCACTTGCAGCTTCCTTGGCCACATGTTGGCAGGTGTCTCTGGGAGCTGAAGCCCCCAAACCCCAGAGATCTACCTTCTGCCCACTTCTGGCTTACTTCATGAGCATAACTCCAAGTTTCTGAACTGTTGATTGTCTTTTATCACACAGGTACCCAGCATCCCCATTGTGACATCCTCTCATAAAGCCATCTACAGCTACAAAGATAAGGTATTAAAGCCAGGTGAGTTTGAATTACAAAGAAAGCCATCCCTATTAAGTGCTCCTTCTCCTCCCCAAAATACCAGCTGGGTAACAGGACCATTAATAGGTAGTCAGACATTAGAGCTGCTCTTTTTAAGGACAATCAGAAGCCTACAGGCAGAAATTTAAAAGATGAACCTTCTTTCCCCATCACTTTCAGCACAATCATAATCAGATATAATCAGATATAACTCCTGCTGTTTTCAATGCACCTTGTTCCCAAGAAGGTGTGTGTAAGATTGCAGACTTAATTTCGATGCAAAAGTTCATCTACTTCCTTCCTATTAGGCACCTGTTAAAAGTAAAGGAGTAGGCAACCTCTCTCTCTCTCTCTCTCTCTCTCTCTCTTTCTCACACACACACACACAGAGGGATTTTAATAACATTTGCAATTAGATCTGAACCAAGTTTGCATGAGTATGGATGCACTCTTAGAAATGATTATTGTAATGTAAATGAAAATGCAACACATTGTTGCTGTTATTTATTACATTACTATACCACCCATAGCTGAGGCTCTTTGGGCAGTCTACTCAAGGTTGTATATTCATATTACATCTACTATAATATGGAAGTCTGCAGTCCTGTGACTGGGGTGCCCCTCAACTTGGTGTCCAGGTGCTTTCAAGTGCCCTGCCTATTGCTACTCAAGGTTCTTTATCTTGAAAGAGGACAAGGACTGAAGAGTCCTTCAAAGAGAGGATGCCATGAAATAGAGGACTGTTCTCTGGTAGCCCTTCAAATACAGCACTCTCCTCTGTTTAGTAGGGCTCATGACACTAAAAAGGGTGCACATAACTCATCCATTCTGGCCAGACTACCAAGAATGCGTTGTGTATGAGTGAAGAAGCAAGAACAGTAATATTACATCTGGATAAGTCTAGGTACTCCTGGTGGTAAGAAGGATGTTGCTGGAGCAGGGGTGTGGGAGCAATGGATTCAAAGGAGTTCAGATTTCTGTGAATTTGCCCAGAGGATCCTGCACCAGACTGCCTTTTCTTGGATCTTCCAGATTCCATAAATCTGAGGACTAGTTTTTTACTTTGTTTATATGCAGATGTGCAGGTGTGTATTAAGTAACAGCCACTTATGCTAAGTGCATTTGCAAACGAACAAAATTCTTGTACAAAAAAAATCTGATGCCATCAATGAGCAGACAATGGAACAATAGAGCAGTTAAAAATGGGGAGAAGCATTTTTATTGCAGGACTGGTTGATAGGAGACTTGCAATCTACTTTTTAACACTAGGACTTTTTTCACATCAACAGTGCAAGCCTGCACATTTTGGATCTATGCACACACAGAGCATAAATAATCTGATCCTGAGTGTGCACGGTTATTTAAGCATAAGACGTACCTTACTGGGTCAGCCTGAGGCACTCCTGATCACAGCATCCTTAAGAACCCCCATCGTTAAATGCTGCTGGTGGATTACTTTTACAAAGTGCTAATTTCCAATCACCCTGCTCTACAGTACAGCTTCTTTCTTTAGGAAAATCCTAAACCTCAGCACCGTACTCTTTCCAGCTAAGTGGCCGAAGGCTGCCAGTGGATGTTTAAAAGGGCTTCTGGATAAGAATTTAATGTCCAATTACCCTCCTGTGAGCATGGAATTAGCAGGGTGAAGGTGAAGTCATCTACTTGAAACTCTCCTGTATTTTCTTCCTTTTTTTTTCTTACCTCAGAACATTTCTTAGGGTGCACCCCTATGCCTTCCAACATTGTCTGTGGGACCATAGGATTTTTTGAAGTCAGGCGGCTCAGTGCTTGGACTCTCAGGCTGAGCGCTCATCCCTTTGCAGCTTGCATGGGCAGGATCATGCTGACTGCTTCCCTCCAGTGTACAACTGGGCCTTGGGGGAGAAAAAGGGGTGGGAAGGGGGGGAGGAATCTGCAAGTGGAGAGCTGTGGGGTTGCACCCCATCCTCCTTCCCTCCAACCCCCCTTTGCTAAATTGAGTTGGTGAAAAATGCAGAGAAGTGCAGAGATGATTGCTGCCACCAATTCTTACACCTTGCAATGGATTATGTTGCCCTCTGAGTTCAGAGGTTTAGGAGCATCCCCAAGGGCACAATAGGATCATGTTCCTGAGGAAGGAAGGAGGAATTATGCCTTTTGATGGGGAGCACTAGAAGCACCCAAAGGAAGCTGAGGATGGAAAACACCAACAATGGAAGCGGGGAGATGAACTCTGAGGCTGCACAAAGATAAAAACTGCATTGGCACAATGCATCGTGCAAGACGCTGCTTTAAGGATACTTAAGAAACACATCAATGTGTTCTCTGTACTGCAGGGTTTTTTATGCCAAAGTATGCTGGACCATTAAAATCTTTATGTTTGTGCACCTTTCAGATTTATTTTCCCTCTCCCCTGCAAACAAAACTAAACAAAACTTACAGGATTGGTTGCACATGAAAAACTGAAGGCTAAGTGAGAGCTCTTCCTAGCAGCCATGTAGCAAAAAGAAAAAAACCAACAGTCATCATTGTTATTTGAGAAGAGAATTGAGACATGGGTTTATTATCCCACTGAAAATGTGGCTGTAACTGGGAATAAACCTCACTGTACTGAGCAAGGCTTTCTTCTGCATAACCATGCAGAACATCCCTGCTTCTTGTTTGACTTCATAGCAAACAGCCTCTCACCATCTTTTCAGCATTTGTTCCAAACTGCTCAGGGATTAATTGCCCCAAGCTTCCCAGGGTGTATCCCCGGGCATTCCTCCTTTCCCTCTAATTAGTGAAGGGTCACTGCCCTTGCTTTCTGATATTGCTGTGCAGTCCCCAAGCGATGTGACATTTCAGGGCAGGGCTATTTGTGCTGCCTTCCTTTTGAGGACGAGATCACAGGAGACCTGTGGGATTTTGTAGTGTTTGGTCACTTTACAAAGACACACACAGGCAAGCTGCATGCATGCTGCTGCCAGACAGCTGATCCCCTAACTAAAGCGCACCAGATTCCCAGGGAGAAGTCGCATGCTTCCCAACTCACACACTCCCTCTGCTTTGGCCACTCTTTCTCTGCTCCAGAAGCACCGTTTCTTCCCTGCAGCACACATAGCTCAACGGCCTTAGCTAGTGTTGGAAGCGTGTACCAGACTGCCTGCCCCAAACTCTGATTGGTTTTCCACTGGAGGGATTTCCGAGAAATCTCTGCATCAAGAAGACAACTTCTCACCATTAGCTCTCATAAAGAGGCTGCCCCAGCCAATCTGGAACATTAAGAAATATTAATTTTCTTTTGTCGAGCCCAGATTGTCATCAGTTCTCACACATTTAAGGCAACCCAGTGATAGGCCTGGTTTGAGCATCACAGTATTCCAGAATGACAGAGAAGAAGAAAACATGCTGATTCTTGGCCACTCCGGCTAAGCTAAACAACCCAGGAATGCTTCATTTTTAGGTAGTTAACTGTGATGTCCAAACCTGTAGCTCACTGGGGAAGGAACAAGCCAGATTTGTAACTCAAAGGAAGGTCTTACTGCAACCTAGCTTATGTCAGACTGTGCTGCATGGCTATCATCACAAGGCCTAGTGTGATTGCTCACACTTTACCAATCCAGAAGTCTCCCTCAGTCAGGCTGACCTCCCCAGGACCTTACAGAGGTGGAGTTTAGGAATGTACCAAGACCAAAATTATTTAAAGCTTTATTTCCAAAGACAACCAAAGCAATGCAAGTCCTCAAACTGAGAGAGCTGCTACCCAAGATCCTGTAAGACAGCAGGTGAGGAGGGCTGACACCCAACCCTCCTTTAGGAAATGCGGTGGAGTAGATACAGCCAACAGGAAAGTCATCTACTCATTCATATTTGCACATGCTGGCCAGGTAAGGGCATATTAGATGAACTGGCATATGCATACCTGATGCAAGGTAATGTGGCATTGCCCAACCTGCCTCTGGTTTGAGATTCCTTTCCTTTCTCAGGGAAGGGGTGCTAATCAGCGTCTTCTTGTTGCTTTGCCTTCTAAATGAACAACCATCATCCATTGGGAAGAAGTTCCTGGGATAACATGTTAACACCATTCAGTGCTTTGCCATGTTGCTACCTCTCAAGGATACCCTTATAGGCTGCCTCAAAAGTTCTCTCCTTTCATTTGTAATCTGCTCAGAGCTGATAGTCCCTCACCCTCTCCTCATCGCCTGTTCATATCTCTTGTGCTTTGATTACTTAATTCTGTGTCTTCATCCACATTATCTTCCCACCCTATCCCATGGCTTTCCCTGCAAAAGAAATCATGCTTCTCCACATTCTCGCCCTCCTGCACATTTCCAATTCAAAGAAGATGAAGAACAGTGTTAACAAAAGGGAACTTTACACTAAGTGCTTGTGACAGGATCTTATTTAACGTGCCAGAGACTTCTCACAGCTATTCTGGGGATCAAGAAAAGTTCAGTGGTGTCTTTAGCTGCAAACTTTTAGTTACATCCACTACAGATGTAAGATGGGGATGTAAGGTGAAGGATTTTGGGTGCTGGTTACATTTCTAAATATCCAATGGGCCTTTTGCTCTTTTAGTACTGATATACAGGTACAGCATAGTAGCATAAGGAAAGAAAGATAGGGAGAAATTGTAATGTTATACAATTGGATTCTGGGCCCTTTGCATCAGAACACAGTAAAACTTGTCCTAGGCTGTATCAGAGGAAACTAGAAGCACTGAATTATTTCTGGAGCTGAAGAAAAACAAAACAAAACAGTCCACAAATCTATTCTGTCAACTCCTTTCTCCCTTTTTCGAGTCTATTTTAGATTTTGCAGAAACTCTTCCAGATAAGTCTATGCTTTAGCATGCACACAAGGACCCCATGTCTCCCCAGAAGTAAAATTATGGGAACAGAGCTAGAGTGCTTAACAGACAGGACCAATAATATAATATTGTTCTGGCAATTTTTAAAACAACAATGAAGAGCAACCCACTCTCCTCCAAGGGTGATCAGCTGCCCTCCACTAACTATCCAAATGTTTGTATACCTTTAAGAGCAACCCCATCTATCATTGGTCTTCTTGATCTCTCCCCATCTAGCCTTTGCTCTTTCCTGGTTCCTGTTGTTAGCCTTTGAAGGTAGGGCAAGCTGTTTTACCACATTCCACTCTTATCTTAACAGTGCACAGACAGGCAGACAGATGCCAGCAACTATCTTCGTCGTAGGTATTCTGTAGCACACTTGAACACAGTAGCTTCTATTACACTAGTATTCCATTCATACATGCAAAAATTGTGGTTTTTTCCCCCTGTCCATCACTGATAAACAAGGTTTGCAGCTTGAGGGCTCTCTCCGCTCTTCTGCAGATCAGAACCGGTTAAAGCTACTGTTCAGGTTGAGGCCTCGGCCAGGTTAGCAAGAGTTCAAGCACAGCAAATCAGAAATTGTATATCACCTTCATTTTGAAACTTTACTAAAATGAATATGGGTTGAATTATTACACATGCGCAGTGGTTGAAACCGCTGTGCTGCTGGGCTGGTTGATCGGAAGGTCGCCGGTTCGAATCTGCACTCGGGGTGAGCTCCCGTGCACCGTCCCAGCTCCTGCCAACCTTGCAGTTCGAAAGCATGCAAATGCAAGTAGATAAAAAGGTACCACTTCAGTGGGCAGGTAACAGCGTTCCGTGCACTTCAGTGTTTAGTTGTGCCGGCCACATGACAACAGAGACTGTCTGTGGACAAATGCTGGCTCCTTCAGCTAGGAAACGGAGATGAGCACTGCCCCCTAGAGTCAGGCATGACTGGACTTAATGTCAAGGGGAAACCTTTACCTTTACCTTTTTACATGAAGATCTGCAGACAGAAAACAAGCTCTCTGGAGGGAGGAGTTTGCGCATTTCCCCAGCAAGAAAAGCCCTTGCCATCTCCATGTGAGGATTAAAACGAAATCTGCAGTGCTGCGACCAAATGCACAGTTCACCCATTTGTATTTCAAAATGGTTCAGTCAAAGACCAGTTTAACAAGCGATGAATGGTTTGGCTAGACTGGGCTACACTCCCTGCAACGCGGTAACCCTCTATCCCGGCCTGTCTGCACTGCAGTGCACAGAAGCAACCATTCACAACTTCTCCAGAGAGCCCTTTGTTTGCATACTGTCCAGCCCTCTCCCTAGAATTTATTCAAAACGAGTGTAGGAGGAACCGAAGCATATTTTATGGTTTTAATGCTTGCATTAGCAGCATTGGCTGCAGCCAGGAAGGCTCTGTAGCATTGGCTTCTTTCCGTACTCCCACTCTTCTGCTATATGTGTACATATGGGAATTTAGTTGCAAAGACCGCACAAAAGAAACCTGGACCAGACCCACACCCTATCTAGTCCTGAGAAGCGGTTGTGCTCGAAAACCCCTCCTTGGCTCCCCTTTCTCAGCAACCGCTATTCAGACCACACTGCCTTTGACTGTTGAAGCAGTACCTAGTCCTTAGGAGAAAGTCTTGTGGCAGTGAATTTGGGAGCTTAATTGTCCTTTTATTTATCCCAAATCTCCTACCATTCATCTTAATTGGGTTTCAATATTAGCTAAGAGGGAGACAGTTTTCTTCATTTCCACTTTCTCCGGGCATAATTTTATACACCTTTATAAAGTCTCTTTACCTTGTTTCTGAGCTAAGAGCACCAAATACGGTGAGTCCTTCATGCCCTTGATCGTCATACCTAAGAGGAATATTGCACAGCTGCCTAAAGGGCAACCTCTCCACCTTATCCCTTTTTAGGTGCAATGACTAAAATTGTACAGGCATCATTGCATCATTTAGTATTGGGACACCATATACAAACTTTAAACAAACAAACAAACAAACACGGATATTGTGGTACTAAGAGTATGACCCTCCCCCCCTCTCTCCCCCATCCCCAACAGAGAATTGGACCAGCCGGATTTTGCCCAGGATAGAAACGCAAGGCCTTGACCCAAAAGATGTCCCTGAACTTGCTGAGAATGTCTACAAAACAATGCAGGAAACTTTTGATGAGATCTCCAGTGGGGTGTATGGGAAAAAGAAGGTTAAAGAGTGAGTGTCCCCTTTGCATGGAAGGCCAAAACCATGGTCCTGTCTCCCCTGCCCTAGAAGCACTTAACTGGTCTGAAATTGCAGGCTTGCTTGTATCCAGTGGCTGGGGTCATCCATGATGCCAGCAGTCCCCACCACCGCGACACCTCATCATTAGAGCTGCAACTTGTCTCTAGAATTAGAGGACAAGCTGACGGCAGCTGTGTAAATTGGTTGCTTTTACTGGCTATTGATTTGTCATTCTTGCACTCTTTTTGTGATTAAATGTGGTGAGATATTTATGCAGGAGGGTATTTTATTCTGGATATTATTATAAATTGCTTTGGAGACCTTTTGCAAGCCAAGTGGTGGGGAAAAGGGACAATAAAACACAGAGAGCACTACAACATAACCTGGACCCTCCTAAGTTGTGACCCTTCCAGCTCCCCACACTCTCTCACAAACAGAGCAAGCAAAGCTGAGCAAACCTCAGATGGGGGGCTTCATTATACGGGCACAAGAAACACCAGCGTGGACTTGGCAGCCTACGTCAAGCAACCGTAACACTCCTTGTAGCTTAATTGTAACCACAACTAGTCCACCAGTCCTCAGCTACATGGTTTGAGGTCCAAGACCTTTCATACTGGAAGCCAAGCCACCAAGAAAGACCTTTTACAGGCTTCCAGAAAAACCAGCGGTGAATGAACTACGGGTGGATACATGACCTGAGATCTGCTTTGTCCAAGCTTCTATTTAGATGCTACAGCAGAAATGGATGGAAGTGGCAGAATAGGGCACAAGCCGACATTTCCAGAAAGGCCAACCCAGTAGTTTGAGCTTGTTGTTGCACTTATCAGAGCATCTCCTATCTGTGATATAAAGGAGCATCTTGGTCTTGAAACTGAAGCAGGAAGACTTCCTCCTATGAACAGGCAGAACATTGCTCCATCTTGCCAAAGATTCAAGTGAGCTCCTCTAAATGCATTTCCCAAGATGGGACCTGGCAATTCGGGCTGTGAATGATGCGAAACAAAAAGGAAGGCATAACTCCTTACAGTGGGAGGAGTTATGTACTTCTTATATAACTCCTTTCCTTACAGAGGAAAATATCGGTCCAAGTAGCATGCAAAAGAAGTTGTTCAAAGAGTACTCAGACTTTTAAAAAATGCTATGGAACAGACTGGGTTTGCAGAACATGGGAACCCATGATGGGTAATTAGCAAGGGTGTCTTGGTGTGTTGTCTGAAGCTGGACTACTTCCTACAGGATAGCTTGTTTGTGAAACTTGGTGGACCCAGGAAAGGTTGCTGTGTTATCTGAACCCAGGCAACTGACCCCATTGTGGATCCAGAAAAGTAGAGGGTGAACTTGTGCAAGAGCAACAAAACCCCTTGCTGCTTTTGCTGTGCCAGCTCAAGCCACCAGCAGTGGCAGCTCTTCCACCAAGTACCCGAGTGGTAGTTGCTCCAGACACAGGCTCACTTTCTCTTACTGTGAGCGGAGCTGCTTTTTGCACTTACTGCAGCTTTTTCCTTTGTATTTCACAATTTCCAAGTAACAGCTTCTCTGAAGTGCTGAAGCAGCATGTTGGAGAGGTTGCCCATTGTTTGCCACTTCTTTCTCACACAACTGAATGTGTGAGAAGGTATTTTTAAAAGCATTTATTCTTTTGCTGGTTTTCTGGAGCAGCACAACTGTGCAACTACAAATCGCTGAAATGGGAAGACCTACTTGAACAGTATCCTGGCAAATGTCAGCTATCTAAAACAGGAGGTACCAGCCATAGACAATGACCAAATACTCTCTTTGTCACTTTGTGTTCACTTGACAGCTGTCATAGAAAGCTGTCAGATGAAGAACTGTCAAATGAAAGCAAAACCATGAGAGATCTTTGCTCATGAAAGAGGGTGGAAACTTTTTTTTTCTCATTTCACAGTGAAGGCTTTTGGTGTTTCACCCCATAAGTCCTGGTGATTCCACTTTTTCCTCCTTTTCTTGAGTTTCCAGCTATCAGAGAAAATGAAGATTATGACACCCTCCCCCAGCTTTTCATTAGTGCTTCTTTATTAGAGCTGCCAGAGGAAAAACTTTTCTTTTTAAAACTCTTGGGAAAATCTCTGCTTTTGTTTTTGACAGGTAAATATACACAGATGCATGGCTGCCTATTTCTCTGTCCAAAAACAGAGATAAGCAAGAGATTTTTTTTTTTTATAAAGCCTTTCTTTTGATAGCTTTAAAAAGTCTACAGGTAGCTCCTTCAATGTGCCACCTGGGCACTTTGAAAATCACAGAAAGTGATTCCGCCTCCCCCTCAAAAAGAGCCATAAAGCTGAAGTGAGTACCAAAGGGGCAGGGGCAGGAAAGAAGTTTACTTCAGCTGCCTAGTGCTCTGAGATACCTCCTGGAGGACCAAGGAGGAAGGAGATGGGGAGGATAATGCACAGTAAGCTCTACTATCTGTGAGGTATGCTGTGGTTTGTTTCATGAATGCATATGAATGCGTGGCTTATTTCCATAGTGGGGTGCCATATTGTGTGAACACACCTGCAGACATAACTGGAGTTGGACACATGGGCTAGGGAAAAGATTTTACAATCAAAAAACTTCAGCCAGGAGATTAATCAACTTCACTTAATGTTTGACTCGAGGTTCAAGATGCAGAAGCCAGTGTTCACAGCCCCATATCTGCACACCCTCGTCTTATGCTATGTTGATCATGCACACTGGAGGTTGTGTGTGTTGGCCTCTAAGAACACAGTCTAGCTTTGCAGTGACCACTTATGCTTCATAATCATCAGGAAGGCAAAAAACCAGACATATATCTGGAGAAAATGCTCGTATATCCATTTATATGTATAAATACAAAAGATGTAATATAAAAGAAAAATAGTACATCTCACTAGGGTGAGTGAGGAAAATAGTGGATCTCTTGCCTGGGTTCTAATTGCAGATGGGCAACCAGAAGGTCTCTGGTCTCCCTTCTTATGGTGGGCTATTTATGTATTCATTTATTTGTAAAAGTTATTACCTGTTTTTATTATAAAACCATCCCAACCTGGTCTGCAACTAATGAAGCAGAATAAAATCACACACCAGCCAAAAAATCAATCAAAGGGCGGGGGCATATAGCAGTTTACATGATGCGGCCAAACAATATAAATTCAGTCCAAAGCCTGGATGAACAACAAATTAATACCAGAAGTTGTACTAGCTGTACATGAGGGAAGGAGGAGTTCCAACACCCCCCTCAGAGATTGCAACAGATTAAATGCCAAGCAGATGTGGCGCCATCAGGATGCATCTGGGCTTAGACTTAACATTTGGACAAGCATACAAGGGAGCAGGCTATGGTTCCAATACAACAGTGGGACCCACTGCAAAGGGAGATTGTGTGGTCTCCCACACTAGATGCATTCAAGAAGAAATTGGACAGTTGTCTGATCGGGATGGTGTAACTGGCACTAGTAGGGGGTTGGACTCGATGGCCTTCCTGGTTCCTCCTGACCCAGCCATTCTGTGAATCATAAGCTGTGTAAGGCACAAGCACAAGTCATCTTTGTTCAGGGAAGCCTTGCTTGCGTCCGAGCCATGAATTTAAAGTTATCCTGCTTCTAATGCTTTCTTTTGTTCTTGTCTCTGTTTTATCTTGTTGTTGTCCACCATTCTGGAATCCATGTAGATATGGAGTAGCATACAAATGCTTGAAACAAACAAACTTGTCTGGGTAACGCAGCTCTAAACAGAACTGGAACTTGGCATCAAACAGAGCGCCTTCCATTTGTCTTACTTACAGTGGCCATTCCCAGAACAGTTGTTGGGTGATAACAGAGGCATCCTTTCAACTGTGAGCAGATTAGCACATGCAAACTGAAAATCTAAGGTAACTCTCATTCTCTCCCTCCCTCCCTCTCTCTCCCTCTCCCTCTCTGCTTACTCTTGTTCAATTTTCTCTGATCTCACTCTTCATCATTCCCTCTCCCCCTCCAACTTTGTGCATGCATCTGTGCTCACTTGGAACTCAGGGCAACCCTCCATGGACCTGATTAAGAGGTCTACTGCCCATGAATGCTTTGCCAGTTAAGGTGCCACAAGACTCTTCCTTGCTTTTCTTTCAAATAAAGGACTGGCTTCTGTGAAAAAGGGTTCATGGCCACCCTGGTACAGATAACATAAGCTTAAGTACATTGGCAATCCTGCACAGAGGCTACTGAATTCACTTTAGGTTTGGATCATGAATCTGTATCTCCTCATATTGCATAGATAAAAATAAGGACATCTGTTCTCACAGGAGGATCACTGTCTGAGAGTTTCCTGTGTTCCGTGATTCCGCGTAGTAGGAGACTCTTTTATACCTTGGCTTTACAGCAGTCTCTGTTAGACTGGCTTCTGAAACTGGCTGAGCTAGTGAATTAGCACAATCATTTCCTTAAAAGAATGAAGAACATTTAAATGACTTTCTTCAAATGGAGAATGTGGGTCCTCAAATGTTGCTGGACTACAATGCGTACCAGCTCTGGCCATCATCCATATTAATTGAGGATGGTGCGGGTTGTAGTCCCACAATATTGGGGATCCAAGCAATAGAATGCATCATACAGCTCCCCCTTCCTTCCCACTGGTTTTTGGGCAATTTGTATGAAACTAGCACACATTAGAGATGTGTCCCCGGGCATGAACCCTGAAACCTTTCAGAAGGATAGTTCAGGGGGGCTAGGGAGTTATGATTTATATATATATATATATATAAATGAGGGACTGCAGGTGGCGCAGTGGTTTAAACCGCTGTGCTGCTGGGCTGGTTGATCGAAAGGTCGCCGGTTCGAATCTGCAAATGGGGTGAGCTCCCGTGCGCCGTCCCAGCTCCTGCCAACCTTGCAGTTCGAAAGCATGCAAATGCAAGTAGATGAAAAGGCACCACTTCGGTGGGCAGGTAACAGCGTTCCGTGCACTTGAGTGTATAGTCATGCTGGCCACATGACCACGGAGACTGTCTGCGGACAAACGCTGGCTCCCTCGGCTAGGAAACGGAGATGAGCACCGCCCCCTAGAGTCAGGCATGACTGGAATTAACGTCAAGGGGAAACCTTTACCTTTATATATATAAACAATTTTTAACAATCCTTTCGTTACAGCATAAACATAGCCTACTAACACCAGTAACAAGGATAGCATAAAATATACTCACATATATATATTTGAATGCAGCCTTATGTTATCCCTAACTTCGTATCATACTATTATCTAACCCCTTCTCACATTATATATCCTAAAAACTTAAAGACTGACAATCCACATTATTACCTATAACATCTTCATCCAAGTTAAGCTAAGTACCACGTTTCCATAATGGTTGCCACATTTTCTTAAAATAATCATGTTTTATTTCTCCTTTATATATCGTGTCTTGATTAGACAGTTTTTCAAGCATAGCTACTTGCCAAATTCTATTAAGGGCTAGGGAGTTATGATGACTGAAAACCTGCTTAAGGCTTTTTTTCACACTGACGTTGGAAGAGTGTCTCATTCACAGTTCTGTCCTTGCTCTCCCATAGAACAGTCATTGGCACCTCTGATAAAACTTATTCTAGGGTTAGGAAGTGAACCTATCATTTATAGGTGGATCTATGCTGCTTCTATACCCTCCCCTCCTGCTGTCAGGAGTTTTAGAGGAAGTAGGGACATTTTCAAACAGGAAAAGTATCCACATTTCTAAAATGTGAAGGCTCGCAAAATCTCGCTCTGGATTGCATTCAGTTCTGTTCCCTTCACATGGAAGGTCGCTTTGATTTAGGAATGGACAGAACTGCACTAAAGTGACCCAATTCTGCACTGGCTTTATCAGAAATTGGTGCACGTTCCTCTTTAGTTACAATGCCATTGGAACTGGATATTAACAGTCCTACTGGGTATGGCTTTTGCTCACATTAACTTTTGATAGGTTTCAAATGAACTATGAATTGGTAAGCTACCAATATTATGTTGTTATAATTCTGTAAAATATGGGCATCTGTATTGCCTGTTCTGTGAATTACTTTGAGCACTATGCATTTGTGGAAAATACAGAATGCAAATAAACTGATACAACTATTATCCAGATTCATTTCAGGCTGGTGTCTGATGTAATTCTGGCACCAGGACAACATTTAGTTCCTCTTACAGATGACCAATTTTGGGAGAAGGATTTTGGGAGTTTCTAAAACCAAGCACATGGGATGCATCTCATCAGGTCTGAAAACAAAAACCACACTGAATTTCTGAGCATGTTTCAAAATACTGATTGTAACCTTTCAAGCAACTGGGGGCCTGCATAGAATCACCTTCCCACATGAACTCACCTGTGTACTGGGTTGTTTCTCCAAAATCCTTTTCCCGACTCTTCTGAACCCACGTTGGTCACTCCATATCCATCAGAAGTGAGATGAATAAGGACGATGCTGCTTGGCCGTCTCCAGAGAGACCTGCCTTGCTTTAACTAGGCCTCACTCAGGCCTTTTAGGAGCTTCAAGAACTGTAGAGTTGCTAGCTTGCTGTTGATTTCTTTATTATTATTAAACTTGTATACAACTCAAATAGTCCCACAGGACTCTCTTAAGTGGTTTACAACACTCCAAATAAAAAAAACCATATAAAAGGAAATACATAAAACCAGCTGTTCCTTACTTAGCTCACTCTCACAGCCCTGGTGTTTGTTTTTATTGTGTTTTTATTCTGTATAGTCACACTGGGAGCCAGTGCGTAAAAAGCAACACATTACCTTTTTTTGTAACAGGAAATTATTTTTTCTTCTTCACACTATGGATCTATTTGCAGAATTTAAACAAAGAATTGTTGCAACTGCATTTTTATGTGCTGTTTTACTAGATGTTGCTGGGAACAATTTCTGTTGAGAACAATTGGGAAAATACATACAGCAACTTCCAGTAAGTAGGTGGATGGGTATTCAGGGGGTGGTATCGGCAGAGAAGCACTAAGTACCACTTTGCATTCACACCCAGCTGTGCCATTTACTGATACAAGACGCAAGGTGGAAAGAGAAGAGGCAGAATTCAGTCGCATCATTGAGTATTAATAGCCATGTCCACTTTAATGAAATTCTTGACTTTTGTCATTGTTTTAATATTGCACATTATCATCTCCCATATGTTATCAGGATTTAACTTTTTAAAGTTAAAAAGTTAAACTTTGTTAACTTATGACATTTAACTTTAATGTCATAAGACATTATGAATAACATTTCTTAAAGGCAAAACAGAGACTTCCCATTATAAGGAACACAGATGATATAATTGGTGTGCCAAAATTTTCTAAGAAAGTGTAATTAAAAGGATGCTCCCCCCAGGTAGTGTGTTCTGTTTCTCATTATTATTACATTTCTACCTCACCTTTGTGTGTGCACATACATGTGCATGCATCTGTTGTTGATGCAATGAGCAAATGTGGGCTTTAGATCAGCCTCCCGCATCCTGGTGACTTGCTAGCATGTTGGACTACAGCTCCCAAAATCCCCCAGCCAGAATGGGAATGGCCACAACAATGGAAAACCTGAGGCAACGTAACAACACACAAACACCACATTCAAAACAAAAACAAAATGAGAGACCTGCTTGTACACTGGGAAGCTTCCAGCCGCCACCTCCTAGAACCCTTCCTATCATCATCTGAATTGCATTTTCTGGGCATGCTTTAAGACAAATCACAAAATGCTCACCCATTCTATTTTGTAAGAACCCACCTCTGGGACCTGTAACAGGACCAGAGGCATTCTGGGAAATAAAGATGGTGCTGGTGGCTGGTACTTCACTTTGCAATCTGCCTGGCCTCCTAGGTTTTTAAGTTTTTTAAATTAAAAAAATTAGGTGGGGCAGATCAAGATGAATGCCCAAGGTGGCAAATTGGTGCTCACTCATTATCAAGCTAGGCATTTCAGGACCACTCAGTCCCTACTCAGCTGTATTCCCCACAACCAATTGCTTCAAGGAAGCCCACAACAAGCATCATAAATCTTACTCCCTGATTTCTCCATTTTAGAAGCTGTGACCCTTCCTGTAAGAGCAGCTAAGGGGATATCTCAAAATGTAGAGAGGGTGAGTGAAAGCCCTTCTGCTCCCTATACAGGTCAAATACTGCTTATTATAGGCCTCTTGTCCATGACCAATTTTTTTTAAAATCATCGAAGTCATAATTTTGGCTGTAACCTCTGGTAACCATGATTTCTGTACATTACAGTCTATCTGAAATCTGCCAATGTTTTCACTGGGAGATTTCAAATTCTAGTATTATGGGAGGGAGAAAAACCTTCTGTCTGCTTTCCCTATACTACTAATTCATACTTTTTATAACTCTGTCATGTGTTGTCTCTTCCCCCACCCAGCCACTAGTGCCTTTTTGCAAAACAAAACAAAACAAAACAAAAAAAAACCTCCAAATGCTTTCCTGGTAGGGCGAGTCTTCTAGCCCTTTCCTAAATTTGGTTGTTTCTTTTCCTGCCTCACAATTTATTTATTTTATTTTATATATTTTTTTCAATATCCTCAGTGAGATGGCACACCCAGATTTGGAAACAGGATTCCAGACACAGTTGGAGTTTTATGTAAAGGGAGGCAGGGTTTTGTTTTGTTTTTTCCAATTCCTTATCTTTCCTTTTGAAATTGCTTCACATTTAGCATTAGCAACAGAAGGGAAAGGAAGTTTTTCTCTCGCTTGTATTTCAGTACGACCCTACAAAGCTGATTGGCCAACAAAAAGAACGAGAGAATCCATCAGGATTAGTGGGTGGCATACAAATTTAAAACTAAAACAAAACTGCACATGATGCATAGTTCTACCACAAGTTTTGTTTGCATCCACTAGGTTGGATGGTTGGGCCTAGAACCTCTTTTGTTCCAGCACTGTCAAGGTGAAGTTCTTTCCCCCTTGGCTCCTTTTCCCTTGTGTGTCTACCTTTTAGAATAAGTCTGAGAGAAGGCTTTGCATGACCCAGCTAACGTTGGCTCTCACTAACAATAATAAGGCAAGTGCACGGATGAAGCAGCAGTCAATCTAGTGTTTCTAGCCAATACAGCTTATTATAGGGTGGAGGAAACACTCTTGGCCAGTGGCCATGCTGAGTGCGGCTGGTGGAAGTTGGAATCCATCAGCATTTGGAGGGCCATGTCTTCCCTCCGCCCTACAATAAGAAAAAGACCAGCACTTTTGTGATCCAACTTGGGAATGTAAATTTGCTTTGCAGCCACTGGAAATGAATTAGTGGAATAGAATAGGCAGATCTTTATCTGATCCATCAAATAAATATTTTGATTCTTATAATCTCACTTACCCGAAGGCCAGGTACACTGCACACAAGACACTGTAAGTTCTATACCAAGGTAGGCTAATGTTGCAGCATGAAAACCTGGGGTCCTGCATTTTTTTAAAATTCAGATTCAGAAAATTTACTTGCATTTTTCTTACTCTGCCTTCTTTGTTTTCAACCTTTTGATACTACAGTTTAAGTTTTTGATGGTGTATATTTTTAAAAAATGATGGCTTTTAAAAATTAAAATGGCACTTCTAGGCATAAAAGGACAAGTGTATGTATTTTAAAAATACAAATGTTGGAATGCTTTTAAAAATACAATAGCTAAAAAATCCAGTTCTATTTTTCAATTACAATGTCAAAAAGTTGAAAGATTTATACGATCTGAAGAGAAACCAGAGTATTAATTACAATGTCATTTACTTTTTTAGAGATCACAACTTTTTAAATAATTACAAAGGCATTACATTACAATGGCTTTTTTAAAAAAGCTTTCTTTTTAAAAGAACAGTTTAAAATTGTGATTTTAAAGAATTGCCATGACTTGTTCATTGATAACAGCATCAACCAAAATAATGTCACTATAATGACTGATGAATATTTATGCATTTAAATATCCGTACATGTTGTCCTCCCCACCTTGGCAGGAGCCCAGGGGAACCCGTGGTTTTCCACAGCATGCTACTGGGTCTGAGAAATCTGCACATGGTGGAAGCAGCAGCTGCTGAGCCATCTTCTGCGTGAGGAAGCAAGGCCAAGCAACAGGATCCCGCCTGTGGCAGCAGGGAAAGCCACACTATGCTTGCTTTCCCCTGAGATGAAGGCAAACCCAGTGGAGGGCACCCCCAGCCCCGTTATCCTTTCCCATCAGGGGAGAAAGTAGGACATTAGGTGGGAGGCCCCCTTCCCATTGCCCTCCCTGTGTGCCTCCACCTTTCCTGCTCTCAAAGGCGCTGCCCTTTTAGGACATCACAGAAGGACCTTGACAGGAGGGGCAAAAGAAAGGGGGGAAGGAGCAGGGACACAACTGGCGCCGTGCCCATCTGTCAGGTCAGGGGAATTTACTAGCAGTGTGGGGGTAAAACTCCCAGAGGGATTCTTGTGTCATGTAAACCTGCCCTCCGCTTGCTAAAAAGCCATTAGGGTGGGAGACAACAATTTGATAAAATCTCGGATGAAGAAAAACAAGAACATTTAGAGCACATATCTGAAAAGATTAAATTGAAAAGATGCATCTTCACAGCCTTTCTAAAGGCCACGAGAATGGAAGGCGACTGCAGTTCTGGAGGAGAGTGTTCTGCAGTTTGGGGCAGCCTAGTCCTTGAGCGAGGAGCACGCTCAGCAGTGACACTTCAAACACAGGATTTCCTCCTCTGGCTGCTGTCCCATGACCCATCTTTAAAGATATTACTGGGGAGTTAGTCCACGAGTTTTAAAATCCATCTTCATTAAGAAATTTCGACTCAGCTTCCCACCATAACCCTCATGGTGGCTTATGAGATCAAGAAAACAAATACAGAGTATAAATAATACTATCGAAAACAGATAAAAGCAGTCCCAACCTCACCCCTGGCTTTGCTAGTTAGGGCTGATGGACACTGCAGAACATGCCTGGAAGAACACAAATTGCTCCCCCAAGCATTAAGGGCTAGCAGCCTTCTTTAAAAATAGGAAGAGAAAGAGAGTTAATAAAGCTTTTAAATATTGCTCTGTTCTGCACCCAGCAGCAATTTCTGTGGTGTGATCATGGACTGCTCACAGCCCTCCTACAGCAAGAATATTCAGCCTTGCTTGCAACCTTGGCCACTACACTGCCAGCCCAACCCCCCCACACCCCCCTTGAAGACTGTCAAGCAACCCAAAGGCACTTTTTTGTTGGCAAGAAAAATAAAGATAGCCTGGAAAACAGCATTTGAGAAAAAGAGTTTAGTAAAGCACAAACATGAAGGGCAGAGATCTTTAAGGGGAGAACTTCAGGAGCATAAATGCCACCAGGACGGCAAATATCTCAAACTGTCCGATGCCCATACAGCTTACAGCACCAGAGTCTGAACTGCACACATCAAGGCAGCAAACACCGGGCATGTGATCCTCTCAAAACGCCTGGTACATTCATTGCTACCTCACAAATGCAGTCTATAGGACAAGGATTTGCCCTCAGTGCCTGCATCAGGGGTGGATTCAGGGGCGTGTTTCTTGTGAACTCCTGAGATGTTCCAGAGAGGCCGGAGATGTCACTCCCTTGCAAGAGCCATGTACCATGACAGCAGGTTACTTCTGCCGCCGGCGTTTTGGCTTCTGCTCTTTGCGTTTCTGGGCTCTCATGTCCTTCTTGAGACGGCTGTCCACCACTTTGAACTGGCCCTTGACTCCAGCTGGGCGACGGACCTTGCGGCCTGCACCCTTCTTGGACACAACGTAGGTCACTTGCCGCTTCTCCTTGCCTAACCCTGCTTTCTTGTAGATGCTGTTGGGGAGGAAAAGAAGGTGCGTGTTGTGGAAGAAGTTATATGCGAAGCTCGTCTCTTAAAAATCCTCTCAAATTCCACCCTGGCTTTCTGAGAAAGCCTCTTCCACCACACAGCCCTCAGCCCCTGACCCGCTCCTTCCCTCTCTCATCAACTGTGTTGCTGTCACTCTAACATTCTCCCTCCATCATGTCCTGGCCAGCTCCTCCAAGGCCCGTCCCATCCTTTTGTCTCCACTGAAAACAGCAGCCCAGCCCAAATAAAGCCATTTAACATCACTAAAGGAAAGGTGTGTGCTTAGCAGGGGCGCAAAAGATAATTAAAAGATGGTTAAGTAACAGTATTTGCTAGACGCTGTTGTTTCCATTATATAGCTGAAAAAGCTGCCAAAAGTTAATTAGGTTGACTGCACTGATGCAAGAAACCCTGTACAACCACATCCCCAACAGGTGACCGTTCAGCACCTGCTAAAAATCTCCTAACGAAGGAGAATCCTCTGCCTTGCTAGGCAGTATCTTCCACTGCCCAACAGCCTGTAGCCTCAGTAACTTCTTCTGTATTTATTCTGGATTCACTGGCAATATTCTGGATTCACTGGCAATATTCTGGGTGATTTGCAGTAGATAAGCAAAGTTCTGGCTTGCATTTATTTATCAAACTTGGGGAATATCAATATTCCCCAAGTCACACTGCAGGAATGCAGAAACCCTAGAGGGTGTGTGGGGAACAACCGTGAGCTCTGTTCAATACTAGTTTTCAAAAGTCACTTCCTTGATTCTGAACTCTCTCGTTTTAAGTCTTTTGCATCACTGTGGCTCTTGGGCTTATCGTGCAAAAAAGAGTAGTTTCCACAAATCTGAAGCTTCTTTTTTGTATTTTGAATGTATTGCTTTGGGTCCTTCCCTGCTGGGACAGCAGAAAACAAATGTGTCCTGGCATCTATGCCAAATATTACCTCTTATTTGTCTCTTTTCCAGGCTCAGCATACACAACTCTTGTAGCCTTTCTTTACAGCTCATCTAAGTAAGCTTAATCTGTAATCTGGAGTGACTCAGATACTCCAACCCAAGACATAACTGGATCCACAAAAATGGGGAAATCTGTTAGATCTTTGTCTACAATGCAATCTTTTGAATGAAGGCAATGACCAGAAATCTATCACTAGCTTTAAGCCACTAGGGAGCCTTAGGCCATGGTTTAGGCCTATTTCTTTCCAAGACCTGACTGCAAATAAAATTTCCCTGACATCCCCCCTGCTAAGCTTATATGGAAACTTCACAGGCAGCTGAAAACTTACCTGCGCAGCTGAGCAGCCTTCTCACGCTCCGAGATGTCCACAGTGTTCACGACGGATTCCGCCTTCTTCCTCATCTGCTCTGCTTTCTTCAGCATCTGTGGGGGGGGACCAAATCATCAACACAGAGGAAAAGGCCCCAGGGCAGAGGGGGAGGGAGTGACTGGAGTTGCGCATGTGCCTCCCCTGCCCCAGTTCCATGCCTTGCCCCCCCCCCCCCCGGTCACTGATGATGGTGAAGACCCAGGCAGGGGGAACTGCAATCAGAGGTGGTAACACTGGTCCATGTGGACAGGAAGGCAGCTCCCTGGCTGGCATGGGGAGTTATCTATCTATTTAAAACTTTTCTAGACCATCCCATTAACTGAAGTCTCAAGATGGCTGAACGATACAAAATGTAAAAAATAAAACATAGTGTCCTAAAATTCAACTAACGATAAAACCCCAATTAAAATAGGTCTTAAAACATTGGGAAAATAAAAAGGCTTTGGCCTGGTGCTGAAAAGAATAAAGTGACAGCACCAGGCGAACCTCTCTGGGGAGCAAATTCCACAATTAGGGTGCCACCGCAGAGAAGGCCCTTCTCTGGGTAGTTGCCCTCCTAATCTTCAGGGAGGGCCCCCGAGAAGGGAGTCTGCCCCAGATCTTAAGGGGTGAGCAGGCACATATGGAAAAAGATGCTCTTTCAGGTAACCAGGCCCTAAGCCGAGGATGGCACGCTCGCTTGCTTACCCGGCGCTTCTTGCGGGCCTTGGCTTCCGCCACTTTCTTGATGGGCCGAGCATTGATCTCCCGCCAGCGCTGGCGGTATTCCTCCACGGCCTGCCGGTCCAGGGGCAACGGTTTGCGCCGGTGCTGCTGCTCGTCCTGGGCGAACCACTCTGGGAGTTCCCCGTCTTCCTCATTAAAGGCGTATCTGGGAGGAGAAGACACGGTGACAAGGCCGACCACAGAGGCAGGTCACTCCCCATCAGAGCACAATGGGAGCCCCCCTTGGCTTTCACACGCACAAGAAGGGAAATGGAGGCAAACTCCGTCTGGAGCCACGACAGGCCTCCTCACTGCCTCCCTCCTCACCTGTTGAAAGAGCCATCAATCAAGTCTCTCTTGGCCTTGCGGGAGGTAGCGATGACGGCTCCTAGCGCCAGTCCTTCCGCGTCCAGAACACACGCTCGCTTCACTGTGGAGAGATCAAGTTTCAGCTAGTCTTCCAGGCAAGTGCCCTCCTGTGAGAGAGCTGGGATACAAAAGCCCACCGCTTTTTGCAGTTCACTTGCCTGGGTCTTCAATGGGAACGACTTCAATACCGTTTGGTTCCTCCCAGGGGCGCTTTGGTCCCACACGCAAGGCTGGCTGCTCCCTGGAAGAGAACATGAGAGGGAAGCTAAGAGACTGTCTTCGCTCTGCCCCACCAAGATGCCAGAGACAGAATGAGGGACACCACATGAGGTGCACCACCCGTGTGTCAAAATTTAAACATGGACACTTGAATCCCCAGCAGCTGCTCCCCAACTCTGGGGTTCATTTCTTGCAATGTTCACAGAAATCACCTTGAGGTTTTTCTTACTATTTGACTGTAGAGAAATAGAACAAATAAAGAAAACACCTGCCAAGTGTCTTCCAGGCCAGGCAGCATGACCTTCTCTGAAACTGGGGCCAATGTTTTGTAAGCTAGTATAACCAAGCACTTGTCTTGGTAGTACATTATTACATAAGATGAATGAAAGACTGAAATCAGCCCCTGGATCATCAAGGGAAAGGCTCTAATTGCATTCAGGATTGATGAATTTCCATGTTCAGAATCAGAAGGGAAGGTTAGCGTACATATCAGTTTGGCCAATACCTTTCTTTTCCTTCAAACAACAGTGAGTGGAAGCAGGGCCTGGGATCAGTGATATGGGAAAAAAGCAACCCTTTCCAACCTATTCCATGGCCTGGACAAGAACAACCCCACACTGCTAGTCTCTCCAGGAGGGGGGTGGGAAAGGGGCAGAGGGAGGGGGGGGAGAGACTGACCCCTCATGGCCTGAAACCCATGAGACTTACCCTGCACAGCCAGTCATGTGAGATCATGGAAGTTCATTTCATTTATTTATTTCATTTCTATACTGCCCAACAGTAGTAGTTCTGGGCAGTTCACAAAAGCCTGCAGGCAAGCTATTTTTTAACTATATACAGAAAGAGCCATCTCGATATTTTTCTGCTTTTCAAAGGCTGTGATCAACCCTCGGGCCAGGGAGGACTACTCCTTGAAGCATTACACAGATCATCCTTTTCCAAGGAGAAGCACCAAATGGGCTTGCAATACACAAAATTAAATATGTTCTTTGGCCTTGCAGGACACACACACACACACACACACACACACACGAGGGAGCTTTGCAAGGGCTTGATTACCCCTCACTGTCGCTGCTGTCACTCTCCTCTGTGTCTGAGCCCTTCTCCTCAGCTGGGGCTCCAGTTCCCTCGGGTTGCTGGCCCTCCTCGGGCATCTCCTCTGGTGCAGCCTCATGCTCAGACATTTTCTTTTTCCTCTTCATATTTCTGGAGACTATATAGGAGAAGACCAAGTATTAACAGTGAGGATACTCCACTCATTCTCATTCCAAAGAGAAGTGGGGAGAGGAGCTAACTCAACTCATCCTTCAAGTTTCTCTCTCAAACGCACACAAACAGTGAGAGTGAGCAAGCAGGCCTCCAGATATAGAATATATTAAGCTACAATTCCTTGGGGGAAGTAGAGAGGAGAGAAACGGGTGTTCCATATCCTTGTCCCAGGATATAGAATTGTACCACCCCCAAATTAGAAGGGATATACACGCCACTTGCCCAGCAAAGGTTGTATCCAAGTTTTTTGGACCACCTTGGAAGAATTTAAAGTGTTGCTACTTCTCCTGGTGCTTTTCCGCATGTTGAGCAGGACTGAAATTCCTTATCAAAGGCGTTGACCAGCATTATGTGGGTTGATTCCCCCACCACCAACATGCACAAAGTCACACACACTTTTTCCCCTCCACAACTGTGTACAGGGCCAAACAACTGATGGATCGGCAGGCCCTCAGATCACATCCCTTGGAATGGCAGCAACAGCGACCTGGCAACGAACTGTTCAGCTCCTTCTGAGCATCACCTCCGAAAGCTGAGGCAGCTCCTCTCTCCCAGAGATGCTGACATCGCTGAGGTTGGGGGGGGGGGGGTTGAGATTCACCATCCACCATTTTTAGTGCACGTGGTGCACAAACACTGGTGCGAAACACAGCAGTGTGCTCCTGGCCAGAGAGTCTACAATGTATGAGAGACCTGAGTCCTGCACTGAGCCGGGAGTTGGACTTAATGGCCTTCTAGGCCCCTCCCAATTGTATGATTCTATGATCCCTACCAAGAACAACTTAGCAAGGTCCGTAAATGCATGGGCTGAAATAGATCTACGCAATTTGTGCAGCTGCTGCACAAGAGACAATTGACACATCCATTCCCACTTCCTTCAGTCGCACCTAGCAAGGAAAATGTGTGAATTGGTGGTCTTTGCATTTCATGTTTCCCTGCCTCACATCAGCTCTGATTGTGCCCACTAGTGGCGGCCAATGACTTACGATGACATCCCATCACACTTTTCCTTACTGAAAGGGACGCAGCAGTGCCTCTTCAGCTGACTTGCATGACAAAGATTTCTGCTATTATAAACCTCACATTTCTACTGCTTATAAAGAGACACCTCGAGAGTTAATGACTTGAAACTTGTACCCATAATCTTCCTGATGAGGCTCTATAGTCATGCAAACTTCCAAACCAATCAGATACAAATTGCCGGAGTTACAGCAACTTAAAAAGTGCTGCAAAATGACACATTTGCACTTTTTTGTCAAGCTGAGGCTTGGCATATCATGGATTTCTTTCAAGTCCTGGAAGAGAACTACTGGAGCATTTTAAATAGGCTTCTTGAGAGGCAATGTGCCTTTCCTGGGTTTTGTGGAATTATGAGCAGCGGTTTAAAAATGATGGGCTGTTTCTGTCTCGTGAAAGCCAAAGGACAGCAGCTGCTGGCAAAGCTATGTTGGGCATGCTCAGGCACACTCTGAAGCCAGAAGGCTGCCGGTGAATGGAATTCCATGGCTCCAGTCAGCATCCTGACAATGGAGCAGGGCAACCAGAACTGCCAGCGACAGTGATACAGTTTAAAGGCAGAGGGAGTCACTTACTCATTGACAGATCACGGCTGGAAGAGAGGGAGGAAAGCTATGCAGGACTCCCAGGCAGGCTTGCCCAGAAGAAACCTATTCTCAACCTACAAGGACATATCTATTCATCTGTACACAACTACTGAGTTAACAACTTATTTGTGCTTTGTTTTTCAGTTTCTGTGGTCTGGTGCTTGTTTTTTTGAACACTGCAATAATCTATTTCCTTTCTAAAATCAATTAGCAAAAAACCTGTTGGCTCAAGACCAGGGCTGAGGTTATCTCATGCTGGTTCAAGCGCCACGAAGCCCGGAAATGTGATGCTGTGGCCAATGCCTTAACAGATGTGCCCCACATCTGTTAGCGATGCTGCTGCTCAATAGCACAAACTGTGCTGGCATATAAGCAATGAACTGGCATGGGTTAGCTCCAGCAATTTGGTGAGGGGTCAGCTGCTTCATAAGGCAATACAGGGTCAGACTCATATGGGGCATCTTTACAATTTCTAGCCACTCCATCCTCACCATCTGGATTTCTGCCTGAAAGTCCAGGAAAAATGTGGCTCATGGGGGATAACTGAGCAAGCACAACAGGTGATGTTGCACAACATTATTAGTGATGGGGGAACTATCTGCTAAGGCATCGGCCTATGCTTCCCATTTTGGGGCTTTGGGCAGCTGGAATGAAGATATTTCAGCCAACACAGATGTCTTAAATGGATAGTTGCTTCAATAACTGAATTTGATACTACGAGGGGAAAAAGAAGTGGGGATGCTGTTTTCAGGTGGCAGCCCCGTGTGTTGTGTCCCATCAAACCTGGTGCGTCCTCTCTCCACCCCAAACTCTGCATTCTGATTTACTGTCATGCCTGGTCAAATGGGTGCAAGCATAGCTTACCAGATGGTGGTTCTGCCCGGTTCTGGGACAGGACCTGTGCCTGCCCAATCTCCACTGCCTCATCAGCATAGTCATCAATCCCAGCGAAAGCTTCCTGGGCAGAGGAAACACAAACATCATCAAGGCCTAGCATCCCTTCCCAAATGGCTGCCCACGCCAAATAGCGGGGCACGCGAATCCTGGCAGCAGACTCCCCAAAGGGCCAATCCTCCCAGGCTACAGAGAAGAGAATGGATTTTTTATTTATTTATTTGTTTGTTTGTTTATTTATTTATTTTACACATTTGTATGCTGCACCCTTGCAAAAAAAGCCTCGGGGCGGCTAACAGCACCTTTTAATGATGGGTGAATCACACCCATCATTACATCCTCACCTTGCCAAACCACAAGCTCATCTGATGCTGCTCACGCTCCTCCTTGCTCTCCAGCGACACCAAGAGTGGATTGCCAGCCTCAGTGTCATCTTCCTCCTCCTCTTCACAGGCAGCGCTACAACACAACAATCAGAGTTCCACCGGTCATGGTGCAGTCAACACCCCCAGCCCTGCATGGATAGGAACCTGTCTGGCATGAGCAGGGACTGGAAATCCAGGTATATTCTTGCTGCTTCCAAGGGCCAGGAGCTGCTATTGGTAGGAATAACACAATTCCACCAAAAGAGCTTATTGAGGGGTACCTGCAGAGTATCTGCAAGCCACATATTGTTCTAACGGTTGGGAAGGGACATTGCTCAGTGGCCGAGCACCCAATTTGCATGTAGAACACCTCAAGTTCTATTCTCAGCACCTCCAGAGAGATGGGAAAGACTCTTCCTTGAAATGTGGCCAGTTCATGTGGACAATATGGAGCTAGATGGGAACGACGGTCTCACTCAGTAGAAGGCAGCTTCCAAACTTCCTATATCTCCACAGTGATGGGAGCAAAGCAAGGGCAAGTTGGCTTCCTAGCACCATTTTTAACTGTCTTAAGGGAGCATAATTGCATTTGCAGAGTGGATGGGGGTGTGCATGCACAGAGTGGCCCCTCAGGTTAATGCCTGTCTCTGGTCCCCGCTGCAGTCTGTCCTCTCCTCCACCACCCCCATCACAAGAGAGTTAAGAGGATGCATCGGGGCTGATTTGCAGTTCTTTTTCCAGCTCCTTGCAGCTCTTATTTAATGCTGCTCTCACAAGCCATTTCTCCCTCTCCAGGTCAGCCACATCAGAGGCACTGCCGCCCCTCGCATACCTTTCCGGGGCACGGGCCCGCTTCATCTGGCTGGAACGCTCCTCCACCTCGGCCATCTCCTCCTCATCCAACTCGCTGGCCAAAGAAACATCGCCGTCGTCATCTGAGTCTCCTCCTTCTGAGAGTGAGAGGTCATTGTCTGCATTGGCTGCTGTGTCCACGAAGGTGTCTGCTGCTGCCATGTCACCCTGGGCCACTTCATGCAGGAGCTGGAAGCAGAGGAGTACCCATGTCCAGATCTCTTGCAGAAAGGTACAACCACAGGGTACAGGGCAGTGACTGCGGAGAGCCACTGGCTGGATGAGTCTGCAATGTGCCATCACCCACAGCACTGGCTGGAGACTAGGGAAGTTGCAGTCTGTTGCATCTGGAGGGTAGCAGGCTGAGGAGAGATGATTCAGACTGTTCCCATGTCCCATGCACATTTGCAATTCTTCCTCCTTACCTGACTCTTGCCAATGGCCCGCAGGGAGAACATCCCCGTGTCACCATCGTCAGCGACAGAAACACCAGGAAGATCCATCTTGAGCTCGACACGCTCCCGCTGGCGCCGCCGCTCACGCAAGATTTTCCGTTTCTTCCTGGCGATGCAGAAAAAGCAGGTTTATTGCACTCAGAGATGGATCACACGGTGGTCTGCTCTGGACCACTCTAAAAACTGTCATGGCCTGCTTTGAGGATAAAGAGGTGGATCAGTCAAGTTGATCTGGGGAGGAAAAATGGGGAAGAGACCTCTGAAGAATGTGTATTGGTCGGAAGATGACATGTGGGAAAGTAGCTCTCCTGCGTGCCAGAGAAACTGGTGCAACTGGGCCCCATTTCCAACTATGTATAGAAAGCCCATTACACATGGCTCCCTCCCTATTAAAGTTGAGGAAGGAGCCATGCACCACACAAAGAAGGCCCAGAAAGGTTTTAGACACTCTTTGTTGTTATTTGCGAAGTTGTGTCCGACCCATCGCGACCCCATGGACAACATTCCTCCAGGCCCTCCTGTCCTCCACCATCCCCCAGAGTCCACTCAAGCTCACACCAACTGCTTCAGTGACTCCATCCAGCCACCTCATCCTCTGCCGTCCCCTTCTTCTTTTGCCATCTATTGTTCCCAGCATTAGACTCTTCTCCAGGGAGTCCTTCCTTCTCATTAGGTGGTCAAAGTATTTGAGTTTCATCTTCAGGATCTGGCCTTCTAAAGAGCAGTCAGGGTTGATCTCCTCTAGGACTGACCGGTTTGATCGCCTTGCGGTCCAAGTGACTCACAGGAGTCTCCTCCAGCACCACAATTCAAAGGCCTCAATCCTTTGGCGCTCAGCCTTCCTTATGGTCCAGCTTTCACAGCCATACACTCTACAGCATTTAAACACTGAGTGTGGCTGCGGTACATGAGGGGTTACAGCTGCCATTTTGAACAGACAAGCGCCATTTGAGGGGTTGTTGTGCTGCATAAACCTGAGAAACATCAGATATGAGAGGGTTAAACAACCTGTACATAATCCATGGCCTGCTTTTGGAGTATGTGAAGGCTGTTTAACCCTCACATAGCCTCCAGTGGATTGACAGTGCTGTCAGCACCACCAATGGCCACAGGCCAGAGGTCCAGCATTTGTGTGTGGCCTGAGTGGGCAGCTCTTCCCCATCATCATGGGGAAGCCGATTTCTTCTCTCCTCACTGCAGCTTCCCAGCTATGCTCATAAACTGGAGAAGAGAGGCACTGAAAGGGAGCAGGCAAGCCACAAGAATCAAGCTCTTGCTTCCCAAATGGGCTCATAAAACTGGGAGCAGGGCAGGGTCAGGAGGAGAACGTGGGAAAAGAGCACTCAATCTCTAGCCAATTTAGAAATGTAATGAAAAAAATCAATTGCTTGCTGCTTTTCTGCCACACTACGCATCCAAGGCAGTGCATCAAAAAATCTTACTAACTTGTCAGAGTAATAAAAACATAATACAGCAGATATAATGAGGTGCTATTATACATCAACAGCCATAAAAGCAGTGGCAAAACAGGCCAAGCTGAGCCAGAACAAAAAACCTTTAGCGTTACAGAGTGACTGCTTCTTTTCGCACTCTGAGTTGTATTAAGTATATCTTTAAACACATCCTTCCTCCAAGGACGCCAGCAGCTCAGAAAAGACATGATTCTCCCCCACATTTTTTTTCTCGTAACAAATTCTTTAAGGTAACTTAGGCTGAGAACAAAGTCTGGCCCAAAGCAGGATTCATGGCTGGGGGGGGTGGGGGACTTGGACCCAGTCTCCTTTGTCCACAGTGGGTTATCGTAACACCACACTGGCTTCCGGCCGGGCATAAAAAATAGAACATAAATTTCCGCAGCTTAAACTCAAGCCATCTGCCAAGTGGCAGCAGAACAGCCATTTTCTGAGTACATCAAGCTTCCAGGTAAAGCTTGTTCATGCACCAAAAGAACCTGCTCTGAAACTGATGCCAAACAGCTGAGGAGACCCCCCCCCCCAAAAAAAAAAAGAAACACTGGTTTATAGGAAATTAAGAACTGATTTTTGTTTCCAGAGATATTTAAGCATTCAGGGTGATAATCCAATTTTTCTAATGCAATCTTCATTCTTTGTTCTTGTAGCATTTTGTTAATACTTCAGCTGTCCTTTAATATAACAAGGTAGGAAAAGTAGCTGGGGCATTTTTATGTAACTTAGAAGACTTCAATGTAGTTCTACTTT
Organism: Varanus salvator macromaculatus; assembly: GCA_023646645.1. NCBI lineage: Eukaryota > Metazoa > Chordata > Lepidosauria > Squamata > Varanidae > Varanus > Varanus salvator. Next base: position 13,037,946 of record JAIXND010000782.1, read on the forward strand.
ACACACAATATTGCAGAATACTAAAAAAAAGTACACCAGAACAAGGGAGAACAACAGTGAATCATCCAGAACAGCTGAACCCCAAAAAGGAATTGTGGGAGTTTCCTAAAAGCTGGGGAAGCAACAATGTGCCGTCAAGTGAAGGCTCCAGAAAGGTTTAACCCACAGATGTAGGGTGCATGCTGCCACCATTTTGAATATGCAACTCCATGGGGACTGTTGTGTCATGTGAACCTGATAAGCGTTGGTTATGCAAAGTTTCAACAACCCTTGCATAAGATACACTCACTGACAGGGTTTGCATGACATGACAACCCTCAAGAGGGGGTTGGATATGCTATATGCTGCCTGAGGGCCCTGGAGTTCATCATGGGTTAAACAAACCACAATGAGCCATGCATGTTATCCAAACCTGGTCACAGAGTGACAGGGTTCACACATAATGCTAACTCATGATTTGTTGCCCTTTCCTTTGTTTGGTGGGCTGACTATGATTCTCTCAATCCCTGGTTTGCTTGTTTCCCTCCTCCTCCACCTAGCCCCTCCCTGTATCCCAAGTGCCTTTACAGAGCTGTAGTACTGGCAAAAGGAGCAGCTGGGCTTCCTTAGTACTCTTGCCTGCCACCTCTCTAACCTGGTAAAACAATGCTTGAACAACTCATGTTTCTGGGTTCACAAACACCAATCCAGTGTTTAAATTACACAGAGTTCATAGCCTAAGAAAAAACAATGAGCTCTCTTTTTGGATTGTTCATGCTTAATAAACCATGGTTTGGCAATGGGGCTGGGTTTGTACATCACAACAACTCAGTATTCAACAACCCATACCATGGGTTAGCATCAAGTGCACACCCAGCCATACTTGTACTAATTTTTGATCTCAATGTTCCCCTCAGATCAAATTTTCCACCTTGGTCTGTTTTGGAATCATCCTGGTAGGACCCACTCTCTAAATGGATGGAATTAGGTTCTAGGCATATCAATAGGTAAGGTCCCTCCCACAGTTGCATCTTACAAGTGTATGATCTATAATGTCATGCAGGTAACATTTTAATTCATTCTGATGCTATGGGAAAACCCAGATTTAAAAATTTTTTTGTGGCAGGCATGAGCACATAAGGTGACTTTTACCAAGGATCAACTAGTTGGTGCCGAAGATGAGTTTTTGCTATTCTCCATTTTGCAGGCCTAACATGATTTACCATATCGGGCTAAATGGCAGTACTTGCAATTTCAATGCATCTCAATATCCAGGTTTGGTACTGCTGTTTTTACAGCTTCACCATCCCCCTTGCTATTAGAAGTACTTATTGAGGCCACTGAGGCAAATCGACCTATGCTCCATGTCTATAAATGCTTCTTGGTAAATAAATATGATATAGAGGGTCTTAACCTGGAATGGAACAGGGAACGAGATTGCCCATTTTTTCTAATCAATGGACCTCCACCTTGGTATCTGTATCTGATGCACCTACAGATCTCAGGCTGAGCCACGCTCAGTAAAAACTTTTGCTTCATGTCTATTGGATGACACAACATCGCGTTAAGTAAAGTTTTGTCTTAGTCAGCTGATTGTTCGAGGCGTGACACAGCTAAATGCTTCTTGTAACCATATTTTTTGGCAATGCCTGGTTGTCGCCCATTATGTGGAATAGATGATTACACAGATAAATTTTGTACTGGAACATTGTGGAATATTTACTCTTTTAAATTATCCTGGAAATTAATGCAGGGTCAGTGCAAATATAGCTTGGAGTCATTTAAAGGTTTTCTATCTGGATATGAATAGGACTGCATTTCAAAAGACAACTATCACAACACTGGAAGGATAAATGCTCCTCTCTTTCAATGCAATGGTTTGAAGACCGTGGAACACTTTTATTGGTTGCTTTGATCAGGTCCATCATTGTATTATTCAAGTTTTAACAGTGTAAGGATACAATCCTATGGCCTCCTGCCATTATTGGTGGGGGGTGGGGAGCATAAAATTATTCAGGAAAAGGGTGTGCTGGGGAGGAAAGGAAGGGAAGAGCTGAGGATAATGGCTTATGCTGTTTCTAAATGGTCCCTCGGTTGCCTTCCCGTCCTCTCTACAGCCACCTAGAGGAAACGCAGAATGGTGTAGATCTGCCTCTGCTGGGCCTTGTGTTGCATGCAAGACCTCAGTTCAGAGGTTTACCTGCATCAAAGGCAGAGGACACTGGCCTGTGCCCTGCATTATTTTACACTTTGCATGTCCGAAATTTTATATTTATTATCATGTGATGCGGTTATAAGCTGCCTCGAAGACTGGCTAATGGGAGATATAAAAATGAAATAAATGAAAAAATGGAGGCGCTATTCACATGTGAATGGGTACTTCTTTGGATAGTCAGTCTGCTTTCTCACAGTTTATGTACAGTTCTTAGAAACGTGCATTTTCATACATGCACATATATTTCATATGTATGCACTGAAATGGATTTATTCAAATCAAGGTAGCTACGTTTTCCCTTTTGTTAATATTTCATGATAAAAATGTGAACATCAGCCACACACCCCCTTCCTCCAGCCCCATAGCCAGCATTAGGAAAAGCCTCCCATTGGAAAACGACTTGAAGGGGCTGCAGCACTCAGGAAATACTAAATTGTTCCTTCTCCAGTTGCGGCATCTGCCTCCCCAAGTGGCAGCACTTCCACAGCAATTAAGTGTTTTAGAAAAGCCTAACACTGGTGCTAATGAAAACTATTCTTCAAGCCCAACTGCTGCATGTGAGGGAGGGACAAGGGGGCGGGTTCTCCACCTCTGTCCTAAGGTAAAAATGCATCTTGGCTTTTGAAGTGTTGTGTATGCAAAAGGCGTTATTGTTCCCTAACGCTGCAGACTGTAGCATCAAGATATTTTAATCCAAGGCCCATTTTAGTTTAGTAGAAACTTGCCTCAAATGTATTGCATTCATTCCAAAGCAGAAAAGTATTTCAGGGGAGCTTTTTCAGTCTTTGCTCAAATTTCCAGCTTTTCCAATGGAAGAACTGAAAAAGACCTCATAAAACAGCCGGCAGCGGGAGGGGGGGTTCTCTGAACCTTCCTCTCTCTATACAGTAGAGAATGCTGTTAGGAGCACAACAAATTAACTGGTCGGGTTTTCTGGGCTCAAGCTACTCCAACACCACCCTCGATGACCACCATGCAGCCCCAGCATGAGGCACCACAGAAGGCTTAACTGTCTGAGGGGCAGCCAATTTCTGCACCTGCTGCACCTGGTCCCTCAAGGCTCTTGAACAGCCTGCCCTCACCTGCAGGGCTCCAGGTGTTCCAGCCTACAGCTCCCAGCATTCCTGACCACCAGCCACCCTGGTTAGGGCCGACAGGAGTCAAATGTCTAAAACTTTTGGAATGCAGCAGGTTGGAGAGGGTTGCTTTGGAGGCAAAATTCCACATTAAAAAGCCAAGACAAAAACATTCAAAGCATTCTACGCGGCCTAAGCCAGTGGTGGTTAAAAACAAGCCCCAAATCGGATTCCTTTCATTACAGTTCTTTGTCACCAAGGCACTCTTAGTTTGCTTCCAAGCCTACCTCTTCAGTTCTGCAATCTCTTCGGCTTTGAGCTCAGCGAGCTTTAACTCCAGCTCTTCAGCCTCCTTTTTTTCATCATCATCTTCTTCCTCACCCTGGTTCCCTGGATCTGTTCGTCTAGGCTGCGTTTCCTCTTCTTCTTCTTCACCTTCCTCGCCAGAACTCAAGCTGCAAATAGGGAGAAAGATCCTGTAGTTATTGTTTATTTAAAGCATTTTCGCTCTGCTCTTCAGCCAAAAAGAATCCCGAAGTGGCTTATGTATGACCAATAACAAACTAAGAGTCCCTGCTCTCAGGCTTACAACCAAAGAACAAGCCACAAAAGAAAAAAAGGAGGGATGTGGGGGCAACAGGAAGACAAAGAAATACAGGCACCAATTTTTATATGCCACTTCTGATATCAACCAGCTGGAATGGAATGGAGTGGAAATCTCCCCGTGTCCCCAAGTCTATGGCTGGTAGAACATCCAGAGTAGAGCCGAGTTCTCTTACTTGATATCTGTTTCTTTGGCTTGTTCTTTTAGCTTCTTGACCAGGAACCGCCTCAGTTTTGTCCTCCAATTCAGCAAAGCCCTGAAAAAGGTGAAGAGGACAAGGAGATTGTGTGTTTCTCCATCCATTTTGTAACAAATTCCTGATGCAGCAGGAGTTGGTTTAAAGAAACACTGAGCTCTAATCAGTTACCAATATGAGTTAGAAGCCCCCACCGCTTGCTTTGTCCCCATATTGAAGCCTGCATGTGTGCCAGGATTTGGCAGGAGTGCAGAAATAGCGTACCATGCAATATTGGGCAGATAATTATTTTTTTAAATGTTTCTAGCTCCTTTGGCTGCAAACTCAAAGCACGTGAACAATGTTGGCCCATATCTTAGAAACCAGAGACATTCTGCATAAAGTTTCTGATGGCTGGCAATTTGGTGGTTGAATGAAGGCTTGTCCTGCACCATTAACGGGTAAAGCCAGAATACAAAAATACTAAAGAAAACACTAGGACTTTGCAGGGGGAGAGAGAGAGTGAGATTAGGTCAATGCTCTATTCGCATACTATATGGAAGTCAGAGCATTTCTTAGCAGGGAGTTTTGATTATGTATCTGACCAGATATAATTGTTAAGCACAGTCAAGATACAAATAGGTTGTATTTCAGCCCTCCTAGAAAGGGCCCATTGCTCAGCCCGCAGAGTATAGACGGTTCTATTCCCAGGTTCTATTCCTGGCATGTCAAGTTATAGAACGGCTCTCCCTGAGACCTCAAAATATGGGGCTAAACAGACAGGAAGAAAGACATCTTATGGGTTCACATTCTGGCCATTCACTGATTGACTGCTCACCACCCCCACACACACACACACACACACACACACACACACATCTGGCCCACATGACTGCAATATAATTCTCTCTATTTCTGATGTTCAGGCATAAGAGTGGCTGTTTGCATAGCCCCAGCACCACCACTCGTACATTCGTAAATTCACAAAAATTCCAAGGGTTGCAAGAAACCCAGAAACCGTTAGGAAAAAGACAAAGAGCTCCTGAGGCTGCTAAATTAGAACTGAGAACACTCAGTAGCTACAAACTGCTGACTGACTTTGGAGGGATGCAGGCGGAGGGAAGGAATGGAATGGAGCAGCACAGAGGTGGGCGTGGCTGGAAGAGTGAGCAGGAACCCTCCACATTCACCTTCCAGTTCTAGCCCCCAGCTGGGCTATTAAATGTCACATCACGGCTTTGAAAAACGAGCATTGGGCCTCTCAGCTATTCATTTGCTTACCAATTCCTATTACCCATAAGAGCTGGAAAAGAACGTCTATGTTCAATTACAATGCAACTTCAATGCCCAGGTGGTGGGCAGCAGCAACAGAAAAAGGACACCACCCTGTGTGTCTCAGGAACAGTTCATAAGCACCACTGCAATTAAAAATGCTGAGCTATCACTGGTGTGGCCTAGCATGACAGATCTTATGCTCTTGCTAGGGGTGCAGGAGCTCAGAGTAGGCTTTTCTGCAGTTAAGACCTGAAGACGAGTCTCGCTCCTCCCTTGTTCCTGACACCCCAGCTGTGTGATTTAAGCCACCAACCATACCGGAGCTCCTTCCGGCCCAGAACACGGATATCCCGGCAGCAGTGGCGCACTTCCTCGGTGGTGGCACTGTGGTGCTCCAGTTCTTCATCATCCAAGACAATCTAGGTGGCAAGAATCAGAACAGAAGATCAGACAAATCTCTCAATGGCTGCTGGTCATTATGGTTAAGGAATGGGCGAAGAATTTGTTTGGGGTGGGAAGAATTCGTCAGATTCCTTGGGCTCAGCTCCTGAGACTTTGTCTGCTTTGTGCTCCCAGCATTCATGGCCACTTGCCAGGAACTGCGCTCCACACACTGAGCAAACAGTGCCCCTCTTCCATGTCATGGGCTTCCTCTTGGCTTGGCTCGCTTTGCAGGATCCAGTTAAGCACAAGAAGAAGTCTGTGGATGCCAGAGGGATGGACTCCGGTTGTCTCAACCCTAATTCTGGCTGCACAGTACCCCCAGTGCCAGCATGCCTCTCAATAGCAATGGCTAGAACACACAAGCAGCAAGCAGACAGGCATTTTGGTTGGCTGCCAGGGAAGCAAAATGCTGACCTGGATGGGTCTTTGGTCTGACCCAGCACAACTCTTCTAATGCTCCCTCATTTCCTAGCTCCATCCAGCACTGCCCTGGCCAATCTGCACCTTGCCTAACACACCTGCCCTCTTGATGAGCCAGCACCATCCCTGCCGCCCTGTCCTCACCTCGCTGGCCTTGGCCAGAAAGTCGACAGGATTTGAGGCCTTCAGAAAGTCAGTTAGCTTGCAACGGTTATACAGAACTGTGGCACCATCTTCGTATCCTTCTGCCTGTTTGAAGCAAAGACAATCGGAATGAAGAGAAAATCCACAAAGCGGAGACTTCAGCTTGAGTCACACACATTCACTACCCAAGCCTAAACCTTAAATCTTTCTCTCTCAGCATTGCAGAAGCCAAGACTCCTCCAAATTCACAGGGTACCATTGGGCTCATTTTTAAGCATCTGAATTAAGCCATCATAGTTCCAGGCAAAAACATAGACATCTGTGCCTGATATTGATTGACTGATCGACTGAAAACTTTTCTAGACCATCCTTTACCGTGGTCTCAGGATGGTTTACAATAAGACAAAATAAAATAAAACACAACATCCTAATAAAAATTTTCCAATCAACAATAAAACCCCTATTAAAACAATCAAATCTTAAAACACTGGGAAAATAATAAGGTTTTAGTCTGGCGCCAAAAAGAATAAAGTGAAGTAAAGAATAAAGTGGCAGTGATATTCAAAGGCGAACCTTGGAAGGAAGTATACAAAATTACAAATACTCCATTCCCTTTACAGCTCTTTATTCTTTCTCCCATGGTTACTTACACAAGCCAGTTGAAAGAAGAGAAAGGCATTCTTATGACATGAGAACCTGACATGAAATTCTTGATTCTGTCAGAATTTGAGACAAACATTTAGAAACATAAAAATTCCTCCCACTGACCTTTGGTTTCTTCTGGGACACCAGCTCAGTCACAGACTTGGCCTGCACCTCCACTTCTTTGAATGCAAACTTGGGATCAAAGAACTTGTTGTCAATTTTATCTGGGGCCAAATAACCTGGAGCGGGTTGGTAGTGAGGAGAAAGGAAATTTGTAACAAGGCAACTTGTTATTAAACTTATATCCTGCCCTTTTCCTTCCTAGAAGCTCAAGCAGTGCACTTGGGTTTCCTAGGCTGTCTTGCAGCCCAGCTTCGATGAAGCCCAAATCTGTTTAGCTTCTAGCTTCCACACACTGGCTGCATTCTGTGCCCTGGAACTACAAGATTATAAATGACTAGTGTGATCAACTGATTATTAAAAAGTTACCTGCAATTAAACGGCAACATTTAGGCATTTAAATTTAGATCTTGAGATAAGTTAATTAAGTTTGCCTCTTTCAATTTGAAAGGTCTGAGACTACCTAGAACTCTACTGTTAACAAAAACAAAGCAGTAAAAATTATGCAGAATCACAAGGAAAAAGCAAAGAAAAAGAGTTTTTATGGAAGAGAATGCACAATGATGTTATCATAAGCCAACACTGGGTATCATCTGTTGTATTTTCACTCAATAAAATTGCAGAATCCCTATTATAGCTGAATAGGGCCTGATATTGTGGAAGCGAACTTCACGAATGCCGTGTTGACTTCAACTTCTCACTGTCTACTTCAATATCATGTATGGGGTTTTGTTTGTATATCTGCCAGAAAGAAAGCCACAGTAGTTTCAGCCTAGAGATAATGAAGGAAGTCTGAGAAAAAATAATTTAAGTTTCTTTTTCATTGCATCTGTTCTTGGAAGGAGGGAACAGATGCGCTGGTACAGCCTTGACAGTAATACATGCAGGAGGCCATTAACACATCCAAGCTGCCTTATCACCAGCCCCCTCATGAACGTGAAGGCGCCTGTCTTATGCCTCCCATTAACTTTCATTAATCATTATGGTCTCATCATTAACTCTCAAGTTATTGTCAGCATCCTGTAACTGGTAGCAATGCAAAGTCCCAAGGCTCAAATCCAGCCTGTGTGCAGCTGTGATTGCAACACTTCTCTGCAGGTTGCAGACATGGTGGCTACTCAACAGCAAGAAAAGGGAACTCTCTGCCATCAGCACCCTTCAGCAGAGGGTGGCCTCACATGGCATGCAAGGCTATGCCCCACATGTGACAAAACCCTCCAGCAGCATCACTCCATGCCGCCGCCGCCACTGTGAATTTGGCAAAATCTAGCCACTGCCTGCTGGCCCCCAGGTTACCCCACTGGTCACCTGGTTTGTGCCCACGGCTCCCCACTCTGGACTTACCCTGGCAGACCACAAAGATCTCAGCTGATTCATTGCGCGAGGCCTGCGGTTTGGTGGCTTGCACCTTGCGAAAGAGCTGCTGGAAGATCCACAGCAGGGGCTGGTAGTCCCGGGAACGGAAGACCTTGGTGACAAACCAGCCACCCTTGGACAGGAAGTCACAGGCCAGCCTGAGTGCTGACAGCGTAAGGTTAGCTGGCAGAGGGACAGAGCATAGCAGAAAGTCAGCCAGGGCTGCAGACTCAGCGGTCACTATGAGCGACCAGCTCCTTGACACACATCCAAGCACCTACATTTGCAACGTGGGCATAGCACCACCTTACGAGATACTGAAAGGAACGTAGAGATTTAATGCTCTTTGAAAAGGTCAGAAGTGTCCCATTAGTGCTACGCAGTCCTAGTATTTAGTGAGAAATAGTAAAGTCCCAAGTTGAGAGGCATACCTTGATCAAGTGTAATGTTTTATGCATTAAAAGACAAATATCCTTGCTCTTCAGATAGCAAGCACTTAGGATGGTTTACAAGGCAAGAAAATGAACAAAGTTCAAGTTGCTATGATACAGAAGAGTAAAACAACCAATAAAATGCAGCTCAGGCCTGAAATAGTGCAGACAGGAACCAGCCAGTGGAAATGCTGGGCAAACAAGGGGGTCTTTGGTCCTGGGACCAGGGAATCTCCTGCAGTGGTGTTTCCACTAGTCAGGGACTATGACTAAAAAGCCCCTCCTCTTCTTCTGTCACAACTTGCCTAGCTCAGAGTATGTTTGGGGACCCAGCAGCCTCCAGACTGCAGTGGACTACAGCTCTCATCTTCCCTGATCACTGACCATGATGGCTGGAGCTGCTGGCAGACCGGAGTTCAAACACACCTGGAAGGTGACTCCAGTTTTGCCTGTACCCACCCCTCCCTGCCACTTTGCCCAGAATCTGGGGAAAGAAATGCATTACACAATGCATTTTGCAACACCATCTGAGACTGTACCTCTGCTAAAGCCCTGGGTGCTGCATGCAGTGAGGCTTGGAAGGAATCACACCATGTACGGAGTTTCTAGTATGATTTGACAGCCGTGTGTGTATATCTGGCTCACATGGACAGGATGGACGTGCAAAACAGACAAGGCATTGACAGTAGGCCACTAACACAGAATAAACTGCAGAAGCCTCGGTTTTACTCCTGTGTCCCACTTTGGATGGATACACTCGAATACAGCTCTTGCGAAGAGGTCTGGCAAGCCCTTCCCCTTCAAGATGGAAAACCCCCACTGGTGGAAAGCTGTCTCCTCCCTGCTTCATCCTAACGACGTCTGTGGAAGAGGGTCCCATACCTTGGGAAAAAGCATCATGCACCCAGCTGGCTCCAACATTAGGAGCCCCATCGTTCAGCACAACATCTACTTTCCATGTCTTCAGTTCCTTGCGCAAAGCCTGGGAAAAGAGAGAAGTGGGGACACACTGTGAGCACAGGTGAACACACCACATGCCAGGACATCTGGGATAAAATTCACCAAGAGTAAAACCTTTCCACCTGCTTGTAGAGAGGATGTGGAGGCAGGGAGCTCTCACAGACTGCTGTTTCCAAAGGTACTTCATTCTGGTGTTCTTACACTGATTGAGTTTGACATATTTAACTGATAGGTTAAAGGGAAACCATATTGGTCTTGTTTTAGGAAAATTGGGATGTAAATTCTAGAAAGAAACAGGAGAGGAGAAAAGAAAAAAAGGAGAGCCAAGGAGGAAAAAAACTTGGAGGTCTCACTGGCAGTAGAGATGAAAGACCGAGCCGAAGCTACACAGGCATCTGTATGCAGGTACCGAAAAAGAAGAGCAGTTACCTGGCGACACTTCTCTGTGGTGATGTCCTCCTGCAATGTTACCACGTTAGGAATGGGCTTTATAGGAACCAGGTCAACTCCTGAAGGCAAGAAGAGGAGGGAATTGGGTGCAGCATGGGAAGGAAGTAAAAACCATGCAAATTCATCATGAGGGCAGTTCTTTTCTATTACTTATGAAGTTGCCTTTCACACCATCAGCACAGCTGCCTCAGTGCTGCCCACTCTGGCAGGCAGCAGTTCTCCAATGCTTCACACGGGGCTCTGCCCCGAGATAATCTTAGCAAGAGGTACCACAGATCCCCTTTCCCCACCTTTCAGCTTGCTCAGCTGGCAAAGTGTAATGCCAAAGAGCTGGAGGCTAAGGAGGAGGAGGCACCAGCTTCATCCCTGCTCTCTTCCATGCCCCCAACTAGTTCCGTGTGCTGGAGACAACAGTCTGCAGCCCATCACACTTGAAGGGCACCCAGTGGGAGGCTGGCCAAGCAGTGTGCCCCTGAATGCCATGAGAAGGCATGCAACCGTGGCTGATGGAAACAAGATGCTTGAGACTCCCCAGGCCAGACTTTCCAACTGGGTTCTGCCCAGATATCCTCTACTACAGCTCTCATCATCCCAGACCATTGGCCATGCTGACTGGGGCTGATGGGGGTGGGGGTTGTGTCTGCTGATAGCATCTAGAGGGCCCCAGAATGGAGACTGCCAACACAGGCTTTTGGTCTGATGCAGCAGGGCTCGTCTTATACCCTTTCCATTCGGGTTACTCACCAATAATAAGACTGGACACTGGCATAAATTTTGAGGCCACCTGCAACCTGTTGGAAGAGCAAAGAAATTAAGACTAATTCTGAGCATTCATGAGCCAACATTGATTGATTTGACAGTTAAGAATTGCTTTAAGAGAATTTTCTAATTAATGCACAATACCATATAAGATCATAATTAAATATGTTGCAGTATTACTGTATACAAAGGTGTTAAAAGTGTAGCCCACAGGCCACAGGAATCCCTACCAAACCCTAACAGCCTTCCAGAAAATATTAGGGGAGTAGGGGGAAAGAAAAACACTCTGTAGATCTGCTATAGATACCTAATTCTAAAGCAGCCTGGGAGAGCTCAAAGTCTCCTGCCTGTTTCCTCAGATGCTTTCGGTATAGCGCTTCGGTTCTGTTCATTTTCTGAAAACATTCCAGGACACCAAGCGAGGGATGCCAGGATCCCTCAGCAAGGGAGTGGATTAAGGAAGGAGAAGGGCTTGGAGCCAGGAATCTTGGATGGCTGGGTGGTCTGAGAACTGAGGCTTCTGGGAGGTGTGTTGGTTTTACCTGTTCAAAAGCTGTGCCTCTGAAATGCTCTTTGGCAGGAGCGGGTATATTGCACTGTGCGTGGGAGTTGAATATGCACACGTGTATGCAAATATACATTTTGGGCCACTTCGGCAGACATGCGATGCAGCCCTGCTGTATATTGAAGGCAGGGACGCAACTTCATGGTGGGTGGTTGCCATGCTGATTGCAGGGCCTTCCCAGTGTTGGCTGCGCTTTGCAAACAAGCCACCCTGAGAACCCACGGCCTCTAGCTGGGCTGTTTAGGTTGGTCTGCTGTGGCTTGTTCAGACATTCAAACCCTGCAGAATTGTTTCAGCATGGGATGTTTAAAACGGTGCAGCAGCTGACTGACAAGACCAGCCAGAACCCCTGCCAGCTGCCCCTCTTGATTTCATGAGCGCCGCTGCCATCTTCCCTGCTCTTCTGCCACCAGTACTGGCCAGGTCTGCCCCTTCACCAATACTGCACTGACACTTGGCAATGTCCCCATCCTATTGGAACACCTGTTCTTGATTCTTTTAAAAAAATCATGCAAATAGGTGCGTTTTTAAAAATCTTCTATTCTGTGCAAGAACGCATATGCGCAGGACCACAGCACATCTGAAGAAAAAAATGTAGTAATCCAGATATGAATGACTGGGGAGAAGAGGCTTACTAATGCTACCTTTCTACAGAAAAGGGATAATGAGTGAGTAGCTTTGCTCCTAGGGAAATATATAGGAGAAAAGTGCTGGCACTTTGTAACTTATCCATTTGAGAGCTATGTAGTGATGGGGAAGAGAAGGGAGCTCTTGGCCAGTGGGAAAACAAAGGTCTGAGAGAGGTTATGCCACAAAGGCAGCTGAGATACACATCAGAAGTGGGCATGAAGACCGAGAAGAAAAGAAGCCATGCCAGACCACTGCAAACTTGAGCATCTGGTCAGAAGTACCATGCGTCCTGCTCATGGCTTATACTCAGGGTGATTTATCATAATGTTGGCACTTGTCCAATATAACATTTTTGGAAATGCGTGCTGAAACATATGTTTTCAGTAGGGCCAGAAACCCCAGAAGGACCAGCACCTGGATAATTTGAAAAACAACTGTCAGGAACAAAGTACAAACAATTACAACCAAAGAGCATAAAAGAACATCCTTGCTGATGGGAGAAAAGAGCTTATCTTTTATTCTACTTATCTGAAAACTGATCAAGCTCTTACACTAGCAGACTCTTTGCATATCAGTAACTTAGAACAAGGAGAGATGCGTAATATTTAAAAAGACTGCATTTTTGGAGCCCTTTGGAAAAAAATCTTATCTCAGTCATAATTAGATACACTTAAACTTATCTTTTCCATAAAGTATAATGTAAATACTTTAAGCAGGGAGACTTCTCATCGCTTTCTGAGAGCTTCATGCCTGTTCTTCCCAGCTCAGAGAAGGAACAGAGGACAGGAGATTCCCACCCCAGTAAAGCAGGATCCCAAACACAACCATGGTTCTCCCATTGAAGCAAGCTCACAGTTTGGCTAGTGCAAAACCGTGCTCCTCCCTTCAAAGGCCTGGAAAACTCCCATTTTGGCTGGCTACTAAGACTGTCACAAATGTGTGTACCGTGATTGCAAAACCTTTTGCACCATTAAAAAAAAAAAAAAAGTATTCAATAGTAAAATTGATCTACACCTGAATCCACTTCTGTTGTATGGACAAGTTTTCAAGGTTACACATAACTCTTCACTGGAAGGGGTAGCACATACATTTACTGGTGATCCATCCGAAGTGTCTTCCCAGCTCTCAGTAACATAAGGACCTCTAAATTCTACTTGTGTCAACAGCAAGACTGCTGTAATCCTGTACGACCATGTTCATGTCTCACATCACATCCCCGTCCCCTACTGGTCACTCACCATCCTCCAGGAGCAGCACACAAATCTAGCAGCGCCCGTGACTTTGCCAAGAACTGGAATTTGCGGTTCAGCTGGATGAGCTTGAAGGATGAACGGGAGCGAAAGCCTGGAAAACGGAGGCAAAATACAGTCAGAAATGGAGCCATAGGCATACAGGACAAGGAACGATGAGAAACAGGATTAAATGGGCTACCTATAGTAGCAAAGTGAATTTCTGTTCATGGTTGATACAGCATTTAAATACGTGCTATAATGTATATACCCTTCCATGAAACAGTGAAGTAGGCCTATAATGTTAACCTAGAAAAATCTGTGAGCCAGTGAGCATTTAGTATACTGAATTTATATACTGCTCAATCCACAATAAATATCAAAGCAGTGTGCAAGACAGAATGTTTGAGAGTCACTCATATCGCCTATTCTGGGTATGTAGGAAATGTCTCTATACCAAACCAGGCCACTGGTCTGTCATTACACCATCATTTTACAGCTAGCAGGTCAGGACCAGTTTTTGGGTCACACAGCTTGACAAAAGGTGGCCTTCAACAGCAGCCCTAGAAGCTACAAGTAGCCAGTCAATTTAAGGACTGGGTCCCAAAATTCGTGTTTGGTCTAAACATGGGTTCCAGACCGCAGAAGGCTTAATACAGGACAAAAGTGACTGGTAATAGCTCTGCAGGGTATCAGGCAGGACTTTTTCTCAGGCTTTTTTTTTTTTTTTTTGGAGATGGCAAGGATTAACCTGGGACCTGCATGCAAAGCATGTGCTCTACTGTTCTATGGCCTCTCTCCTCAGGGAAAAGAACCAGTAGGTTAAGCAATTCCTACTGATGTTTGACAGCAAAAGCAAGATACAGCAGCAGGAAGAACAAGGATATATCAGCCTTTCCCATTATATTATTAGTTCAGCTAAATGGGTCCTCACCCTGTTTGGCTTGTCAGGATTACATGAGAAGAGCAACAAAAGGGTTCTTGCATTGAGATCCAGACTTCTTTACTGCCCTCACTTGGCCACCTATCTGTGCCCTTTCCCCCTTCTCAACATCCCTTCCAAGCCTGCAGTTGCAACTACAGGAGAGAAGCTGTTGCAGAGATTTCCACAGCCATAATTGGATCTCCTCCTCCTCAACTGCAGCGCTGCCTGCAGCCACAGAAGAGAGATCAGCACCGTCTTATTGCTCCTGAGCACTGCATGGGAGCTACAGGATTGTTCTGTAAAGCTCTCAATGCACTGGGATTCATAAATCGTCTGCCTCCAGGCAAGTCTGCCCCAAAGCTTTGCTCATTCTTTGAGACTTTGTACTTTGTAGTGATGGCCAAAAATCTGGATGGTTTGGACAAATTCATGAAGGCTAGAGATGACTACTTGTTCTGAGAGCTAATGAGAAATCTAGTATCAGAGGTAGCATGCCTCTGGTACACCAGTTGCTGGGTAACTGAGATGGAAGGATGTTGTTGCACCCATGTCCTGCCTCTGGGTCTCCCACAGGCATCTTATTGGCTAGCATGCAATCAGAATGCCAGACTAGAAGAGTTTTTGGTTTGATCCTGTGTGACTCTTATGTCTTCAAAGCAGAATAAAAAATGGTTCTACAACTTTCAACATGACTGGTTGAAGAATGCTGGGTATTGTCAAACTTGTTGCAGACTCAACATGCATGAGACTTCACCCTTAAACTTTTAAATCCCACCTTTCTGGCTAAATACACACCACACAGGGTAACTAACAATTAACCAATAAAAATACTTTAACACCAGAGAACAGCACATCTGATAAAATATATGCCTGCCTAAAGGCTTTTGCCTTTGTCTTGCAGTAAAACACTTTTAAAGAAGATGCAGCCTAGCCTACCAAGTCAGAGAATTCTGCAATTTAGGTATGGATACCAAAGAAGCCCCTTTCTCTTGTCCCCATCAACTGTACATCCACCATTGTTCAGTCGCAGAGAAAGACCTCTCCACTAATCTTGGGGAATGATAAGGATAAAGGAAGCGGTGGTCTAACAGGATACATTAGAATGGTGGAAGGGTTGATATATTCTGATATTAAATAAATGCATGCATTTTACTGTTTTAATAATTTACCAAAGATCGCCTATCTTTGGGGCCTTAAGGCTACCTCTTCCCCAGAAGTTATCTGACTTCCCCTCAGTCAATCCTCAAGCAGCTCTATCCCAAGGTCTTTTATAAAGGCCAAGGCTGGTAATTCCTATTAGATAAGCAAGAAGAGAAGAGTGTCTTTGCGCCCACAAAGAAAGACTTTTCTTCTCTAATAAGGAGCACTTCTCCGTACACCTGGGAACGGGGGCAAGACAAACGCTGAGGCTTCCTGACAAACGCAAGCGCTGCCCACCCCATCATCTCACCAGTCTCCTTGGCCAAGTGGTAGAATTTGTCCCTTCGGCTCTTGCCGACTTTGCCCTTCTTGCCCATCTTGGCTTACGCGGCTCCTCCGGGGCCGAGAAATAACCACCGGCCACACACGTGCGCTAAACCAGCTATGATTCTTTCCTCATAGAAGTCCCTCCTCTTCCTTGTTTTCTCTCATAGGTACGTCTGCATCGGGGCAACCATCTTGAGTGTGGTATAACTTCCACCCGCCCCTTCCCCGAAATACAAAAGAGAGTACGCAGAGCGCACCTCTCCTTTCTGCCAGATCTTAGGGAAGTTGAAAGAGTGTGGTATCATATTGCCACTTCACACTTCCCTTCCTTCAGTGGTCGTAAACACTTTTAATTACCCTACCAAGATGGCAGCAACATTCTTGTCAGTTACAGCTTGTTTCCGTCGCCAAGTATATACGTCTTGCCTATACGCATGCGCAGCAGGCTGTTTGTATAACTAGAAAACCGATAATTAAAAAAATTTTCTAAAACACTTCACTTCCGGTCCCTACTTGTAAGTACGCAGCATTCTCCATATGCGGGGTTAGAGTGATGGGTATCAAGAGGAAACACAAAAACAGGCTGGCAATCGGATGCCTGGATTTATTCAATGAAGTGGACTATTGTTGCTGCTTGTAAGCCGTCCGGAGTCTGCGGTATTGGACGGCATATAAAAACTTTAAACAAATAAATAAAAATAGACGAAAGCATATACCGTAAAGCAGGGCTTTTTTTTGTCATAGAATGCACCGGAACCGCGTTCCGGCACCATTTTTTCCAATGGATTTTACGAAGTGATTTTGAATCGTAGCAGATCAGCAGCAAACATCATGAACATAGCGCCTGCAGGCTGCTTTTGTGTCAGCTATCTGATAGTGAGATAGTGAGGGCGCTGCTCCGCTGCTCGGCTTGGGCTGGTGCGTGTGGTCGCGCGCTTACTGCCGGGGACGTGAGTTCCGGCACTTTTTTTTTTTTTTTTACAAAAAAAGCACTGCCGTTAAGAATGCAAAGTTTAGTTAGGAAAAGCCCTACAAGAATGTCTAGCTTACTTATCAGGGAGTGGGCGCAGGGCTTTTTTCTGTCTAATTATGCTTCGAACTGCCTTTTCATTTAGTCATACTTTGGGTGCGTCCATAAAGAGAAATAGGGCCTAAGTTAGTCATGATTACTTTAAGTGGGTAACTATGTCCAAACGAGAATCCAGTTCTTAATCTTTGCGAACTCCCTTACTTGTGCTGGCGGAATGTTGGCTTTTGCCTTCCCCAGTCTTATTTCCCGCTCGCCTGCGTTTTGGTTACGCCTGCAGACTTAACTCAGTTTGCTTAAGCAGGAGGGCTTCATTTTTGTATTAACATGCAAAGGTGTGGGCGGTATTTTTCTCTAGTTAGAAACCCGAGGCTGCTTTCCAACGGCCAACGAGAGAGGGGCTGCTGCTCCGCAGTATCGGAGCTCGTGGAGCAGCGGAGGATATGTTTATTGTAAAGCCTCATATTCGCTTCCATTTAATCTGCTGGCATGGGGTAGTGATTAGATCATTAGACTGGGGCTCGGGAGATCTGGTTCTGGTTTCCAGTTAGCCATGAAGCTCACTGACTTTGAGCCGATCATGAACGCTCTGCCTAGCCTACCTCACAGGGTTGTTGCGAGAATAAGATGAAAAACAGCAGGATCATGTAACCACTTAGGGCTGCTTAGAGGGGAGACAGAATATAAATGTAATTTAGGGTACAACCCTATGTAAGTGAAGAAGAAAAAGCTTGCAGCTCCCAGGATGTCCCACCCGGCTATTCCACAATGCTGGGAACTGTAGGCTTTTTTCCTGTCTAAACTTATATAGGGTTACGTCTTTAATAATAGCAACATTAACATTGATCCTGATGTACTTCCACCGTTTTTGTTTCATACATATAAGAATTCCGCGAACTGCAATCCGAAGGCGAACACGGGCTGCTTAAATCCAAGCGACTGCGGGGAGAGAAGAAAGCGCCAGTAGCGCAAAAGTAGCGTCAGAAGCCGGAAGCGGAAGTTCGGTGGTGCCCCGTCCTCGCGTCGCGCATGCGCATACCTGTGGTTGTTGATGCCGGCGAGGGAGAAAATGGCGGTGGAAGGTCCTGAGCAAGTAGGCAAATTCTGGGGGATGCTGAGTCACTCTTGTATCTCTCTCCTGCCCCTCATTTCTCTGTGGCGACGTGGGGGGTGGGTAGGAGAAGCAGAAAGGTGGCAATTCATGGGGGGTATTTATTTATGCTGCGGTGGGTGAGCCGAACTGGAAGGATAAGGGAGAGGTTGTGAAGGGCTTTTTTTAAAAACTGGTAGGACGGTCGCGCCATGAAGGCGGGCGTTTGAACGTGGGTTCTGTCACACCTACTGGGTTGCGGGAGATGGAGTTATGTCAAGAGATATAAGAGAGCAAGTGTGTATGGACGTGTATATGCAGGCACACCTTGTTCCCCTCTCTGCCCCCCCCCCCTTACAAATGTCCATATTATTAGGTATCTCTGATTAGTAAAGGGAGAGGTTATGGCCATGTGTAAAGATGTGAAGCATTTTCTTTCAGCTTTTTAGCCAAAAATCTTCTTGAACAGCTTTACATATGAGTAAGAATAGCTTGGATATGACTAAGTCAGTAAAACAAGACAGGCTCTGCTTTTCTCTTACCATATTAAAAGAAATGACACGCATGAGGAAGAAAAAAGAAGGTGGGGAGGTTCATTCTTTCAGCAGGGCTAGTGGAATGGCCCTGCCTCCCTCTGTCATCTCCCTCAATATGGATGGTATTATTGGGTTGCTGAGGTTGTCACTTACGAAATGTTTTGAATGAGAAGGAAAGTGGAATCAGAGACAGATAGTGGCTTAGGGTGTGCTGTTGTGAACAAAGCCACGGAGACAAACTGGCATCAGGTGTTAGGTGCAGTGCTGCACCTCATTTTGTGTCCTATATTGCAGTCTGGAAGAAATGCCACAGAGATAGAGGAAAGGAGTGTGGTGTGCTGTTTGGGTATGGTATAAGTGATCAGCCCCATTCTGGCATGTCCCTTTAGCCCTCTTCACAGTTGCTGAGGTTCTTTCTGTGTTGGCTGTGAAAGGGTGGGGCAGGTACTCTGCATTTGAGTCCCAGTTTTGCAGTTCTGAATCCAAACCTCAGAACTTGCATTCCAAATCCTCTGCCCTCACCTGCACAATGTTGACAGGCCATAGGAGTGTATCTTTATAGGTTGGTTATAGCATGTCTGTTTCTAGAGAGAAGGCATGTTGCATTAGAAGCTGGAGAGAGGTGTAGAACCAACCAAAAGGGCGGGGGGTGGGGGATGGAATGCCATTAGTAGAATGTTGTAATGTAGAAGGGTACGTAAGTTGTCATTTTGTCTGAGTTGATCTGCTTTTTCTTTTTTCCTTTCCTAAATGTCTTCTGCAGATGGAGTTGGATGAGGGCAAGGGTGGGACTGGGCTGCGCCAGTATTACCTGTCCAAGATTGAGGAACTACAGGTGAGGTTTTTCTATTTCTTGGAGAATGAATACAAGTTGTTGTGTTGTACCCCCTTCCTCACAGCCAGGCTACTGAAGCCACGGAGAATGTTCTTCTGGTCTTCATGAAGACCCATAACTTGATTGGAGTCCACCAGGAGAAAAGCTGTCAATGTAGTGGCTCCATTGCTATGATATGATGCCGTTTTCAGTGCCTGAAGACATCAGGTTGTCCAGCCATGGTTTTAATGTTAGCTTGTTTTGAACGTGTTTTTATTTTACCTGTTTCAGCATTATACTGTTTACTACTCCAGAAACTGCTTACCTATGCAGTGGTGTACAAATGCTGTAGATAAATAATAAATTTTACAGATTTACGGGAAGCAGGGATCAGTTAAAGTTGGCTAATGTGGGGTGGGGTTGGACTAGGAGATGTTTAGGTAACCTTCAGCCGTA
This sequence comes from Varanus salvator macromaculatus, assembly GCA_023646645.1. Taxonomy (NCBI): domain Eukaryota; kingdom Metazoa; phylum Chordata; class Lepidosauria; order Squamata; family Varanidae; genus Varanus; species Varanus salvator. The sequence continues at coordinate 13,057,738 of JAIXND010000782.1, forward strand.
TAGTTTTCCCCTTGACTATCATTTATCTTTTTTTTTCTTTGGTGGACACATTAAATTAGAGCTCTTTAAAAATATGAGTGGAAACAGACATGTATTCTAAAATTGTTTTGACATATGTTTGTTGTGTTTTGAGGTATTTAGTTTCAGGGCAGAGTATGTACAGTCAAGCCTGGCATACTACACACTGAAGGCATGACTCTTACTATTCTAAAAGAGCAGGCATACAAGGGAAAGGAGGTGGGGATGGAGGAAAAAGAAATACATCATTCTGACAATGCCAGAGCAAGGAATTAAGTTGTTAACTGGCTGTTGTAGCTTTTTCTCTTTGCCCCAATTGGGATGAAAATAGTGCAACTGCCCATCATTTCTTGATTTAGTGTCCCAGATTAGGGATAATCAGTTGGGGATAATATTCTGTGGCAGTGAAGGAGAAGCATTCATTGTCTAGCTGATGGGTACGTTCAGGCTGATCTACCCATTGCTGGCAAGGTTTTTGTGATGTGACCTTCCAATAGCAGCCCTTGTTTGATTGCGATGGTGTTTATAGAAAATTTGACTTATCCTTCTTCCTTTCCTATTCTAAGTTGATAGTCAATGATAAAAGTCAGAATCTCAGGCGGCTGCAGGCTCAGCGGAATGAGCTTAATGCCAAGGGTAAGTTGTGAACAGCTTGGCACTCTGCGATATTTCTTTTGTGACAAGACAGTGGGGTGTGGGGGGATAACTGGCTGTGTTCAAATACCTTAGGAGCAGAGCAGAGTTTGGGGTATGGTTATACAGATGTGAAGGTTCATGTAGAAAGAGGAAATGAGTGTATGGTTTCCCCCAAGGCTTTCCCAAATTTTAGTGGAAAAACAGGAACAAGTCTTACAAATATTTTATGGAAATAATAAAATACTTTTTAAACCAGGATTTTAAATACATGTGGTGCAGAACGTTGTACAGTTGCTAGATAGCTTCCAAACAGCCATAGGATTAAGAGTCCAGCAGCCAACATGGAAAGAACCGTGTTGGCTGCTTCTCCAAGGTCATAAGAGACCTCCGAAAAGGCTTTTGAAGGCATTCTGGGGAAAGGAAAGGAGACTGGCATTGCCAGGATAAAACAAATCTCAACCTTTTCCCCTCCCACTCTGAAGTATGGCACTCAGAGAGCTGAAATCAGCTCTCCAGCTGCACAGCAAGGTGAAGACAACCTTCACTTTCATGCTGCTTTTGGCCTTCATAGGTTCCCCATAATCCTCTGTTTGGAGGATTATGGACATCCCCATAGGATGGGACTCCTGGCTGCGTTTTACTCCCTTTTATGACTATATCCCGAGCCTTTGGGCTATTGGGCAGTATAAAAATGTAATTAATAAATGAAATAACTTGCAGTACTAGGTAGTTACAGTAGTTGTACACTGTGGACATATTTCAGCTGTTGGGCTGTATAGAAAATAAATAGATAGATAGATAGATAGATAGATAGATAGAGTTCAAATTACTCTCTTGGGCTGAAGGCAAACATTAATTTTTAAAGAAGTTGGAAGCAGCCTGAATGAAGATTGTTACAGTACCCGCATGAAGTTGCAAGTGGGGTGATTGTATTTCTTGACAATGCTAACCAGAGACTGTTGTTAAGCTCAAATGATATAAATTTCCTTTTGCTTATTACACTGTTGATTTTTCTAAAAAGATAAATAAAAATCCTGTTTGTTCCCCTATTTTCCCAAATGGAAAAAACCCCACAGGATATGTGTGGTAGCTTCTTGTTCCAACACTTAATGCCTTTATTCCACACTGGTGTAATATATTGTGCCGTTTGCTGGCTGGGAAATGCTGGAAGCATATAACTTTTTTTGTCCCAGCATGCATAGGATTACATTTTTACATGCTTATATTTAAATATGCCAGGTAGTACCACATACTACACACAAAACATTGAGCGTCACACAAAACATTGTATGTGCCCTCAAAGTTTCTGGAAATGTCAAGAAGGCAGGTAACACATATATCCCTAGATTCTCAGGGTGGGTATAGTGGCTAGAGAACTGGGCTGGGACTTGAGAGACCCAAGTGGGGTTCTAGTCTCCCACTCAACCATGGGGCTCACTGAGTGACTTTGGGCTGTCACTGGATGTATAACGGAACCTGCCTCACAGAATTGTGAGGGTAAAATGAAGGTTAGGTAAACTTTCTGCCTTGGGTTCCTGCACCAGGCAGAAAATGTGGGTTAGAAATGTGATACTAGTATATTTGCACTTCCTTCTCAATGTATTAATGAAAGCTACATTTTCCCATAACTTCAAAACCTCTGGAAATACATCCTTGCCAGGGAGGGAGAGATTAGAAGTGTCTTATTGATGCGCGGGGAGACTGTTCCCCCCGCCCACTGTCACTAATGTGAGACCTGTTTTGTTTTCCCTGCCTACCCCAGTACGCCTCCTCCGTGAGGAACTGCAGCTTCTTCAGGAGCAAGGCTCCTATGTAGGTGAGGTGGTGAGGGCTATGGACAAAAAGAAGGTGCTTGTTAAGGTATGGTTATTCCCTGTATGTGTGTATGAGATACTTATGTTCTGCAATGAAGTGAGAGGGTGGCTTGTGGGCATTTAAATAGCAACACTGGGCATTTAAATAGCATTTCTGAATGCATGAATTACAGTGTGATGTCATGGTTAGAGAGTAGATTAGGTCTAAGAAGACCTGGGTTCAAATCCCACCCCAGCTATGAAGCTTTCTAGCTGAGGTGACTTTGAGCTAGTCACCATCTCTTACTGTAGCTTACCTCACTAAAAGGATAAAATGTAGGGAGGGAGATGCATATGTGCTACCCTGAAGGCTAAGTGGAATAATAGGAATAATAGAAAAACCAGTGTGGTATAGTGGTTAAGAGCACAGGCCTAGGACTCAGGTGATTTGAGTTCTAGTTCCCACTCAGCCATGGAGTCAACTGGGTGACCTTGGGCCAGTCATAGACCCTCAACCCAAGCTTCCTTACAGGGTTGTTTTTATGGGGATAAGATTGAGAGCAGGAGGAAGAGAATGATGTAAGCTGCTTTGAGTTCTTTAAAAAATACAAAGTGGGATATAAGTCAAGGAAATATATAAAATACCTTTTCTGAGTAATATAACAGCTATCTAAGATAACCCATTATTATCCCATATTGTGGATTTGGTGCTGAGAGACTGAGGCTGAGAAAAATGGCCCCCCAGTTCATGGCAAAACTCAGATTTCAGGCAGGGCTTTGAAATTTTACAGCTCATTCTCTTAGCTACACTGTCTTGCAGACATATTAATTTCTTTCCAGATTTTCCACGTTTTGTTGTGTTATAGCCTAGAATTTAAATCAACACTGTGAAAGTGCAATACAGTTGTATTGTGGAACAAAAGTTAAATAAAAAAAAAAAAACCCCACCTGGAATTTGCTGGTTGCGTAAATACTTGCCTCCCTGAGTCACTAATGCAGTAGAAATACTGTGTTCGTATTTCTATTTCTGCTATTTAAATGCTGAGAATCTCCTTGGGTAAGTCTCTATCAGCTTTGTGCTTCCAAATCCTGCAGTGTTAGCCCATTCCTCCTGGCAAAACTACCCCAGTTCTCTCAGGTTGGATGGACACTGTTGATAAAACAGCAACTTACAAGTCTTTCCTCAGATGCTCAATTGGATTGAGATCTGGGCTTTGACTGAGCCTCTTCGAAACATTTAGGTTCTTGTTTTTCAACCATTCCAGTGTTAACTTGGCTGTATGTTTATTGCCATTGTTTTGCTGGAAGAGGCACCTCAGTCCCAGTCTCCTAGTAGGTCGAAGCAGATTTTCCTTTAGAATTGCCCATCCATCTTGCCATCAGTCCTGACCAGTTTCCCAGCCCATGCTGAGGAAAAGATTGGCACTGCAACCCACCAAGGTATTGTTTTCTGGGCACTGCACACTGTTGGTTTTGCTCCATACGTAGTATACTGCAATTTTGCTCTCATCAGACAAGAGGATATTTTCCCACATGCCTGTTGTGTCTTCCACATGTGTTTTTGCAACATTTATGCACAGGCTTTGATACAGGCTTGTTTCAGCAGTGGCTGTCTTCTCACCACACTGAGTAAGGCCCACTGAGTGATAGTCCTCCCATGGATGGTTTCTCCCATCTCAGCTGCATCTCTCCTCATTTTTCATGGTTGGGCACTTGGTTGCTTCTCTAATGCCCTCCTTACCTACCCACTGAGTTTTGGTGGACAGCCATCTCTGGGCAGAATTGCAGTTGAGTCATATGCTTTCCATTTTTTAATAGTGGTGTTGCAGTGGTTGTTCACAGTTCAGTTTTTTCATAATCAATTTGATTGGTGCTTCTGCACAAGTTTATCCAAGAATTTTTTGATAGATCCTTGGCCTTCATGATGCTCTTTTGCTTAGATGCGCTCTTCAACAAACTTTGGGAACTTCTAGAAACAAGTCTATTTAATCTGAAAATCATGGGGCACTGGAAATGCACACAGGTAGCATCCATTGGACTATTTAAAGCACTCTGGAGGTAATGGGCTGTACCAGAGCTTGCTTAGGTATGTCACAGCAAAGGGGGTCAATGCTTATGCAAGCAATAAATGCCTGTTTGTTTTTGTTAGCTTGTGTGCCACTATTTTGCAGCTTCACAGTGTTGAGCATCTTGTGTGCATCAACTGGAAATGATGCCAATTAATCCATTTTGATCAGAGGTTGTAATGCAACATCTGGAAAAGGCAAAGCGTTGGGGTGAATCCTTCTGCAAAGCATTGTAACAGTTTCCGGACAGAAGCAGCGAAAGCGTTAATGTTACACAAGTTCTGGGGCAGCAGTGAAGTGATCTATTTTTCAGTGAACTGTGCTGGCACTTACTTTGTTTGGCTTGGCTTCTTTGCTGTTGGTGCTGGAAATGTTCTGTTCTCATTGTGGTATGTGGCCCCTTCTTTATCCTAGGTTCACCCAGAAGGCAAGTTTGTGGTTGACGTTGATAAAAACATAGATATAAATGATGTAAGTATCTGCCAGGCCATGCCTGGCTCTCAGAAGTGGGGATGGGATAGTACAATTCTTTAGAGCTGCAGGATTTTGTGGTATTTTTGTTTTTTCTTGAGTCTAGTGTGCTGTCTTTGAAATGTCCTTGGAAACTTAGGGCTGCTGTAGTTAGTTCAGCTTTCTCCCCTCTTTATATCCAGGTGACCCCAAACTGTCGTGTTGCTCTACGGAACGACAGCTACACACTCCACAAGATCCTGCCAAACAAGGTGGACCCCCTGGTGTCATTGATGATGGTGGAAAAAGTGCCAGATTCCACGTACGAGATGATCGGTGGGCTTGACAAACAAATTAAAGAAATCAAGGAAGTGATTGAGCTGCCTGTCAAACATCCAGAGCTTTTTGAAGCTCTGGGCATTGCTCAGCCCAAGGCAAGTGAGGAGGGTGCTTCAGAATATCAGTCCTGTCTCCCCCACTCCAACACAAAATTGCTGTCCTTCACCGTGTCCTACTGGGCCAGCCTGTAGTAATATGTGTTTGCTTGCACTTAACCTTAACCTATATAAGACTAACAAATAATCTGTGCGTACTAAGTAATGAGAAGAACATTTGTTGTGTGTTATCACAGGGACCCTGTTCATGTATTTCAGGGCTAACTCTTGATGAGCCATGACTCTTCCCCTCTCATACAAATTTGGCAGAGTAGGGCACCCCACATTTCAGGCATGTGACACCCCTTGTTTCAAATAGTACAGTCAAGAGAGTGTGGACACCTGGCCAGGAAATGCATTGCTTGAGGCTGCAGTGCCATGAGGTTCTCCCCTCCCCTCCATCAACTGTTTCGAATCCTGTACTAACCTAACTTTTGTACTAATCTTGTGGTGTTCTTTATTGCAGGGTGTGCTGCTGTACGGACCCCCTGGTACTGGAAAAACTTTGCTGGCTCGAGCAGTGGCTCATCACACGGATTGCACCTTCATCCGTGTTTCTGGCTCTGAACTTGTGCAGAAATTCATTGGAGAGGGTGAGCAAGAAGGGAAAAATGCAATGGAAAGGTCTGGGTGTTCATTTTTCCAGAAAAGGACTAGCAGTTATGCAGCCCCTTCAGTGGATGTCTTGAAAGGGCATATTTCTGAGTGGGAATATTGGGACTGCCACTTGAGCAAGGCACCGAGATGTGTGATTACCACATCTCTTAGAAATGTAGCTCAATATTGACCAAGCTCTCTGAAGTGGGGTTGGAAGTTCAGATGATCGAATGAAAGTGGTTAAGAAACTGGAATAGCATTTTTAGAAGAGGACACATGTTTGTGGTGGGGGTGTTTTGAGGACATGCCAGTCTTTGCTAAGGCACTGGGGGATCTCTGCTTGTTTTGTGGTGGCAGGTGCACGCATGGTGCGTGAACTCTTTGTCATGGCCCGTGAGCATGCTCCCTCTATTATCTTCATGGATGAGATCGATTCCATCGGCTCCTCCCGTCTGGAGGGTGGCTCTGGTGGGGACAGTGAAGTGCAGCGCACCATGTTGGAACTGCTCAATCAGCTCGATGGTTTTGAGGCCACTAAAAACATCAAGGTAGGTTGAAGGAGTGTGATTTCCCACTCTCTCACGATGGAATGCATAACACAAAGTAAACTTAGTTTGCATCATCTTTTGCTTTTCCTGGTACAATCTGGGTTTTAAGGTTGAATATATTTGACCTTGATGATTGCATGGTTATACTGCCTTGTTACTAGCATCACATGCAGCAAACCAGATGGAAGATTAGGAGGGAGAGATGGGAAGATGGGAGTTTGGAATAGCGTTGTGCAAGAAATGGGAAATAGGAAAGGCCTGCCTGAGAGCATTATTTTCCCATGGTCAGTGGTAGTAGGGGGAATAAAAATCATGCATGTAGATATTTATCAGATGCAGCGTTGACTGTAGGCCTCTACTGCCCTTCCTGTGCAGGTAATTATGGCAACCAACCGCATAGACATCTTGGATTCAGCCCTGCTTCGTCCTGGTCGCATTGACAGAAAAATAGAATTTCCTCCCCCCAATGAAGAGGTAATGTTGGAGGACAAGAGTTGCAGTCCTCTCTGTACCTTCTGTTGATTGCTGGTCTTGTTCTGTAGAAAGAGTTTGAGGAAATTTGGCTTCATCTTCTATACTGTATTGTCAGGCTCGGCTGGACATTTTGAAAATTCATTCTCGCAAGATGAACCTGACACGGGGAATCAATCTGCGGAAAATTGCTGAACTAATGCCTGGGGCTTCAGGGGCTGAAGTTAAGGTAAGTTACGGTTGGACAAAGAGCACCAAACCTGGGTAGCAAGACTTTCTGACTATTGCTTTCAATATTATTTATTTAAAACATTTTTATGCTGCCCCATCGCAACAAAGCCTCAGGGTGGCTCACAACATAACAATACAAGAATTTCATTAAAACCCCCCCAGTGCATTTTGGCTAAAAACTTTAAAATTCGATAAATAATTTAACAGTTAAAATAAGTTTTAAATAAAAAGGTCTTAGCTTGGCGCCGAAAAACAAACAACGGCGCCAGGCGGACCTCTCTGGGGAGCACATTCCATAAATGGGGCGCCATCGCAGAGAAATCCCTCCTCCAGGTACTCACCCTCCTAATCTCATTCACAGAGGGTTCCCGGAGGAGGGCCTCTGTTGCTGATCTCAAGGGGCGGGAGGGCATATATGGGCGTAAGCGTTCTGTCAGGTATCCAGGTCCCAAGCCATTTAGGGCTTTATAGGTCATAACCAACACCTTGAATTGGGCCCGGACTTCAATCAGGAGCCAGTGGAGCTGACGGAGAACTGGGGTTATATGTGAATAACACCCAGTCCCCATCAGCAGTCTGACAGCTCTATTCTGCACCAACTGAAGTATCCGGACCGTCTTCAAGGGTAGCCCCATGTAGAGCGCGTTACGGAAATCTAATCGGGAAGTCACCAACGCGTGTGTCACTGTCGCCAGGCAGTCGTACTCTAGGAAGGGACGCAGCTGATGTATCAGCCGAAGCTGCAGGAAGGCACTCCTCGCCGCCACCATCACCTGAGCTTCTAACAACAGCTCTGGGTCGAGGAGTACTCCCAAGCTGTGGACCCTGTCCTTTAGAGGGAGTGCAACCCCATCCAGAACAAGGCCCAAATCCCCTATCCCGAGGCCCGAACCGCCCACCAACAGGACCTCCGCCTTGTCTGGATTGAGCCTTAGTTTATTGGCCCTCATCCAGCCCATTACCTCAGCCAGGCACTGGTTCAGCACAGCCACTACCTCACATGGATCGGTGGAAAATGAGAGGTAGAGCCAGTGTGGTGTAGTGGTTAAGAGCCTGGGACTGGGACTCAGACGATCTGGGTTCTAGTCCCCGCTCAGCCATGGAGCCAACTGTGTGACCTTGGGCCAGTCACAGACTCTCAGCCCAACCTACCTCACAGGGTTGTTGTGGGGATAAGATGGAGGTGGAGATATGATGTAAGCTGCCTTGAGCCCTTTGTAGGAAAAAGGCAGGATATAAATTGCAATATAAATAAATAAATATAGAGCTGGGTATCATCAGCGTACTGATCAAACGAGTATTTGATCATTATCAGCTGCTAGAATTTGTTTCTGAAGTTTGTAATGTGCATCAATCAATATAAGATGTTCTCAGATCTTCTGTGATGTTGTACACACACGCGCTCAAATATTATTTTGATACTCTTTGCTGTTCCAACAAGTTTTGGTGCCACAGGCATGGGCCCTGATTTTTTTTTAATATCATGAGAATATATATCAACATAAATAAGAAAGCACAGTTGCCAAATGTTTCAAAAGAAGTAACTGTTCTGAAATATTGCTTGAATCAAACACTACACTTTGTGGTAACCTGTATGTAAAGTTACCAAAGAAGTCATCTATATTAAAAATAATTATTTTGTTATACTTGAATGCACTACAAATGTTACCTGCCTGAACTGTGTGTCCTTAGGACTGTGGGCCAGTTCACATCTCTGTCTTGTTATTGTGCATTGCAGGGTGTGTGTACAGAAGCTGGCATGTATGCATTGAGAGAGAGGAGGGTGCATGTAACTCAAGAAGACTTTGAAATGGCTGTTGCAAAGGTACTGTTTTGGGCAAGCTTATGAGGAAAGGGCTGCTCTGGGGCATGTATATAGGTTTTCACCTTTGTTGTTCCATCAGTGTATCAGAGCTGGCCAGAAGGGAACTACATCCTGAATGGCTACAGAGACCAAAGCAGAAAATAGTTGGGATTTTACAATTCAGTCTTTTATGAAGCCTAGACTTTAGCTGAGAAGGCTTCTGGGACTTTTTAGTGACAGAACAGACATCGCTCTTAAAACCAGGTTCCTGCATCTGTTTTTTAATAGGGTGGGATAGTGGAAGGCACTGATCCAGTTTGCACAAAGACGATCTGGTTTCTTGGGAGTGAATGTGTATGCCACTGTATTTGGCATACTTCCACTTTCAGTAAACAAGTAATTCATTTCTAGGTTGTAAGAATGACTTCTAAACCCAGACAATGAATTGATGGGTGGCTAAACCAACCAGAGATAACTGCAATTTGCTTTTGAGTTAATTCAAGATGAATTGATTCAAGTCGAGACAATGATTCAAGACGAATCAATTTGAGACAAAATAATTTAATATGAATTGATTCAGGATATCGAGGCTTTTTTCCCTACTTGGTACACAACCAATGATTTCACTGCAACCAATTTTTTTCACCTTGCTCAAAGTTCAAACTTGCGTAGAAGCATCCTTTGAACTGCAGAACAATTTTATCTTGATTCTTAACATTTGAACTCTGGGTCGTTCAAAGTTAGAATTGTTCAAACTATGAGACACCACTATGTAACAGAATTTTCACAATATAAAAATCTAAGTTGGGTCACTTTACTTACTCTTCTGCTTGGACTTTTTGTCCTGCCTCCTTTCTCATATTCTTTCTCCTTAACAGGTGATGCAAAAGGACAGTGAGAAGAATATGTCCATCAAGAAACTCTGGAAATAAAAAGCTGCTGCTACTATGAGCCATTTCCTATCTCCTTGGCCACCTAATTTTTCCTGTAATCTTTATGCCTGGTTTCCTTTTTCCTTGAATAAAGTTTGTGTACGAATGGTCCTGATTGGTGTAGAAGGAAAAAAAAAAAGCAAAGAGGGTTATATTTAATGATCTCTAAACTAGCTCCATAATATGCCCTTTGGTAGAATAGATCTGATCACTTGCTGAAGCCCTCTTAAAGCTCTTAAGAAGTTGGTAGACACCATCTTAAGCTGTATTTGAAAAATTTCTCTCCCTCATGTATTCATAAGTCTTACACTGTGTAAGCACCTTAGCAGAAGGCATGAGTTGTAATGAAGCTTTGTTGCCAAGTCCTAAATGTTACTGGGGTGCAGCTCAAAATGGTTCAGGAGCCTACTTACAATACAGGTACTTAGGGGCTAGCATTATGGTGCATAATACTGAATTGCTAGTTTGAACTAATGAGAAAAACAGCATTGAAAAAGTCTGTAGTGACACCCATTTTTCTTCTTCTTAGGGCATATGTGCTTTTAGCTGAATGAATCAAGCTGTGAGGTTTGCTTTTCCCAGTCCTCATTCTATTTCTGGAAGGTTCTAGAAATAGTTACATCCATTTACAATATGTACCTGAGGGGATGGATTTTGATTTCTGAACATGCTCAAAAGGCTGCAAATGGTTGCTATGTGCTAGGCAGTCCATGTCCAAGTGTTATAAAACCCCCAGAAAGTTTTATCTAGAAAGAACATACCAAAGATACTCAAGTTTTGGAATGCTTATTTCAGAGAGCAAGTTAAAGACAGTACTTAAGGTGTAAGCAGCAGTATGAACATACTAATTAAATAATTTTTAAACTTTGACTTCAGGTAACACATCAGCTTTCTGCTGACCTATATGTTGCAGTGGGTTCTAGGACACAGTTTAAACGCTCTCCAGACAGTCTGTTGGTCCCACATGAACCTGAACTTAATATCCAGCAGAGTTTGCCCTAAGACTATCGAGTACATGAACTGGAACAAGCTATGTTTTAAGTTTGCCACTACTGCTCTTAATTCACAATGGGTGTTTTGAAGATCATTGTTCTCTTCCCAGCCAGGGCCAAAGCAATCATGGTGCAATACTGCAAGGTATTCAGTAGAATTGCCTTGCTGGTCAGTAACTATCAAACTAGGAGGTGGAACAATTCTTATCTTAGTGTAGTTGTATTTACGTCTTCCTGTGGAATTCCCATATGAACAAACAAAACATGCCTGCATATAGCTATGCATTGAGCTGCATGGGCCTGCAGCTGGATGGGTGGCCATATATGAAAGTAGAGGCGGGGCGGGGGGTGGACTTGATGGCCTTGACAGGCCTCTTCCCATGCTATTTTATTTATTCAATTCATATGCTGCCCCACTAGCCAGAGGCTCTGGGCCGCTTACATTATTTCTAAGATAATCTGTATATAACACACAATGTAACTCACTTTGACCCAAAATGTAAGCTGTTCTTAATAGTAAGTATAAAGTCTACACTACCATACCATCCTTGGTAATTGTAAAAGGTTCATCACTGCTCGCTCACAGCAGCAGCTTTGTCCTTCCTTTATGAAGCTTAAAACACACAAGTTTAATGCTACTGATTAAGAATAATTTTATTAGAAAACCTTCAACATAGAAACAGGTAACAACATTCTTAAGTGAAAGTCCCATTAGCTCCGGCTTGGCCAACTACATCTTAAGCCATGAGCCAAAGCAGGAGGGGAATTTTCTAAGTGCTGCGAGGGTCCATGAGCTTAGGGAGTAAAGGCACTTAAGGGGCCCAAGAAGGCTGAGGCAAATGTAACCTATCTCCCCTTGACTGGCAACCTCAGGAATGCTTCCTGCAGCACCAAGTGGCCTTGCTAAAGAACTGGTCCCTAATGTCCATCTTCTACATCTCACATGCTGGAGAACTAGGGAAGAAATAGCAATTGATTGTCATCAACAGAACAGCAAACCCCTCCCCTTTGATCCCACACAACTATTGTTGCATTGCATATGGTGGAAGGGGAGCTACCTACTACAAATCTTCCTCTGTACAAAAACAAAACTCTTCTACTTTTCACCCCCCACCCCAAACAAAAAAAAAAAAAAAGATAGTGCAAAGACTAAATGCCAGCAATGCTGGCAGTTTGGAATGGACAAAGCTTTGGTTAAAAAGGAGTAGCAGCAGCCTTCCTGCATTGCAACAGAGGCTGATGAGACTCAGCTAAGAGGTAGAAGGCAACTCAAAAACAAAAAAGTTCCCAGTGTCCCAGAGGAAAAGCGCATAGGAAGGACAGGGTCTGGTGAGGGAGAGGAACTCACTTTCCCCAATTATAAAAAGCAGGCTTGAAGCCTTGAATAGTTCCAGAAGACTACTGAATAAGCACCCTCCACCCCCTGACAACAATGGGGGCAGACAGAAGGATTCCCCAGCCTTGCTAGTGGCTGAGGTTTTTTCAACAAGCATGGTCTGCTCGTTGGTCCACTCCAGAGTACCACAAGGTGCAGAAGAGCTGGTGGAGGGGAGAGCACTAAGTAAGGCGAACACCAAGCACTTGTTCCAGTTCTTGCCTGCGCTGCTGAACCTGGAAGACACAAGATAGTAATGGGGTTGGAAAGAAGCGCAGCAAGAAAGCATTTGGACTCCCATATATCCCCCTCAACGTGCAACAGTGTCTCACTTATTCTCCAGGTGCAAGGACCAGACCCTCAGAGCTTTCAATCCTGTTTCAATTACACTTGGGGCAGCTGAGGAAAGGCATAATCCTGAGGTAGGGAGGCGGAAGGACCGGGAAGGTCCACAATAGTTCCTGGAGGCATTTGTTCAAGCAGCAATATAGAGGGTATCCAGGGGAAGTGAGGAATGAGCATGAAGGAGGCCAGGCCTAAGAAGGGAAGAGTCCCTTCACACAGGAATCTAAGGGGGTTGAGAAGCAGATGGGTTCCAAGAGTGCCTTTTATTCAGTGCTCTGCACTAAAAGTTGACTGTTGTACATAGCATCCTGCTTCCCCATAGCTACGTCAAGGCAAAAGATGCTGCTCAATCTCAAAATGCCAGGGCCTGTTTACTAAAGGTTGTGTTAAACTAGCTTCTCCAAACCTTGGCAAAGACATGTCTCCCAACAGCCTCTTGTATCCATGGTTGCTGGTAGAACTCTGCATGTCTCTCCTCTTCTGGGTTGCCAACCACGTCTGTGATGATCTGGAGCAAAATGAGCATGCAGAAGAGAATTCAAAGAAAACTAGCTCCTGTGTTGCTATTCTTTAGTGATCCAAAACAGGCAGAGGCAATAGCAAGAGAGCAAAGGAAAACACTTGGGCAAAGATCAGAGGGAGGAGGAAGACTCTGTAAGAACGCATTTTCCTTTTTGTACCCTGACAAATGTCCTTATACACAAGCGGCGTATGGCCAGTCAGATGTCTCTGAAGAGTTGACAAACATAGCAGGCTATTTCCAGCACCATCTGGCATCCTCTCTCACCCTTCATACTGCAGTCCCTGAGTGGGATAAATCAACACTAATTCATCACATTTTTTCCTGTCTCCAAGAATTAAAATAAGTTAGAATTTTTTGAGAAGGAACAGATGCAATAGGCTAGCAAGAGCCAAAGTATATGTTAACTGGATACATATAGAGAAACATGCTGGGCACAGAGCACATACATCGTGATCTGGAAGCATTGAAAGCTGCAGCAAAGTGGCTGCAGATCCCGTCAGTCTCTTGGGTGGAAGAGCACCGAAAGCTTAAGTGTTTGATATGTGTATGGAGCTTGAGATACATAGAGACTTCTAACCTGAAGCTTAACTTAATTTAAACTTTCACAACGCATATGGAAGACTAGCATTCAACACACACAGAAACCTTGGACTGTCACTCTAAGGAGGAATCACCCAGCTCAACCTCATAGGGGCTGCCAAGACACCAACAGAAACCAAGCCACAAAGGAGGAAGCCAGCAATACCACACTTAACCTACCTGTGTATACACAAAAGCATGAGAGTAAGCCCACTATATTTTAATTATGTATGCTTTGATTATTCTTTTCATTGTGCTTTTTTCTTTGTATTTTACTCTCTTATGATCCAGTAGGGAGTAGAGAACTTCTTGATCTGCATCCAGATTGGATGAGCTGGCAGATATGGACTTCCCCTTCCTTCCCAGCCCCCCTGTCCTCCTAAAAGTGCTCCACAGGGAATCAGAAGAGTCTACAGAATGCAGTGAGCTGTGCAGGGAAGGGCGAATCCTCACAGAGGGTCCTTCCATGAGCAAAACCCTTCCTCTTGCAGAAGCCAGTTCTTATCTAACCCGTAATAAAAAAATACATCTGTTCTCATAAAAATGCATTGTGCGGTTAGTCCCATTGCATCCTGCCACATGGCTCTTCCATGGCTTAGGGCATCATCCAATGTGGCTACCTGTAACCCTCTCAACTTGGAGGATTATGGGCATCCACTCCAACATGAAACTAGCACAGAAACAAGCACTCCTGCATACTTCTCCCACACTGAAAAAAACAAAGACAAATTTTGTCTATGTCCTTTACCCTTTTTCACAAGGGGCAAAAATTCTTTGCATCTGGGCAAAACCTTGCTTCTCTGCTCCCAGGCCCCCAGAGAGGCTCCTATTTGTACTTGTGACTTCATGGCCTCAGAGAAGAGTCCCAGTTCTAATCTCGGAACTCCAGTCATGAAGACCATGTCCTGTTAGGTATGTGCAAGTCCCATGATTTACCTTCAAGTCCCTCTGCTGAGATCTGATCCACTCCTGGATGAAGTCCTGGGGGTTGCTACTGAAACTCAGCATGAAATCTCGCTGGGTCTTCAGCTGGTTGATAGACTCGATAGTTTCATGGATCTACATATTAGGGTAAAGTCTGAGTTAGACAGGGACAGAAGTGCACTCAAGACTGAAGCCTAGAGATGCAAGAGATGGAACTCCTGATGCAGGGCATCATGCATATATACTGTACACAGTACACTGGTGGATGCCACCAACCAAAGGCTGTACAGAAGCTTACATTATGAATTTCTACAGCTGCTGCTAGTTTAAAGATCATTAAGTTTTAATAAGATAATATTCTGGAGCATAATACAAGAAAAAAGGAATGGAGGCTGAGTACAGTAAGGATATGATACTGAAAGGTGTTGGAAGCACTGATGTAAAGCAGCCTTCTGCAACCTGTTGTCCTCCAAAATAATAGTATTAGTTACAAACACCATCATCCCCAGCCAACATGGCCAATTGCATCAGCCTGGGGAAGCATGGAATAAAGCAATGGGTTCATGTTGGTTCTTCGCACAAATAGCCATTTTCTTTGGGATTTCTAAGCTGTGGACTTCACACAACATATCTAACAGCATGTCTTGCTTGCCCTCCTTTTCCTGCCTTAATTTCATCCCAAAGGAATTAGAGCTACTCCAGCAAATCAAAATGGAACACAGACTTTCAAATCAGGCAAAACAATTTCAACAGAAAAATAGGATATGCTATGCAACTAACACATTTGGATGACTTACCATAATCTTGTGTTATAAGCAGTATACAAAATTTCAGGCTGCCAAAGTCAGGCTGCATGGATAAATGTGCCACTGCTTGCAAGTTGAAGCATCTACCTTCCTACCAGCAGCTCTCAGGGAACTCCAACAACCAGCTTGAGCTTCTATAGTCAACCACAGTACAGCATCACCATTAAAAAAGGAGGTTGCTGTATCAACCATGGGTGATTAACACTTTGAGGATAATTTGGGTGCCTATACTGATTGAGGAGCCTAGCCAGAATCGTTCGCTGTTCCCCTGGTCATGAAAGACAGTATGCTTGAATTACTTTCTTGTTCCATGGCTGGCAGGACCCTACCTTGACATCCAGGGAAGCAATTTCTTGCTGGTTAGTGGTGGAGGCCAAGAAGTTGCTCATTTGGGCCTTCAAGGGGTCATCCACTTCAACATCAATGTCATAACAGGCTGTCTTCTTCTGGTCATTAGGGTCCACACTGAAGAGGTGGGGACAAGAAACCAGGATGAGGGCCAAAAATAAGCATAATTCTGAGAACTGTGTTTTTACCACACAAAAACAAGGTTAGATTCTTTCACATCAAGCTGCCTTTGAAATCTTCAGTTCAGGAGAAATAGCACTAGACTAGTCTGGATTGTAGGGTGTATGTGTCCCCAAATCCACATTGCAAATACAAATCAATCCAAGGAAACTAAAATAGGTTATGCCACAAAATCATTGTACATACGACAGCATTTCACAAGCAGAAAAATAACAATGAAATCAACCTTTCATTACATTATCCCCTGAAAGGCACCTGAAATAGATGGGTTCTGCAGCCCTTTCAAAGAGGGCATAAAGGAAGAGTTATGGCTTTCTAGATACATCAAGAACAGCATCTTCTTCCAGTTGTACAGTAAGGAATCCCTCCCTCCCTCTCTGGATGCCATACATTTTGTTTATCTTGACAAACAGTTCCTTTGAGGCAGATCAACTGGATTCCCTTTTCACAGAGCTATCAGAAAGCACCTGACTTATCATAGGCCAATAGCAGAGGTGGAATCACAGTGGGATCCCCCAAATCCAGTTGGTTGAGATAGTTCAAAGAGAGTGTAAATCATTAACACATACTCCCTTCCGGCTCTGCCAATGTCAGGCCTACCTGATCACGTGGTTGATAACAATGGGATCTGGATGCTGCAGCAGTCCTGCCAACTTCATGGGTATCTCAGAGAATCGCATGCGGGTGCAGCCAAAGATCTACAATGGAGCAAGACGCGAACCATTAATGGACTCAGAGAAGAAGAAACCTCCCATGGCAAGTTGGAGGCCCACAGATCAAACTGCTAGTAACCAGAGGCAAGAGGTAGGATGTCACAGTTTACACTATGACAAGGAGTAAAATGTTGCATTGCTTCTTAATTTGTAGACCTTTTGACTGCCAGACAACAGGCTGGCAACTGTATGGTTCAACTAGCCTGACCCAAACTAACCTGATTTTCTGTTCTTTCACCAAAATTAAAATTATACAAACGACCTAAGAATTTTTTTTCAAAAAACATTACCTTCAAATACTATCAGAATGGTATGTACAAAGAGGGGAAATGATGGCATCAAAGAGAAACACCAGAGTCTAGATTCCTAATTTAATATTATACACTAATATACTATTATCTTCACAGAAGATAACCTGGAGCAGATGAGAAATATGCACTTTCCAAGTGCCTCTGCTTTATCTTTAGTAGGACCAAAGGAGACAGGAAGGGAACCAACAGCAATCCTGTGTATATATAGGCTCCAAAGAAAAATAATATAATCTGCATTGTGTACATTTATTCTACTTCCATGATGCAAGTTTTAAAATAAGGAGTGGAAATGCCTATGAAGCAAGATAAGAAAGTCAGCACCAGGGAAAAGGATAGAGAAGATGAAATGTATGAGTACATGTACTTAACCCCCAAGTCCCTTGCCACCCCTGTCCCTGAGTTTTGGTAAGACCTCCTCTGCTGATTTCTTCCTCAATCTTGCAGCATTAGAAAGGGGGGAAGCAACCCACTGAAGTCCTTCTACTGTTTAATATTTATTTGGTGTCAGTGTACAAAGGACTGTATAATGCAAACTTCTGCAACCTGGTGCCCTCCAAATATTTTAGAATCCTGAGCATTCTTAACCATCTTCATGCTGCCTGGGGCTTATTGGAGTTGAAGTCCAAGATGAGGTAGGTAAACAAAAGTGGTTTGAAAAATATTTTTAAATTAGCATACTCAAGGACTCAAATCCTGTACCAGACAGTGGACCAACTATGCACAAAACTGGACAATAATCCAACTTGCCAGAAGGTGAGGTGGACAGAAAAAGAAGCAAAATGTACCTGGCGAAAGTAACGGTTGCAGTTGATGTACTCTTTCTCATGACTATCCTGGAGCTTGTTGTGTTTAATGTAGAGCCACAGGGCCTGCATGATATTGGCACGGGTCTGTGTGTGAACACCCAGCAGGCGAGCGAGACGAGGGTCCAGCTTGTACTGAGGAGGCTGCAAAGGCAATGCTATCTAGTTAACATACACTCTGACGTGACCATCTCATCAGTTCCAATTCATGCTAAGTATGTTAAATATAACAACTTAATCCCATCTCCAAAATCTGGAAGAAATGGGATCTCAGTAACAACCAACAGCAAGCAAGCAAGAGAAACCATTCTAAAGTCATGTGGGAATCTCAGAGAGATTCTGTCCAGGTGTCTTAATTCTACAAACCATGGGAATAGTTCAGGAAAAAGATTTTTTTTGCAACAATACTCAAAATTAATTATGAAATGCAACAGAATTTTTGAAGCACCTTCCTCCAATCCCAGTGTGAACTCATTCTCAGTTGTGTCTTTACAAGCTTACAGGCCAGAAATGTACTTTCTTATCACAAACAATTTGACAATTTGCCTGCCCTGATCAAGTGCTAGAGTCTTTTCCCTCTTACCTGGTGGTCCAGCATGAGCAGCAGGGTGCATTTCACATTGACATCACCTGGGCGTTTGACTTGGAAGCCATCTGTCTCTTGGGTTGTGGGCATTCGATGCCACTGATGGGAGCAGGGAAGGTAAGTACCGAGTTAGATCTTTTTCATGTAAGACAAGCATGGAGTGCAAACCCGTTATTCCATTCAATATCTTATATTTTAAATGGACAGTTTTCCAATTACTGATTCACTCCTCTTGTAATGGGGTTTCATTTAGTTATTTCATAAGCACAAATGTCTAAGAATGAATATTCACAAAATAGACACAGGCAATATCTGCACATGTACCAGCATACTTGCAAGAAAAGTGCTCTGTTATGTGAAAAAGTGATGGTCACTAAAAGGATTATCCAATAATATTGGTATGTGGTTTCTACCAATCATAATCTGACCCTATAACTAGTGGATGAAGTGACAATTGGAAACCTAGCCATTAAGCTTCCAAGACAACACAGAACTATTTTACCTGACAGATTCACTGTGAAGGCAACTGAAATAAGAACTGTAAAGCATTTTGTACATAGTGAAAAGTACTATGGATAGAATACTAGTTATTATAGAGATCCTGTTGTGGGAATTTGCCATCAGCTAAATCTGGGGGATAGAAGACCTAATTCTGTTTAGTCTTACAATGTTGACTTTCCAATGTCTTGGCCAAGCTATTATCAGAATAAGGTTGAATAAGCCAGTACACAGCTCATCTCCCTCTGGCCTCCTCTGGGAGGTACGAGAACTGTTATCAGCCCTATTTCTGTATGTCACCAGCAGAATCACCACCCCTTTTGCAGTTCTTTACTGCAACTGCATCAGGGTGATTCTGAAGACAAAAAATGCATCAGCTCCCAGAAGAGCAAGGTCCAGTATGGCAGCTTGCCAGGCAAGGCATCTACATTTCCAAGCACTGAAACTGCCCTGGGCTGCCTCCCATCACACAGCGCAAACATGCACTAAAGTACATACCTCCACCAGATGGTTGTCTGGGCCATACAGTTCTTTGTCTAGCTCGATGACCAAGCTCTTGAAAAAGGATGAGAACTTCCTCTTCTGCTTACTTGGCTGAGACAGAAAAATGGATGAGGGACTGAGCCCTGCCTTTCCCGCAAGCACACAGAAAGAGCGGTTGCCACATACATCTCTAGAAGTGCAGGACAAGCAAGTTGTGCCACTTCTAGAACGGAAGAACATCATCTGGACTGATACTGCCACTGCGAGCGTTATTCGTTGTGCAGTATTTTTCCTCAATGTTTCTCTTAAGAGGACAGGAGGGTCTTTCAAATATTCTCACAAAGTCCCTCATCAAAGTTAGCAGTATAAAATTTCTATCAAACTTGGGATTTTTTCTATAACTGGCTGGAGAAACAGGACTTGGCGTAAGAGATGTTTTCAAATTATTATAAACTGATTTGATTTTGACTACAGAATGTTAAAAAATATGTAGTAGGGGGTTGACCCAGTAAATCCGATGTATGTGATGTTTGATGTTTTTAGTATTAGTTTAAAATTTTAATAAATTTTTTTTAAAAAGTTAGCAGTATAAGATGACAAATACTCTTACAAATTGTTAGCTTATTTAACCACCACCACCACCAAAACTGGAAGCTGCACTGGGACCAGTCCTTTTAAACTTGTTCATAAATGACATAAAGCACAAGGGCAGGCCCATCTCCTGGGGTCATATTCTGGCCCTCCAGGGTTCTGAAGACAGGGCTGACCCTTTTTCCCCAACCACCAATAGTTTGGTAGTTTGCCAGGTTTTGTGCATTTCTTTCCCATCCTAAAAAGTTGAATTCCCTTTCCCAAGGCTTAGTTACTTGCAGTAAGGGTGTTAAGCTAAAATATGGTAGTGTTTAGGGACCTGCACTTTTGCCTTTCACCACATTTCCTTTTGCCCGTAGCCCCACCCACTATTAGCATGCAATATTAGAGTTTCTCTGCAATGAAATTGATCTTCAGGCACATGAGTCTCATCTCTCCTAACCTAATGTGGGGGGGGGGGGGGGTGAGCATGAGGTGGCCAGTTTATTGATGACACCAAATAATTCAGCAAAAACAAACCACATTTGCCATTTTAATTATTTTACAATCATGCAATCTTTTCATTTTTAATCAACCTGAATTATCTGTGCAAAAGTATATTTTTCTTGTTTTTGCTACAGCAGATTAACACAGCTACCCCTCTGCAGATAATTCAGCCTGATAAAAACTAAAAGAGATTGCAACGAATCCAAAAAGGGTCTCTCCAGGGTAGATAGCTGGACAATTAAATGGCATATGTAGTTAACTTTTATTTATTAATTAAAATGTGTGCACATAAATATTGTAAACTAAGCAAAATGATAATGTGGTTTAATGTAGGTAAATATTTTTTGCATATTAGGGAAAATACAAATCTCTCTCTCTCTCTCTCTCTCTCTCTCTCTCTCTCTCTCTCTCTCTCTCCCTCTCTCTCTCACACACACACACACACACACACAGATAGAAATGACTAGGAACAGAATCATTCACACAGCACATGTGAAATTTGCTATTTGAACATGTGATAACGGCTACCAATGGGAATTAGATAATAGAAAAATTCATAGAAGATAAGTCATGACAGCTACAGAAGTTGTAAGGTATGCGATTGCACTGTATTCCAACCAGAGAGATTCAGCTGTTAAGCAGCACAGAAATTAAATAAAGCTACTTCCAGCATCAATGCGTTTATGTATTCCAGTTGCTGGGAAACAGTGGGAGAGGGCTATTGCCTGCATTTTCTATGGGTGCTGGCTGTCTACTATGGAAAACAGAATGCTGGATCAGATATGCTGGACTTGTCTGATCCAGCCTAGTTTTTATAGACAGAACCTTGCCCATGTTAATTATTGGTATTGTTATCATTTATTTCTATATTACCCATAGTCAAAGCTCTCTGGGCAGTTTATAACTCAGTATGGAAACAATAATGAAGTACAGAAACAACAAGGGAGCATGAGACACATAAGATGGGCTTTCTCTTGTGCATGTCCATTTGGAGGAGACAGCAAAAGCTGAAGGAGGGGGCTGGCCAGTTGCAGGGGGCAGGGGGACAGAGGGAAATTGCCTTCAACAAATATCCAGCAAACCCTAGATTAGCCACAAAGCTACCTATCAGCAGGGGTGTTTCAGTCTTACATCATCCAGGAGCTTGCCCTCCACACGAAGTTCCCATGAGGCTATGCGTTCGCCACCTTCAGATTCTTCCTTGCCAGGTGTAAACGTATTAGAGATGTAAATACGCAGCTTCCGCTTTTGCTGAAGATTTGAAGAAAAACATTAACTAGGGATCAAGTCAAACACACACACTCCAGAGCAGTTCCAGCCCACAGGACCCTTCTTTGCAAGACTACCTATACAGGTAGAGTATGTTGCTTCAGGGGCATCAGACAGCCTTATGCACTCTGAAGAGCTTAGTTGTTCCTATCTCCCTCCATCCCTAGTGGATGTGGCTAACCTGCCCCCATTCCATACCGTCAAAGGTTTCTTGATGGCCTCCTGGATCTCCATCCTCTTGCGGGCAATGGTCTGATCCAGCTTCCGTTCAAAAGCCAACAAATCCATGTAAGCTTGAGACTCTGGGACCAGCTCACGAATCTGTGGAAGAGTCTTCTTTACAATAAGCATTTTAGATTAAATTGAGACAAGGATCTAGTGCAGGGATCCTCAAACTTTTTCACCAGGGCCAGTTGAAAGGTGCCAGTGCTGGGCGCGGGCTGGAAAGGTGGTACCAGTGGGGCACGCAGGCCGGGGCGGGAGTGGGGCGTGCGCGTTGAGGCAGTGAGACACGGACGGGTGTATGCGGCGAGGCAGCGGTGGGCACGTGCCGCGATGCAGCAGCGGGCATGCGATGCAGCGGCTTGCTCGCTTGGATATCATTTTCTTTGAGTGAGTCCAAAATGATCTCCTTGTGAACAAGCTGCTGCCTCCCCAAACAGGGGGCAAGGTGGGCGGTGGCATGCATGCGTGGAGCGTGTGCCCAGAGCGTTGAAAACCTCTGAAGTGGGCTGGATAAATGGCCATGGTGGGCTGGATCCGGCACCTGGGCAGTAGTTTGAGGACTCATGTTCTAGTGCCCCTGAGCACTCACATATAGAAAATTTCAAGGGGAATAATTTTCCAGGATTTACATTAGGATTTCCATCCTCTCCAAGTGCACAGAGAAGCCTCTTTCTGTTTCATGTATGATTGAAAAGAGGAGGAAATATAGCTTTCTCCCAATTTCATCAAGGGTAGATGTGCTTCAACCTCGCTTAAGAAATGCTACTGTCTTCTTTTTGGGTGGATGAACAATGTAAGAATAGTGAATCACTTTGTAAATTAGAACTGATTAACAAAATAAATGACTGAAACTACTCCAGACTTGACTGGAACTGCTTGAGACACTCTAGACCAGCATTCTTCAAACTGGTGCTTTACAGAGGTTTTAGAATACAATTTCCCAGAATTCCTGATAATTGGTCATGCTAGAAGGGAATGATGGTTCTTGTCTTGCACACTGTAGGACAAGTTAGGGAAGGCTGCTTCAGGTCAATTACCTGGCAACCCATGGCAGCTGCAAGCATTCCACATGGGAAAAACTAACCAAAAGACATGCCAAACTTCTAAAACTCCTCTGAAATAGGGGGGTTCATTTCTTCCCACTATTCTGTTCTCCTCACCTACATGCCCAACTAATTTATTCTAGATAAAGAATAGCTTCGAATTCTGCAGTCTGTCTCTTGCCACTTCCTCCAAACATGCCCATTGGCCTGCTTCCTTCGCTTTTATACCAAGAACTCTCCCAGAAAAGAGGCACTTACCCTCTGTGGAAGGACTTTGTCTGCCATCTTCCTTCTTTTCAGCCTGAAAGAATTGTGCAGAGTAGTAAGCTCTTAAAGGGTGAAACTATTTAGAATCCTGTGTTAAAGATTTAATCCCCTACATGTGCTGTAAAGCCCAACTTTATAATTGGAATTAATACATTCTACCTAGGTCTCCCTGAATGTGATATAACTTTCCCTATAGCAGCAAAATGTCTTCCCTTTTTCTAAAAATGGCAGGCAAGCTTCCCAGAACCTGATTCAGAATTGGCTTGCAAAGTATATAAATATTTTGTGGGCATTTCTCCATGGTTGTGCTACTGTAAAGTCAAAGTCATGCAAATTATTTTTAATCATTTTGCACAATTTTTCAAAAATTAAGACTGCACATAAGTTAGTATGCAAAAACAATTTTTAAATGGTGGGCAACCTTTCTCCCCCAGATGCTGCTGGGCCACTTTGAAGGGACTGCTCATAGCTGACAAAAGGGGCATCAGGAAAGCTCACTTTTGTGATCTCCTCCAACCTGCCCCCTGCCACACAAAAAAAATAAAAAAAAAAGCCGCAGAAAGCCCAAAATGGTTTGCAGCTGCAACTTGGGGGTGAGTGGGAAGGACTTATTCCTTCTGAGGTGTCCTCATGACACCTACCGGAGGACCAAGTGGGAAGAAGGGAGCCAACGAACTATGGTCAGCCCAACTGTATGTTAAGCTCACTGCAGGTTGTCAAACTACCAACTCACTGTGGCTTAATATGACATGACATGCAAACACATCCACTGTGTATCCACTGATTCTGTAGAAATCATGTTCCTGAATTCTGATTGTATTTTTAATATTTATGTGGAGGAAACTGGAACAAAGGGAGTATGATATGTTTGGACTGTAAATTTATCTAATTCCAATTATTTTCCCACAAATGTGAGAAAAGCACAAGACATCACTGCATTTCAGTGCACAGAGATTTGGATTTGCACCTAAGACCCTGGCTTCTACACCTTGTTTACAACACTACCTCTCTGTCCTGTAACAGAGCCAAAAAACACTTTATATTAAAAGAATATAGCTAAGCTGGAAAGGCATGGGACTGCAGCTGGATGGGTGGCCATATATGAAAGTAGAGGTGGGGGGTGGGGGGTGGACTTGATGGCCTTGACAGGTCTCTTCCCATGCTATTTTGAGAGCCAGTGTGGTGTAGTGGTTAAGAGCATGGGAATGGGACTCAGACGACCTGGGTTCTAGTCCCCGCTCGGCCATGGAGCCAAGTGGGTGACTTTGGGCCAGTCACAGACTCTCAGCCCAACCTACCTCACAGGGTTGTTGTTGTGGGGATAAGATGGAGGAGGAGATGTAAGCTGCCTTGAGCCCTTTGTAGGAAAAAGGCAGGATATAAATCGAAAATAAAATAAAAATAAAATAAAAATTTATCATATAGTTTAGCCCCAGAGTTCACTTACTGGGAAAGTTTCAGAACAAAGACACAAGATGATCAAGTACTGAACAAATAAAAACCACCATATAAATAATGAGGGTAATGGATATGGAGAAACAGGAAGACAAGGCCAGAGTGGGTTGGTGGAAGGAGCTGACCTGAATGCAGCCATCAGAAACCTGAGATCCCACCTTAGAAATGTCAGAAATTTCTTCTACCTTTAACCTTGTCACAACGACTAGAAAGCATAGAATTATCCAGGAATATAGTGGGATGTGTTTACAAACAAGCATCCATTAAAATTGCAGTTAGCCACATAGCAGCTCCCAAAGAGCGACCACACTCAGCAGCACAGAATAATATTCCACATTCCCTAGATCATTTTATTCTGAGAAGGCTGGCTTCAGTTAACTTGTTTATCTATCCTAAATGTGCATGGCAGTTAAATCTGCCACAGAAATATGAGCAGTTTACACTTCAGCTTTTCATGGCAGCAAATGTGGCAACAGCAAAACAACAGAAGAGGAAAAACACCTCGAAAACCAATGGAATATCAGCAGTTTTTTGAAATATGGGATATGGAAAAACATTTACTCATCAGCTTAAAGTTCCAAGTTTCCTTTAATACATTTCAGACTTTTTATTTATCTGAGCAGCATTCACATGATGTGGAGTGTACAGAAGACTAATGAACAAATTTCTTGAATATAGGTTAATATGCATTTATTTAAGTACAGAAATAGCAAAGGGAAGATCAACTGTTGAACAAGGTATTGGAGTAGTGAAATAAAGTAATTAGTAGTGTATGATTCACAATTATTCTGAATGTTTTGATGAAAATTTTAACATATTCAGCATTCACATAACCTATGATAGTTTTCATATATTTGTACCACTTCTATTTCTCTATTTTGACTTATATAGTAACTAATGTAAAGAGAAAAAAGCAAGAGACAGTATGTTCTGGATCTATACATCAGGAAGTTAAATTCTCCCTGCAACATTACAGAAAACAGAGTAACTCCACCTTCAACCCACTGCAGAAGAAAAATATCCATCTACAGAGCACTAACCAAAGGAATGAATTCTAGCAGCTGAAAGGGCAATCGAGCAAGTCTACAGACTTATTCTCCTTATGCCCTCACTTCCACCATACAGAACTTGGTCCCTGAAGCCTGGTTGCCAGATGTTTGCAGCTGCTTATTTCAGCATGTCACACCTCCCTTGGATCAAGCTGACTGAGAACTTGCCAAGAAACTGAATGTCATTTGCATCCTATTTGTTTTTTTAAAACAGCTGGTAAAACCAGGCCATGCAGGCCCTATGAGTGGCCAGAAGTATGCATGAGAGGAACAGATTAAAGTCGAATTCATAGAAGACGTTTACATAAGCAGAGCCCAGCATATACTGAAGCCAGAGAAAAGCAACAAGAAATACCAAAATGAGATTGGAAGAGAATAGGCTGCTACTTAAACACTGTCACCTGATTTCTCATCAGCAAATCACCTATAAGAGACTTAGAATTTGGACCAGCGTGAGCTGGATGACCACAGCCAAAACACTTTTCCTTCAGCCTCCCTTTTTGAAATAGGGGGATGATACTGGACTATCTCACAAAGCTTTCAAAAAGATTACTGACAGAAGTTATGTGGAGCGTTCTGTACAGTTAAAATGTAGTATATACATGCATTATATTGTGTTAAATTCTTGTAAGGAAAGAAATGTGCATCGAAATTGCTTTTGAAAGCTGGCCATTAGCCAGGAGACTGGTAGAGAAAATTGGTGTGCAACAAATTGTATCCCAACCCACAAGTCCTTTTCAGAACTCCAGCTATCTATGCCATCCCGAAAGACTCTAGAAGCTGTTAGGGACTCAAGTAAGCCAATCCTGCCTCCTCTAGAAAACTTCTTGTTTTCTATGTTATTTTTCAAATTGGCATTCAACATTCCATGGCTCTAGGAGACCACTGAAAACAATTAACTTGCTTATATTTCTTACTTCCACTCAATTTCCACCAGTTTCACATCTCTGTTAGATCAGAAAGTTCAGAAGGGGTTAAGAGAGCCTGAGAAGTATCCTCCTACAGTTATTTTTCAGCTAACTGAAAACAGATCTTGAGTGAATTCAAGGTCCCTTGGCCCATCACATGTTTTCAACAGATTCTGCCGTTCAGTGCCAAGAGCTAGCAACCACACAGAGCACCCTGGGAGAAAAGTCAATTATCAGGGGTAATAATAATTTACACACAATATTTGGAAGGTCCCTGCCACACAACCATCTTAAACGTTATGGTATTCCTCAACTAACATTTCCACCATGAACTGCCAATGAGTATTAAGTCCCTTGATTAGAAAAGCACATCACAAGCTAGTTCTCACTGCAACAGTAAACCTGTTAGGGCTGTACCACTTCAGACACAAGGCAGAGCTTTGTATGAAGTGGTTGAAGCCCCATTGGTGAGGATGTTCAAGGGTAGGCTGGACATGCAAATGGTAGACATGTCATGAGCGGAGCTGGCTGGAGCCAGGGGTCAGACTAGATGGCCTGCCCAGGAGGCCCCTTCTGACTCGCGCTGTTTCTATGTTTCTGTGTTTCTATAATGGAATGATCCTCTATGCAAAAAGAAAGATAGAAATTACAATGGAATAAATATAGACCTTCACAGCCACAACTGACAAATCAGGGATAAATCTAGGCTTGAAGCTCCCACTCAGTTTGAAATAATACAGATACAGGTCTGGTTTTGTGACCAAGATTGTCTTGGCCATGCTAGTAGATAAACTATGCCAAGAGACATATAGCAGGAGAGTGTCTTAATCAATTTTTTGGACCTCTTAGCAGCATTTGCTCCCATCAACAATGGTATCTTTCAGGACTGTTTGGAAGATTGAGACTAGATGGCACTTAGTAGTTGTTCCAATCCTAGCTATCTGGCAGTTTTCAGAAAGGTGGGGATACCTGTTCTGTCCCATAGAAACTACCACAGAGTTCCATTCTGAGCATATTATTTTTTTAACCTTACAGGAAATTGATGGAGGAAGTCATGAGAGGTTTTAGAGTAGTTTCATTAGGAACACAGTGGTATCTGTTCTTTCAAATGAAATCCCAGGAAGGGAACAGATTCTCTGAATTAGTATCTTGATTCAATACTGAGTTTAATGAACTGAAATTAAATTCAGATAAGACAGATGTAGGCATGGGCCTTGGATGAAGGGTGAATGGACTATTTTGCATGGACTGCAACTGCATTCCTGAAGAAACAGGTCTACAGCTTTAGGCTGCACTCCTGAATCTGGCGCCTGTCCTGTTACTTCAGATGATAGCTGAGCCCTGATGTGACAGCTACATCCTTTCTTTAATCATTGGGATACCACCTGCATAACAGGCTTTGGAAGCCTCTACACTGGACTACAAGAAAGCAATCAATACAGAGCTATCTATGAAGGCTGTTTATAAAGTACAACTGTTTTAAGAAGTGACAAGCAGAATTTTAACTGGCCCAGGTTACTCACACCACAACACTAGTCTCAAGAGATTTACACTGACTGCATGTTTATTGCCATGCCCTTATGTGCTGTTTTGCCATTTTAAAATCTCTATAATTTGAGTCCTGAGCATCTGAGGAAATGCCTCCACATGTATGAAGTTCATCCCTTGGAGAATATTATTTAGCCCCTTGATTCTCCAGCATGGATTTCTTCAGGATTCTGTTCTGTCCTCTATGCTTTACTATTATTATATTATATTTCTGCCTGGCACCAAATTTCCCATCTTTTCAGTGCCACGTTATGACAGTCCTCTTTGCAAAGGCCTTTCAAGATCTGCCTGGTTTTTCAGGGGCCGGACACCATTAGCCAGGTGCCTTTCTTTTACTCTTAGCTGGGTATTTTTATTGCCTTTTTATTGCCTTTTACCATTATTTTACATTATTTTTAATTCTTATGTTTTTGTCTATTGTAATTTGTTGTTTTTAGACTTTGTTCTAAACTGCCCAGAGAGCTTTGGCTCTGGG
This sequence comes from Varanus salvator macromaculatus, assembly GCA_023646645.1. NCBI lineage: Eukaryota > Metazoa > Chordata > Lepidosauria > Squamata > Varanidae > Varanus > Varanus salvator. The sequence goes on from JAIXND010000782.1 coordinate 13,086,500, forward strand.
AAGCGCAGAAATGAAATAAATCATCATCTTCATCTATACAGATGTTTCTGCTAATATTCCATCCCCACATCTAAAATACAGTGTCTAGCAACTTCTCACTAGTGGCCCAAAATTCCCTGCTCAGTGCAGCCTGCTTGCTATTCTCCTTACTGGCTTTTAGATAGATGAAAACTGTTTTAGTTCAGCATGTTCTTCAAATCAGATTTTAAACTGGAGAACTATTATTCCAGCATTCTTATTTTTGTTTTAACATGTGTTTTACTCATCTTATTGCCCCTATTTTAATATTTTGATCTGAACAATTGTCATTCTATATTATGATCTTTTCCAGAAGTTTTACAAAAAACACCAGTCCTGATGAAAGGCCTACCTCATGAAGGCATGTCCTCTTCCCTCACCATCAGCAGTCATTCCTTCAGGCTGAGCTGACAAAGATGAGATGGCGAGCACGGCAATTTTAAATAATTAATTCCCATCCCCCTTTCCCTTCCCATTCACCATGTCATGTATTTTTAGATGGTAAGCCTGTGACCAGGCGTGATCGTCTTTAATTGCTTATAGGTAAACTGCTCTGTAAGTCCTTTAGGGTGAAGAGCAGCTTTAAAATTATTCCACATACATAATGAGTTTTACTTTGGTGAAATTTGTTACTTTGTACATCTTTGATTAAATTATCATGGGCAGAGGGCTTGTTCATCTTGTTTCTGGGCATCTATGCCTACTCTACAACTCCCAGCTGGCAGTGGAAAGGAAAAGAAAAACTAGCAAAAAAGTTCTAGAAGAAGGGTAGAAAAGAAATATAGAAAATGTGTCAGGAAAAGGATCAGATTTGTTAACATGTTGATTTTGCTTCTCTGTGCCATTTGTTCTTTTGTTGTTGAGACTGCAATTCTACACACAGACAAGTCAGACTGAAGGACAGGCCAAGATGTGGGATCAAAGAGCAAGTCAAGACTGAAGAACAGCTAAAGGATACACACAACAACACAACACAGTGTTTCCTGGAGCAATGTTGCTTATATTCCTTCCTGTCCACCCAGCCCAAGCCCTGAGAGTACTTCATTCCCTAGGAAGATGCTGCAACCTGCCTTTTGCTGGTTCACTGCACAGGCAGATAAACAATGATCTCATTACTACCACTTCAAATAACAACAACTCCCAACAGCTCCCAACATTACTACCACTTCAAATAACAACTCCCAACAGCAAGCAAGTTTTTGTTTTATTATGATTAATTTTTATTGTGAATTTCTATAGAACTGCACAAAAACATAAAATGAAAAAGAACAGAAGAGAAAGAAACAAGATTTTTGATTTTAGACTTTTATATCCCAGCATGATTCTTTTACTAATAGAGGTGAATGGATACTAGTCATGGATGAGTCATGGACCACTGCCTGGTACTGTAAGGAAAAGTATCAAGGCTTAGATTAATGTGCATCATAATTGCAAAAACTGTGTCACTATCTTGCACTGCTGCATGTGTTCTTTTGAGCATCAGATTGATCCAAAAGCACACCTAAGCCAAGTACCTATTCTTCAGAGGTAAAGCAATCTTATCCAGAGCATGGAAGCAACCCAAAGCCCAGAACTGAGAAGTGCCCACTGAAAGGGTCTCTGCTTTATCAAACATTCAACTTCAGTTAGTGCAAGCCTATCAGCTAGTTGCCAGTACCTGCCTCTTCCCTGCCAGTTTGGTTGGCCATTTTTATTAGGTTTTTCTTCATTCACTTTAGCTTAATTTCATTTAGCAAGGGAGTGGATTTGGTTCTTGTGCTTTCTGAACTCCTTTTAAGATAGCAAATATGTTGTCAGGATTGTATATTTTCATCAAGATTTATCACAGCTGAATGTATGAACAATCTTGTTCCACCTTTTAAGGTAAATGTGTCACACAGTTTTTGAAATGGAAAGAGAAAGCACAGACTGTTTATTAGCAAATGATTTTTTTCCAGAGAGGAATTTTTCAGATATATTTTAACCAAATTCCAAAAAGGACTCAGAGGGGAATACCAGTAGCTATTTAAATGGTCAAGGGCACCCAAAACCATATCTTCCTGCACAGAATGCCCAAAGCATTTTCCAAAGGCCTAACATTGTATACGCATGTGTGTGTATGCAGGTGCAACCCTAAAGGTAATCAATAAAGAAGCTTGAACTGATTCAGTAAGAATACAAATTGGCTAGTATATACGTGGCAATGATGGCAGAAGGTCTTGGAAGATGATCAAGAGGTACTGGATAAGAAATGGCCCATTTTCAAATATCACCAATTTGAATCTGTCACACTATGCCCCCAAATGGCAGACTTTTTCTTTGCTCTACTCTCCACCCTCCACCAAAATAGATGCACAAGGTTAATCCATCTTCAAGTTCTTACCCTCGTCTTTGGGTTAATGATGGTGGTGGCTGGGTTTGCGGAACAAGGAGGCGCTTCCGGAATGGATCCATCATGGCCTGTGGCATTCCAGGTCTCAGTGGAGAAGCTGCTCCATATGGTGGCCCTGATGGTGATCCTACCTGCAATCCTGTCATGGGCATCCGGCCACCAGGCAGCATCCCAGGGCGCTGGCAAAAAAGAACAAAAGGCATTCAAGGTAATGTACCGGTGAAGAGTACACTGGCTGAAGCCTGGCTGGAGTCACTACTTCCCAGAGAGCTTAGTATGTAGAGCACATATTTTGCATACAGAAGGTATCAGGTTCAATTCCTGTTATCTCCAAGCAGAGTTGCACAAACTGCCTGAAATTTCAGAAAGCTGCTGCAAGTCAGTGAGCAGGTTCACACTCTTAGGGGGCAGCAAGGAGCTGTGGTAGCTTCCTTTCCCCACCCCACATGTGCTAGTTGTGTATTTCCTTACTTCTATCATCCCTTGTACTATGCTTGATTTTCTGTGTCCACACCCATGAGAACAGGCAGTATGAAAGCCATGGTTGTATGGTGGGTTGGAAGCAAGCTCTCCCACCCAGCTCACTGGATTCAGAATTATGGAAATGACATACTAAGCAATGAGTATACACGAGCTGGGGAAGACAGGCTAACATGGCTTCTTTTCCTTCTCCAACCATGCAAACCACCTTCTGTCATCAATATTGGGCAAAATGGACTGCTGGTCTATGTTCCTCTATTCAGAAGGGCCATTCTGATCTTCCAGATGTGCTTTATACCAGGTACAGTTGTAAGCAACAATGTCTGTCTGTGTTCTTCTAACTCACACTTATCTAAGAACCTCAAATTAACTTGCTCTGATTAAAGTAAGGCAAAGCAATGGGTTATTGGGTGGCATGGCAAACTAAAGCCCTCCATTTCAGTTTCAAGTAGCATCTCAAAATAAAAAGTGCATTATGTTTCCTTTTCTTGACTCTGCTTACCACAGTCACACTTTCTACCATCTTAAGAACTGAAGCATTGAATAGGAACTAAAACCAGAGACAAACCACAGGCAAGACACTCCCATTGCATACACGTAAAATTGTTCCACATTCAGGGTTCCAGCTACAAAAACTTTCACAGACTTTAGCCACTTGGCTATTCCCACGGAATTCCTACAGAGGCATATGCTGTTGGTATAGCATACCAGCTAAGAGCATTAGCTATAAACCAGGTAACACATGCATAACTGGTAGCCTTAGGCAAATCACTATAACTGAGTCTCAGTTATCCCTCTACAATATGGGAATAGTAATGATGTAATCTAAATGGCAGCTGTAAGGATTTCTGGAAGCTTACACAAAGTACTTTCACCGTTCCAGAATTAAGTACCAAATAGTATAATTGCCTATTTCAAAACTCTCTGGACTTCCCAATGCATACTACAGGAGCCCTTGTACAGGATCACATCAAGCTGCTCATTACCAACACTGGACCATCTAGCACCTCTTACAAAAACATAATTCTGTACCAACACTGCCACTCAGTAGTCCGACTGTGTCTGACCCCAATAAATGTAATACTATTTATAGTATTTATTTTAGCACTTACATGCCTTCTTCCAAGGACTAACTATCGGAAGGCAACTCAAAACACAGTGAAAATATAGAATGTGTTAGCCATAATTGCAATCTATAAACATGTCTGAAAAACTGATTGGAACAGTTACATATTGAGCACTAACTATACCTATAAAAAGCATCTTGTAACAAAAGAAGTTTTAGAGGCTAAAGGCGGGATATAAACGTAATGTAGTAGTAGTAGTAATGTAAAATAGTAATAGCCAGTGAGTTAGAACTTTCTTGGTTCCTTCTTCACTGAGGCTGAGGCAAAATGGGCCAGTTTTTAATTTTGTTATATATTTTTAATAATGTTACTATGTTGTAAGCCGCCCCGAGGCTATTGCAAGGGGCGGCATATAAATTTTTAAATAAAATAAAATAAAATAAAATAAAAAATATCTGCAATTCTTTGGTACCCACTCTTCAATAAGAGGGTTCTGTAAGATAGGTAGGTGGGTGGCAGGTGGGTTGTGCATTTGTAATAACTTTTCCATGATGACTGCTGACACTGCATCCATAAACAGCCCATCCATAAAGTTATTACTTTGGAGAAGAAAACCTGTTCTTCTGTGCTGCCACACATTTTTAAAACACATGTGAGAATACATTAGAGGTTTTACCAGTTTGGAGTGCATTTCTAGTTATAGATCCCTCTAGTACATTCTTCATCAAAATCTGGAGTATCTGGGTTTTGTAATCCTTTTGCCTATGGGCCAATTAGCATAGTTACCCTCTAGCATGTTAGTTTTGCAGCCACAGTAGCTGCCAGACTCTGCTGGAATATACTCTACAGTTTTCATGGCAGTTCATTCCATAGGTTTGCACAGGATACTGCTTACGTATCTATTAGACTACTTACTTAACGTCTTCTTGACCTCATTAGCTTTAGAAGGATCTTTGCCCTTTCAACATAGCAAACTAGCAAGATGAGAACTTTCTTTCTTTTCCTTACACATTGGCATGCTGCACCCTGCCTAGGATTGCCAGGCCTTGAAGCAGGGAGGGAAGCAAAATGCCACCTCTTATTTTTAAGTTTGGACAGGCACACATAGTCTTCCTATACAAACCTCTAGCAATGGAATCAAGAGCCTTGACCAGTCTCGCTCTTTCCCCTTAGTGTTCAAGGGAGCCACTTCTCCATGAAGTAGGACCAGGATCATCAGGTTATTACTCAACCAGCCTTTTCGCTGTTAATAGTTCTATGCTTACCTGTATGGAAGGAAGGAATTCCTCCCACCACTAGAACTCATTATCAAGAGAGGTTGCAAAACATTTCTCTGGTCCATAACTTGTTAAAAACTCATGACCGAACTGGGCAACTCAAAGTCTACTGGTGGCTGCTAATTTGGATAATTGCATACTAGGATTTAGCATCTTTCATAGCTGTCCTCAATTCAAGTTACAGATGTACAAATCTTGTTTATGAAGCCCCCGAGGGGCGCATATGTTCACACTCATGCACACACCTGCTTCAGAAGAGATTTGCACTCCCGTGCCCTGTGGGATCTGAAACAAGCTCCTGCTGCCAAGGAACTGATGCAGCTGCCAAAGCAACCAAGCCAGCAGGGCAACATTTCAGCCCTCCCCAACAGGCCCAGGCATTGCCTCTAACTCACTGCCACTCCCACACAAAGCACAGGCAAAGGGGGTTGGGCAGCACCATACAAGCTCAACAGTGAAAGGATTGCCCACAGCAGTGAATAATAGAGAGAAAGCAATTCAGAAGGGTTGTGAGCATGAGAAAGGTTAAAAAAGTCATACACAAAAACCTATGAATAGCTGGGCATGTTAACCTAGCAAAAACTTGTTAAAAGTAGATATATATTTTCAAACATATAAAAAGTTGTCAAACAGAAGAGAATGACAGTTCACCAAACTGTGCTCAATTCCATCTGTGGTCAAGCAAACCTTGCTCTCTCAGCCTCAGCTATTCTCCTCTTTTAATCTGCAATATATGATAATGAAAATTACCAAGGTAATGTATGTTAATTGCTTTGAGCAATTACAAATCTGGATAATAATACTGGGCATTTATATAGCACAAGCATCAATGAGTGTAAACTATCAGAAAAGATTTAAACTGAAATTTAGGATAAGCTTCAGACTTAATGGCAGCAACTCAGCCATTGAACAGGTTGCCTAGAAAGGTTGTGGAATCTTTCCTTGAAGATTTTCTTAGCACAGACTGGGCACATGTCTGTTAAAATGGTTTAATGCAGCCAAAGTTAAACTAGGTGACCTGAAATATGCATCCAGGTCTACCAATCTGGATGGACTCATTTTATTGTCAGGGTTCACGAGAGTCTCCTCTCTTATCTTGTCTTCCCTTTCTCCTGTGATCAATTAATATTTATTCTGGGCCAAAGATTTTTTGGAAGGGGATGAGGTGCAGTTGTCTCCAGCATAATAAAACAAGCTTCTTTACTTTGCTTAGTTGTGCCATTTTCTACTAGCCATACATTTAACATTAAGATCCTCAAACTTCTACAGAAGAGTCATGCATTATGGAATCCTGCTGATCTTTAAGATTTCCCCACTGATGAAACCATTTCCTAGAGAACTGTTTTGTCACAGTCAGGGTTTCACAAATTATATTTTAGGGCAACACTAAAATTATTTAAATGTGCACATAAAGTCTCGATGCAACAAGCACATGTTTGCAAATACCTGTACCATACAGGTAGGTTCACTGAGAATACACTATGGGAAATTCTGTGTGATGTGTAAAATGGCACCAATTGCTATAACTGAGGAAAGGTTCTCCTCAAGTCATGCTAGTTAGTCAAACTAATTATAAATCCTGCCAAAAGTAAGAGGACAATGTATACAAGTGGGTGCATATGTATCTTTTCCAGCAATGTGTGGTTTAGTTTATTTTCCTCAATCATTTGCAGTGCATTACTTTCTCAAAATATGGAACATGTAAATTGGTATACAGAAAGCTAATGCATGTGGATGCTTTTACCTTTCACCATGGAAGTTGAATCTGTTGGCCTCCTAACACTATGAATGTTATAGACTTCATATTATTATGTACATCAGCTCTCATGAAGAAAATTGAACATCTGCCTAGCTTATAGTTACTACCCAAGTCCACACACATTTATTCAAGAAGCAGTCTTAGTTACGTGGTCACCTGTGGCCTATGCTTTCTTGCCCCAAGGGGAACACTGAATTCATACATGTGGAAGCCTCAGCTGCCATCATTTTCTCCCTAAGGTATCACCTAACCATCTGCTGCCAAGTTTTAGAAAGTCTGCTAAGTCTTTTAAAACATTATGTTTACAGAAAATGCTATAGAATATTTTAAAGTCATTCTTTTTAAAAAAATGTCTTTAAAAATATTGTCCTTCCTGGTCCCTTCCAAGTTACAAAATCATAGGCTGCAAGTGAACTTTATTTCAAATAGCCTGCTTCCTCTTATGTAGAATTACAAACACAAAAATGCCATCTTAAGATAGCATCTGAAATGGCACAAATGGTGCTGCTATTGTAATACTATTTGTAAAATGGTGGCTAGAGGGAAAGCAAGATTGATCTAAAGGGCAAAAAAATGAAAAAAAAAAGTTTTCTGAGGATATTTTCTGCCCCATCCTAGTATTATCCTTATTTTGGACAACAGAGGTGGCACCCTGGACCAAAAGAAAGATGAACAAGTGGGTCCTAGATCAAATCTAGCTAGAACTTCGCCTGGAAGCAAAGATGACAAAACTGAGGTTTTCATAATTTGGGCACTTCATGAGAAGGCAAGAATCACTGACGCATAATGCTAGGGAAAGTCAAAGGTAGAAGGAGGAAAGGAAGACCAAATATGATTCTGATTGATTATGTAAATGAAGCCATACCCTTGGATTTATATGAGCTGAGAGGTTGTCAAGGGCAGGACATTTTAGAGAGCATGTATTCATGGGTTCAACATAAGTTGGAGATGACTTGACTGCATGGAACAGAGTGCCCATATACACTAGAATTCTTCAGGTTTTAGTTCCTTTCTCCCTCTAGTCTCTAGAAATTACAACTAAATGAAAAAGGATGGGCAAATGCATCTTATTTAGTGCACATGCCTGTAAATGCAAGCACATGGACACAAAATGCCAATTCACCACTGTGTTTTCAATCCCCACTACTTATCAGATAGTAAATGATGCTATATGTGTCTGAATTGCAGCTCTGCTGAGAAATTAAACCTGGAATAGGCTGTTACCAAGCAAGTAGATACAGCAAACAGAAGAACATAGAGGAGCCTTGGTAAGGTAAGGGGGAGCACTTAAGCTGCATATAAAAAGAAGGATTTTGCACATATACAAGACATTCCCTGTTTTCATTTGTGAAATGCTCTGGGGGTATAGAAGACAACAGTCAGAGTGAGCCTAAGTGGACTGGGGGCGGGGGGTTGGGGTTGGTGGAGGACAGGAAGGCCTGGAGGAATGTTGTCCATGGGATTGTGATGGGTTGGATACAACTTGCCACTAACAGCATAAAAGTCAACAAATACTTGCTCCACACAAAGCAATCTGTGCTCAGCTTCTTTTGTAGAACTCATCTTTGCAGCAAGACAATCCCAGTCTCATGGCAAGCAACTCCCATGGAAAGTGTGTTAGTACTTGTCCAATGCCAAACCCAGTGTAATGGTTCTCCTGAGAGTTATGCTGTTGAAGCCAGGAGTGCTTTCTGAGTAAGCCAGTGTTTAATTGTCAATAACAGTTTTTGATGGATTTTACACAATTCAAAGTCAATGCAGAAAAACCAAGGAGTGAGTGGAAAAAATATGTGGCAATAGAAAATGAGGCCACTGAGGCATTTGTAGATGAGACTCAACTCTAAGACTTCCCATCAGGATGGATAAAAATCAATTATTTTTGAAAAAATAAAAAAGCAGATTTTTAAAATTCTAAATGAAGTTTTTTTTAAATTTAAATTGGATCTTTTTTTAAATAAAATGCTTTGTACACAGAATCAACCCCCCTACCTCAAGTGCTAAGTTTCCTAAATAAATAAATAAATAAATAAATATCAGTATCAATGAATAGAAGATTGTTGGGAGTGGAATAGCTCTGCGTAAGAAGCTAAGTGTGAGGAAGAAGGAGCAAGTGGTAAAAATCAAAGTGAAACCTTTTGAGCAGAATACTCCACAAGTCTTTGGATCTTTTTGTATATATCCTGATATTTATCTTATTATTCTTTCCCTGGAAGAGAAAACCAGGGCTTTCAGCAGGCTATAAAAGAGACCTAGTTTAAGAATGATTTAATGAAGTTCCTCTACTTACAGGTAAGGCATGTATGTATGCAAAACCATGATTTAAACCTAGTCTTCCTGAGTAGTGGTTTAAATCATGATTTAAATCAATTTGATTTAAATCAAATCCACCCTTCTTCCCATAGTATCTTATTCACTTAAGGAATATGTCAGGACTGTTCATCTTCCAGGATTCTATGTACAGAACACACTGAAGCAGAGAATTTCAGCTTAAATTAAAAAAGAGTTGTCTAGCTCACATAATGAAACATACAAGTACTACCTGTCAACTACCTCTAGTATCTGTGTCCTATACCACAGCTTACTCACTGTGGATATAGCCTATCATTTATCCTCCTACATCATATATGGTTTACCATAAGTTCCAACCCTATCACAATGCCTTCCTCCCAATTCAAACATTATATTCCATATAAACTGTATCAATTAGGCTTCAATTCTTTGACACCTCTCCCCCCCCCCCCCCGGACATCTCAGCAGACACAAGATATACTGGGCTTCCCATTTCTCTGTGGTAAGAAGGGGTGGATGGAAGTATGGTACAGTTTCCAATTATACTCCAACATGAGATAACGTATGTCAGCTCTGAAGCTTGAAAACACACAATCACCATCCCTGGAGCTGAAAGAAAAGGAGACATTGCTGCTCTCTCACTTATATCTGACAGCAGGAGCTCTGCAAGGCTGTGCATATGTTGAAGCCTCCAATCCCAGAATACTCCAACTCTTCAGGTTGGATTGCCCTACCCAGCAAAGCAGTATGGCTGAAATATACTGTTATCATCAGCTTAGTCACAAGGCATGGCTAAACCAACTGTTGGAATGGTTTAATTAACCACTAATTAAATGCGTTTAATTTTTACAAGCATATAAACTTTCACATTCCACAGAACTAATTCAACCGAATGAACAAAAAAAAAAAAAAAAAATTAGGGTGCACTTTTAGGGAGATGAGTGTGAGCCTCTGACTTCACACTTATCTGATGCAAAGCAGGTGCCACAGCAAAGCTAATTTTTGGTTCTTTTGGAATGGAAAGGGAAGCTTGAATGGCTTCAGGATACTTTGTATCCTCTCTTTATCCTCTCCTTCCCTTTTTCCCTCTCTGAGGTCACATCTCTGACTTCCGGAGAGCAGTCAACACAGTTCTTTCTCCAATGGCTGTGAGGGGCTATGGGAGGGTGGGTTGGAGCTGTTATTCCAAGATTTGAGGTCAAAGCACTGTCTTAGATCTTGGAGTTGGAAATCCAAACCATTCTATGGCCACACAGATAATGACTAGGGGACACATGATCATTCCCTTAGTGGATCATTTAGATTACTGAATAAAAAAAACCTTGACTTGAAAATGCCCACATCCCAATTAGCTGGACAATGGGGGCAGGGGGGGGGGGGTTATTTTAAAAAAATATGGGTGCCTTCAAAATTGAAAACAGCAAGCACTATCTTAAAAGAGCCAATTTTCCTTCTCCCACAAATTAATGTCTTTTCTAAGATGGTGCCTGCAATAACATGTTTTTAATCTAAAAAGCAAAGTATGCTTCTACCACCTGACATATTATCATATCTGAGATACCAACTGATCGACTAAAACTCTTACTCCATGAAATTGTATTTGTATCATGTTACAGTCCTAAAAAGGAAGTAATACTGTATATTGAGAGTGTTGTGTAACCTGAAAGCTTTCACACTCCCATACCAAGAGGAACTGGCATCTACTGGAATTTTATCTATGCTCTGAGACTAATATGGCACCGTCTCTCTCATGCACATTTTGAGGCAAAGTACAGAAAAACATTTCTAATATATTCCTCATCAACTTTGCTGTTTTGCCTGAAGTACAAAAAGAAAAAAAAAAGGAGTCAACATCTACCCATCTAGTCACAGACGTGCATGACACTTTTTAGCAGGTTCATCGAGCTGATAATTGCTAAAGTTACTGCTATACTTGGCTTCTTCTGCTTCCTGCTTCCTTGTTACAGAACTACCAAGGGAAGTGGAGAGACATGCAGGGGCACAGCTTCTCTTAGTGCTGAAAACAGAGGCCACTTGTGAAACATTTTTCATCTGCAGAGCAAACCTAACACTTATCAGATGTGGTGCATGCAACAGTCACAAAACATGTATTTTTAAAAGTCTCTGAAAGTGATGCAATAACCTCAGGAACCAAGCCGTTGCCCTCAGATTCAAACATCTCTAAGGCTGGTTGCCTGCTGGCCTTTGCTGATGCTTTCAGAGCATCACGTGCAGGAACAGACTGCTGAAAAGTTTGTCCCAGTTACAAAACAGAGCCAAAAGGTTAAATGCAGCCCCTTACCCCAAGGCAGGATATTCTATACACTGTATAATTCAGATAGTAAACAGAAGCACATATAGTGTCCTACAAACTGTACCATCTGAACAGATGCCTAGAGCAAAGAAACTAAATACAACACCATCTGTATAAAAATAATATCCAAGCCTATTTGAGAAAAAAAATAGTATCCAAGCCTATTTGAGGAAAAAAATCTTTTTAGAACAAGATCTCAGACATCATCCAACCTTCCCAAATAATGTTCTTAGCAGTACAGATCACTTGAAGCAACATTCTCTTCCTACTTAATTGTAGTCCCTGCTACTCCAGAAGTAGTGAGACATGAGAAGAAAAAGAATGCTGTGATCTTAGATGACTGAAAACACTCCTGAACCACAACAGAAGAAAATATAATAAAAACCCCTATTACAGAGAAGTGTCTGAAGACACTGTGCTTTTAAAGTTAAATCAAACAGTTTTGTTCTTGCTTGCAAATCCCCCCAAAACAATCATTTTCATCTCTAGTCCTATGTGTCCAATACATCTGTATTTCATATAAATATATATTTGAAGGTTCAAAACAAGGATATTTTATTCTGAACCTTTTCTTCAGTCCTATTAGCAACAGCATTGGAGAATGAAATGCTCCCCCTGCTACATTCAAACACTAAACCATCTTAGGCTACTTTTTGAAAATCCATGGCTTGTTTGCATGGATTTCCCATTTTGAAAGTTGTTTCCAATGTCAATTTATAGGCAAGCATACTAAGATCTTTGTCCCAATAGATGAACAATGAAATTTCACTTCTGACTGGTTATCCATGTGTATGGCCCAGCAATGACATAGATTCCCAGCTCCTCAATTTCCTGCAAACTCCTAGATCTGCAGCAAATAGGACAACTGAAGAAGCAGCCCAGAGGTAAGACCCTATTTCAACTTTTAATATTCTATTATATGAATTAAACATAAATTCAGAATAGAAGCAAACTGAAAGAAGGCAAAAGTAGTCTTGGACTAAATGGGAGCTCTCGTCACATTAAAAAACAAAACCAAACCAAACCTACTGATTTTCACATCACACAACATACTCTTTTAAAAGCCAAGAACACAGTGCCTAGGCCTACATGTACACTAACCCATGGGATGAATTATTGAATTCTGAGTGGTGTTGTGCAAATTCAGCCATGGTAACAAACCAGTTTGTTAACCATGTACAACACAGAAAATAACCTATGGCATGTTGCTGTGTTGTGAACTTTGGTATGCTAAACTCTGGGTGATTATTATATGTGAACCTAAGTCTTTGAGATATATCATTAAGCTACAGAACTGTCAAGACAAGTGTAAAGAAGCACCATTCTACATGCACAGTAAAGGAATTTGGGATACAAGGAAGGAATGGGCAAATGAGGAGGTAAACTGCCCAAGAACTGAAAAAACAACTCATGGTTGTTCAGTCATCCACTAGACAAACTCTGGAAAAAGATCAACAAAATTCCTATCCCAGAAACAGGAGAAAATAATGGGAGCTATGGCACTTTCATATGAATAGAGAGAAATAAAATGCCCAGAAATCTATATTCATGAGGAGGATATTTTAAAGAAGGGAGAAACTTCCATAAGCAATATTTTAATAAGTGCACTAACTCTAGTTCCTGATCAAGCTAAGTCAAACTGACTCCATGTAAAATATTATTACTGCATGGTAATTATCAGAAATTAATTCAAATAATATGGTTAAATATGTAGCATCTACTAGTAATTGATAACTCTAAAAAAATCTTCAACTTTCCACAACTTTTTTGTGCTTCACATGTAGGACAGGTCTTCAAAGGTATTTATTTCCATTTTGTCGAAAAACTAAGACTGAGATTATTTGTTGCTTGGAGCTCCAAAACCAGGTCTCCTAAACAAAGGCCAGCTTTTAAGTCACTGGACCACTCTAACTTTGGCAGTGTGAAGACAGAAGTGCAGACTAAATCTGTAATCCTATGAATGTTTACTAGGCAGTAACTCCCACTCAAGTCAGCTGGACTTGATTTTGCCTGAATATGCATAGATTTGGGCAGGAAAACAGCAATATATTTCTTTATGAAACACACACACAGCAAATATGAAGCACAAAACAATGTGTTATATTTCTGATGCCCTGAGTTAAACTTCTTTAAGGGAAACTACCTTTATAGATGGTCTCAATCATCATAGCCAAAATATTTCTTCATAAAATAAGGCAGCAAACCAGTTCAAATTTTCTCCAAGAAGTTAACTGCCTAAATGTGTTGCCCATTTTGAATAGTTCCTATAACTTAGGAAGAAATATTTCAACCATGACAACTTCCGCTTTTTAAAAGTGTTTTATTCAACGTATGGACAACAAAGATTCCCCCCACCCATATACTGCAAGAAGTTGAATTTTCCTTTGCTTTTTTGTCATTCTTTTGACACCATGTATTATTTCAGGTTTGGAGGTTTTTTGGGGGATGGTCTTTTTTAAAATGAGGACAATTATCCATTGCAAAAATAAAACCTCCATATTTTTATAAAGAGGAATGCTCCAAACCATATCTTTATAGTTTGGACTAATTGGTCCAGAGTAATCAAAGTGCTGCTCCAGACTCCTTCTGTCAGTAAAGCAGGTGCCTACTAGAAGCAGGGCCTTTTTATTGTGGGACCCAATACCTCAGTGTTGTATTCCTTTAGGTGTCTGACTAAAACATGGCTGTTCACAAAGACTTTCAGCTGAACATTTCAAGCCTGTCATGCGTTCAATGCCATTCCCTTATATTTCTTTTGTAATGGCTTTGATCCATTGTTGCACAGCCAGAGTTTTCCTTGCTCACCTTCTCATTACAACCCACTCAGCACCCAATCCTTCAGAGCAACTATGGAGGGGAACATGGGGGAGGGGTTGAGTCCACCTGACTGAAAAAGGGATTTAAACCTCTTATATCAGTCAATCAACCAACAAACTAACATTTGCTCAGTATAGCTAGGAACTTAACCCATTCATAGCCAGTTTTTACATCTGAAATAAAAACAGGTGATTTTATGATCTGTTTGTGAATTGGTGGTTCAGAAATTAGTTCTATAAGTTTGATGTACTTAACTCTGTGCTTTGTTTAAGAACTTCCTATTACCATTTTTTCCATACTATTCCAAGAAGAGTAATGATGACAAAAGTGCAAATGAACTGCAAGTGATAAAAAAGTATTTTCTTGGCTTAGGGAAGCACATTATGAATATATCTTCCAGTTTGACTATAAAGGATAAATTGTTGTACAGCATGCTTCTCTAAGCCAAGGGGGGAAAAAAACCACAAGTCCACCTTTTGTTTTGTCATCATTGTTATGTGCCCTTCCCTTCTCTAATACCTAAGAACTATACTATCTCTCTGTCTCAAGAACTGTTGAGAAGACAACTTTAATATGCAGTTATAGATGATGAAGGCTAGGGGTAAGCATTCTGCTCTAGACAAATCTGCAAGCCAGAAAATATTTTATTGGCTTCAAAGAACATTTTAGAGCCTTCTCCTAGTGACAGGCTTGTTTCTTTCCATATTCTGCTTCACCTACCTAAGAAAGCTGAAAGAGTAGACTTATTAACTCATGTGGCTCTTTAAGTACAGATATGGAAGTCCTA
>JAIXND010000782.1:13110933-13172551 GCA_023646645.1 Varanus salvator macromaculatus
AACTGCCATTACTTCTCATTGAGGAAGAGCAAGTAAGTTTCCAGTGAACTCCTAGATTTCTTGGAGTACAGTTGAAAAACAAAGAAAGCATATCCGCCTCTGACCCCCGGAAAACATAAGTACCATTAGAACATTAAACATTATATCAGTCTCCCCAAAAGAAATTGCATTTGGATGGAACTTTGCCTCACCCAATGTCCCATGCCTAGTTCTAGTACTACAGAAGAAGTGGGGACTTTGTAACGCTTCATAATACACACTTATTTTTAAGGCCATTTAAACATTATGTCTTTGGATACTACACAGGAGAGAAGACCAGCCATTTTCTACTTGGGCAGTATCTTGTTTGCTTTTATCCATGTGTTTTCTGTTCTCTTTCTGTCAGCGGAAGAAATTGCCATCAGCTGGCCCCGGATAACTGCGTTCACAGAGACCCGAGGACGTAGAGGCTTGGCTCCTGGTAAGCCCTTTCTGAGAAAGTTATAGGGGGTTTTTCTCCTTGTAAAGTGGCAGAGCAGCCTACAAATCCCTTTCCTTCCCCTGTTGAACCACTAGTGGAGTATTTTGGATTCCCCACTTCAAGGTTGGAGAGAGTGCTTTGACCTCAGGAGAGGCAGTTGGAATGCCAACATTCCTCTGAGTAAGCAAAGAACCGCACCAGCTGTTCTCCAAGGTTGGGAACTTGACCTCAGGGAAGGAGGCATTTTGGTGGGCAGGGAGGACAGGAGACTGGAAAAGCCAGTATATGAATTCCCCAAAGGCTTTCTAGTTTCTTTCCTTCCCCTTCTACCAGGTCTCATCTAGACAGGCAAAAAAGCCTTCTACTGAAAAATGAAGGGTGGGAAAATGGAGAGGCAAAGATTCCTATGCCTTGCATACAAAAAGGAAGCTCATAGCCTTCAAGTTCAGGGGCCAATGATCACTGAGGACACAATCCTACAGGTTGCCCCTTAAAAGAGTTAGCTCTAAGCTGTTCCTCTTCTGTTGGAAGGCTCCAGTTCTCAACCTGAACTGAAAATGATATTAGAGTTTGCTCTGATGTTCTATTATATGAGTTTAATTCCAACCATTTTCCTAATTGTTTGTATTTATTCATAATTGTAGAAAATTCTAAGTAGGTAATTATTTCCCAACTGTCAGGTGCTCTGGTTTGAACACTCACATGCTGGCCTGCAGTGCACAGTAGACTGTGGCATCCCATGCAGTCTCCCCTGCTCCATCACAGCTAGAGCGGTGACAAAACATCCAGAGAGACATGAGGACCTCAAGCCCAAAGGCCTCCAGGCAGCATCCCTTTTCCTCAATCACCAGATCACCAGCTTTTGTGCAATTTTTCTTCCCTTTCCCCCACCTCGAAATGCCTTTGCAATGGCTCAGTTATAAAAGTAAGAGCTTTAATTAAAACACACTAGTATTTTGGTGGGGTTGCAGTTTCCTTTCTCTTTGCTCCCCACTGGAATGTGACCCCGGAAGCCTCTGTGAAATGGAATGTGGCCCTCAGGCTGACAGCAGCTCTGCCTCCCACAAGCCCTCCAGCATAGTAAGATGCAGCTGAGGAGCCGCTTCCTTCGACAGCAGGTTGTCCACACCAAAGAAGTATGGCATATCTTGGAGCTTTAAAACAGTGACATGGGATCAGCTACTGGGAACCATCTGCTTCCCGGGGCCCTTAGGATTCTGGTGGTGCCCGGAGTAGGTACTTGGCTCAGAGGTCTCCTAGTCTGAATTCTGCTCTGTCAGACACAAATACATGATATTCCATCAAGGCCTTGTTAGTGGAAGCAGTCCTAGGTCAAACAAATCTAGCCACATTTTTATAAATTATCTAAAGGTTCTGATGGCACAAATGTGGCAGAATTTTAGCCCTAGCCTCATGAAAATTAGTTTAGGCCTTGAGTAACCAGCCCACAGTGCCTTTAGTTCATAGCAGGGTCCGGCATTCCTTGTTTTTTTCCCACTTTTCCCTTGTAGGCCTAGAAATGGAGCCTGAGCAAGGGCAGCTGGCACCTTTGCAGGGCCAAGCGGCAGCAACGGCAGCAAGTCCAGCTGGCTCAAGTGAGGAAGGGATCCTGCCCAACTTCCGGAGGCAGCTTGGGGTAATCCTGCAGACTGTGGGCAAGGCTCAGGTGGAAAAGATGCTGCGGGAGTTGGTGAAGGAGCAGGAGCAGCAGGGAAGAGTCAGACGGCGCAAAAGAGTGACCAGGAGCACCCAGCACAGAGGTAAAGGCCTTGCTATAGTACGGAGGCCAATGTGCCTTATCTCTGAGCAGCAGAAAAAGCATAGCAGGGAGAAGTTGGCTTTGCACTACAAAATGCTTTTTTTTTTTTTGCCTCACTATTTTAAGTCTTGACCCTATTTCAAATGTTGATGTGCCATTTAGAGCCACCCTGTTCACCTCACCAAGCTTCTTAACCTCCCTGCACAGTTGATGCTGTGCCTTTTTCCCTCTGTCTTCCCAGTAACCATTCAAAGTTGCCCATCCCAAGTACAGTGTGAGCTTTTCCGGGCTTCCCTTCCTCTTCCCTCTGCTTCGTGCCATCACAGCCCTTCTTTTCTGTATAGCACCCAATAAATAATGCAACCTAACAAGATGCATTCCTGCTTACTGGAACTGCATGATCAGCCCAACTTGTAGAATTTGGCTTGCTTGGAGCAGAACTTGGATTTGTTTTTCTGTCTAAGCACAGGACATAGTCTCAGGAATCCACATTTTCTTTGCTCATGTGATACGAGGAAGGGCAGTAGAAATACCTTTCCTGATGAGGCACTGAGGTGTTCAAACTACTGTAGAGAAGCTGCAGTGCACACTGAATATAGGTTGAAGTGCTGGGTTTAACCTACAGAGACCTAAATGACTCTGGTCTGGCATATCTTGAACCTAGCTCTTTCCCAAGGGAGCTATCCCGTACCAAATCAGAGCATTGATTGATTGGCAGTGGATTTTCCAGCTCTTGGCCAGAAGTGTGCCTTTTGAGATAATCTCACGGAAATTCCTAGGCTGATTCTAGGCCCTTTTACAGATACAGCAGACCTCAGCCACTTAGCCCCTCTGTAATCTGACTCACAACATTGTTACTGTGCTACCAACTGTTACACAATGTGGAGGAGGGAGGTTATGATACATCTTGTAAACCCAGGGCGGGTGGAATCACGGCCCTCCACATATTTATTGATTTATTTATTGCCCTTCTATACAGCCCCATAGGCTCTCTGGGTGGTTTACAAATTTAAAAGACATATAAACGGCCAGTAAAATAATCATATTTAAATAAAATGGTAAGCAATAAAACCAATACAGTAAGATCAGCATCCCACAGCAACTATAAGAAGACTGATCCGTGGCATAGCCACAATAATAATAAAAATATTAAAACAATATTGCTAGGCTCCATCTCTTACCAATCCCAGTTAGTGTGGCCATGATCAGGAGTGACAGGCATTAGTTCTCATCCCTGTTGTTTATTCCCAAGGTGCAAAGATTCACCTGCCTTTTTGTTTCAGCAGGTGATGGAATGGATGGGCAGAACCACCTGGCAACCCCACAGGAACTTCATGTGGGGACAGTGGAGGGACCTGCCAATCTGTCCAGAAAGCCACCCGAGAATGAGCTGCAAGCACCCCTCTTGTGTTCAGGGTTAGTGGCAGGGCAGAAGCAAGCCATTTCAGGAAAAAATGTTCACGGGGATGCCAGAGGGTGTAAAAACAGCTTCACCCATCAGCAGAGTCCTCTGGGAGCCAGATGGGGGACAGGTCTCGAGACTCGGGAGAGCATCGGCTGCAGTCCACTCCACAACATGAGTCGAGATGCCCAGGATGGTGGGAGAGTCTGGCCACCTTTTGGCGAAAGAACCCAGTTTTTCTCAGGGTGGCAAAAGCAACGCTGTACCCAGAGACGCCGACGTCCACCTGCAGGAGAGAAGCCCCACCGCTGTGGGCCATGCAGGAGAGCCATCGTGGTCCCACCACCAACAAGATCTAACTCGCCTGCAAGCTCTGCCTTGGCTCCCCTCGCAGACTCTGCCTCTGTAACGTCTGCTGCCCTGCCTCTGAACTCAGTGGGGTCACTGACCACCCAGCCTTCACCAGGGAACCCCGCTTCAGCTCAGCCCCGGAAACCCCATGTCTGTGAGGAGTGTGGCAAGCGGTTCCGAATCCTCACCAACTTGGAGCGGCACCAGCAACGCCATGCGGCGGAGAAGCCTCACCAGTGCCATGACTGTGGGCGGCGATTCCGCTGGGGCTGCCACTTAGAGCGCCACCGGCGGTCTCGCCGCTGCGTGGAATGTGGCGGGGGGCTGGCCACTCCCCCTCCGCCCCCATCCCCGCCCCCAGAACCTGACCGGCCATACTCCTGCGGGGAGTGTGGCAGGCGGTTTACACAGCGCTCGGCGCTCAGCAAGCACCGCCGGCTGCACTCGGGAGAGCGCCCCTATGGCTGTGGCGAGTGCGGGAAGCGCTTCCTACAGCGGTCTGACCTGACCATTCACGTGCGCTCGCATTCTGGGGAGCAGCCCTATGTCTGCACGGAGTGTGGCCGCCGCTTCAGCGTCAGTTCGAATCTTAGCAAGCACAGGCGCATGCACCGCGGGGAGCGCCCTCACGCCTGCTCCGTCTGTGCAAAGCGCTTCCTGCAGCGCTCAGAGCTCCTCATACACCAGCGTGCTCACACGGGGGAACGCCCCTATCCTTGCACAGCCTGCGGGAAGCGCTTTGCCCGCCGGGCTCATCTCAAGCGCCACCAGCGCACCCACGGCAACGTGCCTCCCGCCCCCACTGCCTCTCGTCACCCGAGTGCCCGTTTGCTGGCCACCTCTGCAGCAGACACCTTGTCCCTCGAACGTCGTGGGGGTGTGCCCGACGCTGCAGAAGCACGTCCCCACACCAACACGCTCACCACAGGGTCTTGCACCCCAGCCACTGGGCCCACTGTCTTCTCAGCAGCCCGTGGGTCTGTGGGTGCTGCATCCTTGGGCCTGCCCTGGGCCGTGTCCTCTTCCACCCGCCTTCCCTTCTGCTCCAGCTCTCTCTGATCATGTGGTACCTTTCCTGGATCCCTATCCTTCATCAGTCCCTCTTGGCCAGTTGAACCCCAGTTGAACCTCCTTCAGGGATGGGGCCCAGCTCTGGGCAGATGCAGGGTGGGGAGGGACCAGGATCTGATGGAGTGTGGGAATTCTTGGACCCATCCCTGGATTGCTAGGAAGTCTTCAGATTCCCCCCACCTTGTGGCCTCTCGGTAGGCTCCGTATGGGGGAGGTGAGAAGTAGATGGGCAGCCAAAGACCATAGGTGGGACATCAGCCACTTTCCCTGGACTGTTGATTGAGCTTCCCATGGCCAACTAGTGTGATTGAAGTTGGGCACAATATTTAAGGTCTGGCAAGGAAGGGTCAAGTAGCCTGCCTTTGCACAGTGGAGCAAACACCCCACACTTGACTATAGCTAACAGGTACAAGTAATCCTGATAGTTTGCAAACTGCAGTGTGATGATACAGGCATGCATTTCTGAGACACATGCACAAGATTGCTTGTTTTCTTGGCATCTTCCACCACATGGTCACCTATCTTCCTCCTTCCCCCTCTTTAATCCCATGGTAGTAAACTCTATTAGGGCTCCCCACACTTAAACCCTTGGCTTACTTGGCCAGTGATCTCTCCTTGATTGAACTGCCTTTGTGGGTAGTTCAACTCAACTCCCAAATGCTTAGCATCCAGTTCTGGAGACTCAATTTATGCTTATGCTGTTGAGTGGAACACAAGCACTGGCTGTTGCATAAATTTGGGGGTGGGTTGTGTGTGGATTTCAGGTTCCAATATGGTTCGTGGTTCCCTTCTACTGGTAAATGTACACAGGGGCCAAGGACCGCAAGAACTGCAACCACAGAGAAAGAGAGAAGCTGAAGGAAGCAAAGGACAGTCACTGATCTTTTCAGAGCAGTTCAGAAACAGAATGGTGCTGTAAGTTCTGGCAGGATTTTAACTTGGCCGCTGCATGGCTAGTGCCTTCAACAGTGCATCCTTCACCATCAGCTTCTGAGAAAAGCAGGCAGGCAGAAAGCGAAAAGCAGGAGGTGTCTGCTTCGGTGGGAATTGTGGACTGGAACGCTTTAGGGGTGGAAAGGAGCCTGCTGTCTGTATGCGCTGGTGCTTCAGCCATCTCTGAAGAGAGCAGTGAAATGTGCTGAGCAGATCACCTCCACCAGGCCTGCACACTCTCAAGGGCTGTTTCCAGCTGTATGGTTGTTTACGAGACCAGTGTTATTTGTCCAGTTGCTTGTACATTCCTGGTACCTTTTGGACTAGTGCTTTATTACTAGGGGTGGGATCAGAGGGATGGGCCATAAAAGTCTGTGGTTTGGCCTGGGTTCTAGACTAGGGAGGGGGTTAATATCTGATTTAGGACTAATACAGTAGAACCTTGTTTTATCCAATTTTAGCATGGAGTTTCTTTAACCAACATAGAAAGATGATGAATCCAAAACTGTACATAGAAATGAATCAAATAGAATATTTTGCAACTCCTTTGCCCCAAAGAAGATATTTTGCACCTCTCAGAACTTGAAATGTGAACTTTGCGCAAGCAATTTGGGTTTGGGGAGGACAGATCCTCAAAATCCCAAGTTATGCTAGATTTGAGCCCCTTTGTCTTTATTTGACAATGTATGAATGTGAGGAAGTTTGTCTCTCTCTTAAATTTATGCCATATTTTAGTCACAATTTCCATTGCAATTGCAATCTGGCTTTTTCAACGCACGTTTTCATCCTTTTTCTTGACTTACATGTCTTAGAAAACATGCACAAGGAACTGTAACATTGCAGTGGTCCTGAGCATGGCTGCAAGAAAAGCAGAATGGATAAAAGGTGAATCTTAAGATTCTACTCCCACCTGCTGGTTCTGTTCTCTGTGGGATAGCTTTGTGGGAGGCATTGTGAGGGGCTTATTGACCAGCAAGAGTAGGAGAAATTGGGACTTGTTCTAACAAACGGCTGTGATCCACTTGTGATGGCTGACAGCCCCACTCAAAAGAGGACTGGTGCTGCTCAACTGAGCTTTGTGGAGTATTTGGAGACAAAATGCTTTTCAAGTGTTGGTGTAGAATCACAAAGTTGGAACTGTATTTAAAGGAGGGGGAGGAATTTGCACCAGGTTTGCACTCTTGAACCGAAATTCAAACCCATACCCTTACATTGCAAAATTTGCATTTCTGCATATTTGCATTCTTTTAGGAGAAATTCCTTGCAAAACTGTATAAGCAAAGTTGTGTATAAAAAGTGCATGTGTTATGAAAAATGCACTCAAAGATGGGTATGAGTATCCATGCAAACTTTTTTAAAAATCCCCAAGTGTAGGGCAAATGGAATTTCAGATTAGAAAAACAAGAAACTGGTCAACAGGCATGTCTTCCTCCTGAGTGTGAGTGTGTGTGAGAGAGACTGAGACTGTTGGAGTTCTGGTTGTTTTAAGGTATTGGGTGTGGATCATTACCGCCGGTGAATATTTTCTTTCACAGCTTCGTGTTATATCATGTTCACCAAATGCTTCCTGCCACAAAGCCATTGGCCCAGAGCTATTGCCAGGAGTTTTGCATTCAGCTGGACAACAGTTAAACAGTTTGATAAGTGACAGAAATATTTCAGTACAACTTGTAACCAGCAAACTGAATGTAACTTATTGTTATTGGGAAAACCTGCCTGACAAAACCTTTCTCTTGGCAATCACAGGCAAGCAGCAAAAACAAGCAGTTTGGTAATCTATTGCTGGGTTGTGTATTTGGCTTGGTGAATCATGAATTGCCCAAATTAAACTGGGTAGGTAATATGGAGTAGGTGTCACTTCCCGCTCCCAGCAAAGATGGTTTCATGATGGATATGAAATACTCATGATGGTGGTTCACTGTTCTTAGGGCTCAGCATCAGGGTTTTCACTGTATACGTAACCACTGCCCAAGTTACTTACAAATGGATCAACCATTCCAACAAGCTAGTTGAGGCCTTTCTTTGGTAAGGGTGCTTGTCCCCATTCAGGGGTGCCAAGGTAAACCATTCTATAAAATGCATTCTGTAAGAGACACAGATGCTAATATCTGAAATGCTGGTGAACCCCTACTAAAAGGCTGTTGAGAGTACCATTGTTCTCTTGTGGGGATCTTAGCCTGAAACCTGGAGTAGGATATGTTCAAAGATTTCTGCACCATCCAAATTCTGCAGCAAGATGAATTCTTGACTACCATAGCCTACACAACTTAACACAAATTAGTCCATAACATATTTTGCTATCACGGGAAAGAACACTAAAGTACTACCTCTTGACATAAAAAGCCTGCTTCCTGGCTTCTTTGGTTTTCCCAAAAATTATTCATATGCTTTTAAATCTGCCTTGGAAGCACAGGGCTTAGCACAAGGAATGTGTGGACTGTAGCTTCCATCATCCTTCATTATTAGCTAAGCTGAGTAATGCTGATGGAAGCCGCCGTCCAACATCTGGAGGGCCACACACATTGCAAACTTGCTTTAAGGAAAGAGAAGCCAATATTCTCTGGATCCCAAGTACTATGCCTGATGCTATCTTTCTGTGTATAAGTGCTATTACAGAATACACACAGCTTTCTCTGGGCATTAAAATGGCTTAAGCTAGATTTCCCCCCTTATAAAATTACTGAAGAATAGGAAAGTGCTGTCAGAGATTGGAATGGTGGTGTTTTTTATTAAGTAATACCGCCCCCACCCACCCACCCACCCGCAAAGTATTAGAACTCCACTTAGGCCTCAAGGGGACTTTCTGGGAGTAGGAATTTGATGAGAACCAAGCAACTACTAAGTGGACCATGGAGCAAGTGATTTGCTGTCTTGCTGAGGCAGAAATTACACCAGACTTCATTCAGCTCCCGCTTTGGTACTTGCTGATACAGATGAACAACACTGGAACAGCATTGCTGGCATTCACTCAGCTTTCTGACCATCCCATAAGATCTTAAGTAAAAGATGTCCTAAGGGAGTTCAAAAGTAGGGCATGATGATGGTGAATCTTGCTTTTTTTTATCCCCAGCATCAGATGGTCATCAGCTGCCCCGAATACAGTTTGTGCTTTGGGCTTTTATCAGCGATTAGGTACGTCCAGACTCCTTCCTGAACTGACTGAATTCTTCCGAACGCCCTTCATGCCAACAGACAACTTGGTAGATTGTGACGAGGAGTGCCCAAGGTGGTCGTCGCTGCTCAAGAAAAATCCCTTCCTTTGGCTCTGTTTAAATCTGATTATTATCTACCAACTGTGGTTGGGGGAAAAACATGCCAGGATTTTGTACTTTTGAGAGTGAATCATCTGTCCCCCTCTGTTCTTTCCACAGCACTTGCAATTTGATAACCCTTCCCCGAATCTAAGTAAACAGAGCAAAGAGCTCCAGCTGGCATGAGAAAGTGAAATAAACCACACCTTCTAGGGATGGAATGTGGTGGTCATAGGCCTTGGACTTCCCATTGTTTTGGAGCCAACAAATCCTGCCAAGATTCAGTTCCAGCCACACAAACACTTGCTTTAACGCAAACACAGTCTCTCCCGTAAGAAGCCAGCAGAATGTGGACAACGAGCTCTGTAGGCTGTCCTGAACCACAACTCCAGAGGAGTGAATGTCCCGCCTTTGCCGCTGGCAAGCTATGTCTCGTCCCCATAATTGTAGCACGCCATCAGCCCCATAGTCTGGAGCAGCCTTAGAGAGCCGTTGACTGCTTGATGCTGTGGAAGCTGACTCGTGTTGGGGAAGTAGGAATGGACATAGCCCTTGCCACTCGGGCCCGGATGGAATGTTTGTCCTGCCATCGGTGCCATCTCTTCCGTACCGCAGAGCGGACCTGGGGAACACATCACAAAACAACAACAGTAACCTGAAAGGACTGCTGGATTGAATGGAGAATAACGCTCCTGTTCCTTTAATGCAGCTTTCCACAACCTGAAGCTGTCCAGATGTTTGAACTTTAACTCCTATTATCCCCAGCCGGCATGGCAATCATCAGGAATGCTGGGAACTGGAGTCTAAAATATCTAGAGGGCATGAGGACAGGGAAGGTTGAGAAAGTACAAAGCCTCAGCAACCAGGTCACTGTTTTTTTGCTCCCCCGTCCCCCCCCAAAAAAAGTTTGGATGCCTCTAACAAATCCATTGGCAGAATAGTGAGTGTGCACTCACACACTTATCCTTCAACACCCTGCTAATTGAATCTCGGACAACCCTCCTTGATGTCATACGATATTACAAGCAAATGTATAAAATAATTCTTCAAAAAGGGAAATGTCAGCACTAGCCAGAAAATCATTGTAACTCATCCAGGGACACCCCTTCATGTGATTGCCCCAGATGGCAAAGGTGGGTGCAGGGGAACAGCAACATGAAATCACGCTCTTAAAAAAGCCACACAAAAGCTTTTTTTTAATAAAAAAGCTAGGGACTCTCCATCACATAAAGATGGAGAGTCCCTAGCATAGCCTGCCTTGTTTTTCACTTGCACAGCCATGTTGATATGGTGACAAGCTGAACAGCTGATCCTCTTACATTCTGAGTGGTATAAACCAGTGCGTACAGTTGCGTGTCAAAGAAATCTACACTCGAACGATCTCTTGGGCCACGAATCTATGCTTGGCCCTCCCATGCTAAGAATGATGGTGGGGCAGCTGAGGACAGCCCATAGCAATGCTAGACCTCCCCATTAGACCTCTTCAGGGGCACAGTCCTACACACGTTTGGACTGAAAAAACCTGCTGGTTGGTGAATGTTGAAAGTCATTGAACTTTTCTCTGTCTAAGCATGCATAGGACTGTGCCCTAAACCTGTAGTATATACTTAACATACTCCTTGGAATCCTTAAAATATATACACATCTGATATTCCAATTTCAAAAATTCAGCCAGTTTCAAAGCATTCCTGCTCCCACGCAGAAGCACGCTTTCTAGTGTTCTCTTTTGGCTTTTATCTTGAAACTGCCCCTATCTACATGCTACCCTTGGGCTCAAGATGTATCTGTTTTTTCAAAGGTGAGCATAAGGGATGCCCCACTGGCAACAGGTAAGAAATGACCCAAGAGGTCTCTGCACTGGCTCCCCACCCAGCCTTGGCTCACCTCACTGTTCAGGAAGCAGTAGAAGACAGAGACAAAGAAGCCCTGGTTGGGGAAGAAAGAAAAATAGAGTGTCAGTCAGGGGTTGCAGGAGGGAGAGGAAGAGTCATAGCCTCTTGCCCATGGCTTCTTGCTGCAGGGCACATTGAGTTCCTAATTTCTCTTTAAAAAAATTAGTGTTGGGGCTCAAGCCTTTGGTCTGCCTTATAAACAAGTATTGTCCTTCGATATCCCAGGGGGCTTAGATCTCTTGGGCTTAGATCACAGGAGGGTGGGTCTCAGTCAAACATTAGGAAAAAGCAATGAAGCCAATGCCCTAGCAGAGTGTTGGGTTTTCCATCACTGCAGGTCCTTAAGCAGAAGCTGGACAGCCATCTACTGCGGTGATGTAGCTCTGAGCTTTAGTCCAGGAGGGGCCTGGACTAAACAAGCCATTCCCACAGAGCACTGTAGGATGGACTTGGGATTAGTCATTCTTAGGGTAAACTCATTGATTAATTTAGCCCCATGAATTTCAGGGAGTCTACCATAGATATTCCCCTTCATGGATCACTGCCTTGTCGTGGCGAAGGGGCTTGCGTAGCTCAATGAAGCTATGAGCTATGCCGTGCAGGGTCACCCAAGATGGACAGGTCATAGCAGAGAGCTCTGACAAAACGTGATCCACTGGAGAAGGAAATGGCAACCCACTCCAGTATCTTTGCCATGAAAACCCCATGGACAGTACCAAAAGCCAAAAAGATACAACGCCGGAAGATGAGCCCCTCAGGCCGGAAGGTGTCCAATATGCTACTGAGGAAGAGCGGAGGGCTAGTACTAGTAGCGCCAGAAAGAATGAAGCGACTGGGTCAAAACCGAAAGGACACTCAGTTGCCGATGTATCTGGTGGTGAAAGGAGAGTCCGATGCTGCAAAGATCTATACTCCACAGGAACCTGGAATGTAAGATCCATGAATCAAGGCAAGCTGGATGTGGTCAAACAAGAGATGACAAGACTGAACATCGACATCTTAGGAATCAGTGAACTAAAATGGACAGGAATGGGTGAATTTAGTTCAGATGACTGTCAGGTATACTACTGTGGGCAAGAATCCCTCAGAAGAAATGGAGTAGCCTTCATAGTCAATAAAAGAGTAGGAAAAGCAGTACTGGGATACAATCTCCAAAATGACAGAATGATCTCAGTTCAAATCCAAGGCAAACCATTCAACATCACAATAGTCCAAGTCTATGCCCCAACCACCGGTGCTGAAGAGGCTGAAGTTGACCGGTTCTATGAAGGCCTACAACACCTTCTAGAATTAACTCCAAAAAATGATGTCCTTATCATCATGGGGGATTGGAATGCTAAAGTAGGAAGCCAAAAGATAACCGGAATAACAGACAAGTTTGGCCTTGGAGTACAAAATGAAGCAGGGCACAGGCTGGTAGAATTTTGTCAAGAGAATACGATGGTCATAGCAAACATTCTTTTCCAACAACCCAAGAGACGACTCTACACATGGACATCACCAGACGGTCAAAACAGAAATCAGATTGACTATGTGCTCTGCAGCCAAAGATGGAGAAGTTCTATACAGTCAGTAAAAACTAGACCAGGAGCTGACTGTGGCTCAGATCATGAGCTTCTGGTGGCAAAATTTAGGCTTAAGTTGAAGAAAGTAGGGAAAAGCACTAGGCCACTCAGGTATGACCTAAATCATATCCCTGGTGAATATACAGTAGAGGTGACCAATAGATTTAAGGAATTAGATCTGATAGACAGAGTGCCTGAAGAACTATGGACGGAGGTTTGCAACATTGTACAAGAGGCAGCAACTAAAACCATCCCAAAGAAAAAGAAATGCAAGAAAGCAAAATGGCTGTCTGAGGAAGCTTTACAAATAGCTGAGGAAAGAAGGGAAGCAAAAGGCAAGGGAGAAAGAGAAAGATACAAACAATTGAATGCAGAATTCCAGAGAACAGCTAGAAGAGATAAGAATGCCTTCTTAAATAAACAGTGCGAAGAAATAGAAGAAAACAATAGAATAGAGAGGATCAGAGATCTCTTCAAGAAAATTGAAGATATGAAGGGAACATTTCATGCAAAGATGGGCATAATAAAGGACCAAAATGGCAGGGACCTAACAGAGGCAGAAGAGATTAAGAAGAGGTAGCAAGATTACACAGAAGAACTATGCAAGAAATAGCTTAATGTCCCTGATAA
The DNA here is from genome assembly GCA_023646645.1 of Varanus salvator macromaculatus. Classification (NCBI taxonomy): domain Eukaryota; kingdom Metazoa; phylum Chordata; class Lepidosauria; order Squamata; family Varanidae; genus Varanus; species Varanus salvator. Next base: position 13,124,248 of record JAIXND010000782.1, read on the forward strand.
CCACGATGGGGTGGTCACTGACCTCGAGCCAGACATCCTGGAATGTGAAGTCAAATGGGCCTTAGGAAGTCTGAGCAACAACAAAGCTAGTGGAGGTGACAGCATTCCAGCTGAGTTATTCAAAATCCTGAAAGACGATACAGTAAAAGTGCTACACTCAATATGCCAGCAAATTTGGAAAACTCAGCAGTGGCCACAGGATTGGAAAAGGTCAATTTACATTCCGATCCCAAAGAAGGGCAATGCCAAAGAATGTTCAAACTACCGCACCATTGCACTCATTTCACATGCTAGCAAAGTGATGCTCAAAATCCTACAAGCTAGGCTCCAGCAGTATGTGGACCGAGAACTACCAGACATACAGGCAGGATTTCGAAGAGGGAGAGGAACTAGAGATCAAATTGCCAACATACGCTGGATCATGGAGAAAGCCAGGGAGTTCCAGAAAAAGATCTACTTCTGCTTCATTGACTACGCTAAAGCCTTTGATTGTGTGGATCACAACAAATGGTGGCAAGTTCTTAAAGAGATGGGAGTACCAGACCATCTTATTTGTCTCTTGAGAAACCTATATGCAGGTCAAGAAGCAACAGTGAGAACTGGACACGGAATCACTGACTGGTTCAAAATTGAGAAAGGAGTTCGGCAAGGCTGTATACTGTCGCCCTGCCTGTTTAACTTATATGCAGAGCACATCATGAGAAAGGCGGGGCTAGATGAATCACCAGTTGGAATCAAGATTGCTGGGAGAAATATCAACAACCTCAGATATGCAGATGATACCACTCTCATGGCAGAAAGTGAAGAGGAACTAAAGAGCCTCTTGATGCGGGTGAAGGAGGAGAGCGCAAAAGTTGGCTTGAAACTCAACATTAAGAAAACTAAGATCATGGCATCCAGTCCTCTCACTTCCTGGCAAATAGATGGGGAAGAAATGGAGGTAGTGACAGATTTTATTTTCCTGGGCTCCAAGATCACTGCAGATGGGGACTGCAGCCAAGAAGTTAAAAGACGCTTGCTCCTGGGGAGGAAAGCTATGGCAAATCTAGACAGCATACTAAAAAGCAGAGACATCACCCTGCCAACAAAAGTGCGTATAGTCAAGGCTATGGTTTTCCCAGTTGCAATGTATGGCTGTGAAAGCTGGACCATAAGGAAGGCTGAGCGCCAAAGGATTGAGGCCTTTGAATTGTGGTGCTGGAGGAGACTCCTGCGAGTCCCTTGGACTGCAAGGCGATCAAACCGGTCAGTCCTAGAGGAGATCAACCCTGACTGCTCTTTAGAAGGCCAGATACTGAAGATGAAACTCAAATACTTTGGCCACCTAATGAGAAGGAAGGACTCCCTGGAGAACAGTCTAATGCTGGGAACAATAGATGGCAAAAGAAGAAGGGGACGGCAGAGAATGAGGTGGCTGGATGGAGTCACTGAAGCAGTTGGTCTGAGCTTAAGTGGACTCTGGGAGATGGTGGAGGACAGGAAAGTCTGGAGGAATGTTGTCCATGGGGTCGCGATGGGTCGGACATGACTTCGCGACTAACAACAACAACCATAGATATTAGTAAGTTTAGATCCAGTTCTGTGATTGTATGGCTGCATTCACTTACCTGAACACAAGGGGACTTATTTCTGAGTAGAAATACAGAGGATTGCATGGTATGATTCTATATTTAGTAGATGGGCTATGATGAACACTCTGCATATGTTCAACAGTGCTCTTAATAATTACTTCGAATGTTACATACCTCAGTGCAGGGCCGTCTTAACAGCATTATGGGCCCCGGGCAAAGCCATGTACTGGGGCCCCTACGACAACTACAACCACTGTTAATTTTGGAAGTTTTCCAATTTCCCAAGGGTTAACATACACAGATTAGTATGGGGCCCACGGGCAAGGGCCCATCAGGCCCATGTGTTAAGACGGGCCCTGCCTCAGTGTGGTCTCTGAAAGCAGGTTCCATAGCTAAGCACAGGCAGTATGGAAATCTAATTTAATGATCATAGAAGCAGGCTGCTGAAGGAAAGCCCCTTATCTGGAAGTATTAAGGTGAGAATCGCCTTTTGATGGGCAGAGATAACATGGTTAGTAGATGGTCCTTCAAGCTGCATGTGCAGTGCTTTCTGCTAGAGCCAAAACAAATGCAGAACAACTCCAAAATCATATTGATATGATCACAAAACAAATGTTAAGGGAGAGATATTAAGCATCAGTCTGCCAGTTTCTACCCCTTCAGTGTTTCTACCCTTTGTGCATTTGTTCTTTCTAACCCTCTAAGGACTAGGGATACATAATCTGGAAATCTATTAAAGAATGTATTAAATAAGTATGTGCATTTAAATTATTGCAAGGAATTTCAAGTTTGGAAATACCTTCTGCACACCACTTCCCATTGTGTTTCTGTGAGTTTTCCATACCTGGAAGGACTCCAAGAGAGAGTTGAAGTAGATGAAGACAATCCGGGAAATTTCATCTTCGCCGGGATTGACAAAAAAAAGCATGTAGGTAATTCCCAGTAAAGGAAGAAGCACAAGCGTCGCCTTCACAGCTTTTCTGGAGGAAGGGCACAGGTGTTACTATCCAGAGTGTCATAGATGCCCACTTAGACTGGATCTTTATACGCAGCAGAAGGAAATGGAAGGAGATGGCAGAGTGCCAAGTGTGGGCTGTAGGTGGAGGATTATATTTCTGAATGTCCTTATATGCTGAAACATAAAACAGTCCCTGCACACAGAAAGCCAGGACAGCAAGGGGGATAGCTAAATCCTCCTGTGTCGATGCAGATGTGCTAGTTAACTTGCAGGGAATCTTCAGTACAGGGAAACATTAACGTTTATAGACCTCACTTGGCACTTGGCTGCATCTTCTACCACCTCATACGCTCTCCTGTCTCATTCTGCTGCAGGAGCTGCTGTGACCTGCATTGGTTCCAAAACTCAAACCTAGAATCAGTTTCCTGCGCCAGATCTGAAACCTGGGATGTGCAAGGGAATAATTACGATGCCTAAATACAAAATGTCTCACCACAACGCATCCCACCCATTTGGAACTATTGAGGAGAGGCCAAGTTTCCAGTCCACAAGATACTTCTGTTCAGTTTAGAAATGGAAGAAAAACTCTCTCTTGTGACCCTAGTGGCAGCTGTCTCCCTAGGTACCTTCTATGCTTCTTCAACCAGCTAGCAATCAAAGCTGTCAAGCTGCCGAATTGTTAAAAGACAAGCCTTCCGCCTTGGTAGCTTTAACCTTAGCAGTGTGAGGACTTTTTATAATGGGAGGGAGGGACTCACAGCATTCCATATATGTTGTGAGCCGCCCCGAGGCTTTCTTGCGATGGGGCGGCATAGAAATGTTTTAATAAAATAAATAAATAAATAAACATATCAAGGCTGGGGAAACCTGCAACGCTCCAGATGGTGCTGTACTCTACCCATCAGCCCCAGCTAGCATAGTTGGAAATGATGGGACTTGTAGTCCAACAGTATCTGCAGTCCAACAGGTTTCCTGATATACATACTCAGAAGCACTTTTTATTGCTGTATGACAGAGTGGAGCCAATTGTTCAGATCAGATGCTTATATCAAATACTGGCTCAGATCTAGCTCTGGCTCTCACCTCCCACATCAGGGTTGCCCTGTTTAATTCCTGGCAGGGCTCCTTTGACTTTCAAAAGCAGGAGGACAGGCAGGAATCCAGGGCTGAACAAGATGTCCCGAGGCATGGATGGGGGGGCGGGGGCTGGGTCTGCACTGCTTGCAGAAGCGGAATACATTTTGCAAAGCGACGTGGACAGGGCACCTGCTAAAACTGCACCCTACATTTGGTTTGTGGAATTAGAACAGGGCTTTAGCACAGTAATTCTCATAAGACTCAGCCCCTCCTTCCGTTTCCATACTGCCCGTTCCCCATCTTAAGTTGGTACCTGTACTGCATTGTCTCTGAGGTAGTGGAGGCCCGAAGCTTGGTCATCAGGATTCTGACAATATTGAATAAAAATATGAAATTGATCTGCAACAGACACAGAAATCAGATTAAACAAAGCCATGAAGTATTTTTAATTTATGTCAGTTGCCATGCCAAGCTAAAAGACAAAGGGAACATTCTTCCATAGCCCTGAAAAGTAGGCCAATATTATTATTCTCATATTACATGTTATTATTCTCAACTGGGTTGAGATTTACAGCTGAGATGAGTGGCTTGCCAGAGGCCATCTATTAAAGTCAGAACTGAAGCAACAGTTGACAGCTCACTTCTCAATATTGCAAAATCCGCCCCCCACCCTGCTGCAGCAGAAACAAGTACCTTCCCTTCCCTTGACTTCAGTTAACCTGGATCAACTTCTTTCTGACCTCCACAAACACCAGAGAAGATCTAATGTACTTGAAATTAGAATGTCAGACTAGAATTGGGGAGACACTGGTGTGTGATCTGCATTCAGCCATGAAGAATACTGAGTTACTTTAGACCAGTAACTCTCTCATTCTAACCTTCCTTGCAGGTTCATTGTACAGATAAAGTTGGGAGGGGGGAATGCCACTGTTTATACCACCCTGAACTCTTTAGAGGAAGAGTGGGGTTTTTACACTTGCAGCTAATGCCATTTCAACTGCAAGCATTCAACCCCTTTGAATGTGAATACGACAGGGGTAAATAAAAGACATTAAGGGATAACCAATTCATATTAAGTGTCGGAAATGCCCCCTTCAAAAGGAAGAGCACAGCTTTGCAATGTGAACAGGTCAGATAGGCAGAGTAGCAGCCAGGGTTGGATTAGGTGAGAAATCCTCCATTCAAGGGTACTTATTTAATAGGTCGGCTTCAGTCTTAGGGATGCTTAGAGTTGACTCAATGGGTCTTAAGTCAGTCAAATTTTTGTCTCACTGCATATTCCAGCATATTGATGAATACTAATTTCTTATCCAGAAACTGAACTTCTTCTTTTGTGATGTACCCATAGAACCATTTAAGGCAGGAGTGCAGAATCTCAGGCTTGCAGATCTATTCAGTCTTCCTGGTATCCAGCCTTCCCTGCTGAGCCCCAATCACCTGACCACTGACTGTTTCATCATTTCTCATCTTTTGCACAGTTTCCCCTCATTATGAAATACTGAAATGCCTTTCCTGGGGCTTAGTGACTGGCAGCAAGCGCTCTCACCTACAATGCACTGATGTATCTGGTAGTTTGCTCTCACCCTTCTGGCCACTCATCCCTCAAACGCAGCTCTGAAAACCTCTCTTAGATGGAATTCAGCCTGCCAGCTGGGAGGGGTTCGGCATTCCTGTTTTAAAAGGGCCGGTGCATGCTTTTCTGCACATCTGATACCCAGTGCTGCAGTGGCCTGAAGTTATGGCATTGCCCACTCCAGTCTGCATGATTCACAGTGACCAGGGCAAGCTGCAAACACATTTGACTGTGTGCAAGTGCAGGCTGTCTTGTGGATCGGGGGTGGGGTTAGGTAAAAGCCAGCTTTCTGTTGGGCATCCTGCAACTTCCTGATTGATTGCTATGACTGAGATTCAAAAACTTCTATGAATAAAGGTTCTTAGATGTTGGTAACAGATCAGCACAATAGATTCGATCCAGGCTTTGTCATGTTTACAGGAGATCCATTAAAATCAATGAGCTCAAATTAGTCATGACTTACTTATCCCATTGATCTCAATGGTCTATACTAAACTTGATCTGTTGCCAACATCTGAATATCTGATTTGCGTGTTGTTTATGGGTGGTGGTAGAAAGCCATTTTTCAAGCAAAAGTTTTCAAAGTCAGCCTAAAGTAGAGAGCCATATAAACAGAGCCCGTACAAGTAACTTTTTCGGCCAACTTTAATGTCTTTTGCCACTAGGGGGAGCCACTCTCTCAAGTATTTTAAAACAAGGAACCATTGGACTGCGCAGAGCCTTCATTTTTCCTCCTTTCTTCAGGGCTGAACTAGAGGATTCAGCACTATTGCAGAAGATAAATAAGGAGTGGAAAGAGACAGTGTCATCCACATTTGAAAATCAGCAGATGCAACAAAAGCTCTCAGATCATTTCCATCTCCCCCAAATAGGCTTCCCTGAGAGAACAAAGACATACGCACACTAAAACTACTCCTTGATCAAGGGCTTGGAGTATTGTAAGAGACTGAAAATGAGCTGGATCCAGATTTAGTCAGAATAGACTAAATCAATGCATAACAATGAAATCAGTGAGGTTTAAGTTAATTGTGACTAACGCAATCTGCTGATTTGAGGGAGTGCTCTAAGAGCGACTTAAGGCACGATCGCAGTGCCATAGATTGTGCTGTGCTGCTTGGAAACCCTTGAGGTTTGAGGCTTCTGAGGCTCCTACAGCTTGCTGGGCAAAGCTAATGGGGCTGGGGCGATGGCAGAGGCAATCTTTGTCTACCTGTTTTCCAGTATCCTTTATTTTCACTAGATGGGCTTTTCAGCCTGCCCAGAAAGGGCACTCTGGAGCTGGAAGGAAGGCACCTGGAAGAGACCTGTGGTGTATTGCTCGTATATTCAACCAACAAGTTCCAGTTCGTTTTTGTTTCCTTAACTTTTGTGCCACAGTAAACCATATTTTGCAGCTTCCCAGTACTGTGTATCTTGTGTACACCAAGTGGTACACCAAGTGGTAACAATGCCAATTAAATCTATTTCAATTTCAGGTTGTAAAGCAAAAAAATAAAATAAAATAAAATTGAAAAAGTCAAAGGAGGATGAATATTTCTGCAAGGTACTGTATTCACAAACTATTCCTTCTCTCCCTGCACTTCCTGAATCCTTCCTAAATCAGAACTAGCAGCAACTGTGCAAAGACAAATTAAACAGAAAATCGATGCAGGTTCCTACAATTCAGTATGCTCTAGTCATAGTAGCTCTACCCTGTCATTCTCCCTCCATTTGTACCATCATTATTGTAAGACAAAACATTTTACAGAACTCTAGATACGTAATCAAGAAAGGCACTTACTACCGACCGGTCCCAGATAGGAATGAAGGAATTTTGTTTGGTGCACATTTTAAGCCAACCAGCGTAATTCGCACTTCATGATCTAATCTGGGACCAGAAGACAGCACTGAAAATGTGGTGGACATGAAGAACTATCAGTTCGACACTGAAGAGCCAGAGGATCACATTGCCAAGGGGAGATATTGGTGTATTTTTTCTGGAGTTCTCCTTTGCTTTAATGGAGCTTTTCAACTGACAACTTGGCAATTGGTCCCTGGCAACTGTGCACAAATTAGTCTATATTCAGTCTCGCCTTCACGTTGCCTGCTCGCTTTAATAGCTGAAACATGCAAGGAAAGTTACCAGGAAAGATGACACATATCAGAAAGCTGTAAGAATACACTGCGCATTTGCAAAAGACCAATATAATAATGATCATAATACAAACATCGCCCCCAGCCTGACACCAGAAAAATACCTGCGGGAAAACAAAAAGGGCTCAGGGCAGGGATGGGGAAATAAGACCGGTTCTGCTGCAAAGGACATCATGGGAGCCAGCGTGGTGTAGTGGTTAAGAGCGTGGGACTGGGACTCAGGCGATCTGGGTTCTAGTCCCCACTCGGCCATGGAGCCAACTGGGTGACTCTGGGCCAGTCACAGACTCTCAGCCCAACCTACCTCACAGGGTTGTTGTTGTGGGGATAAGATGGAGGAGGAGATGTAAGCTGCCTTGAGCCCTTTGAGGAAAAAGGCAGGATAAAAATCCAAAAATAAATAAATAAATAAATCATGATACTGGCTGGAAGAGCAAGCAGGAAGGAGGGGGAGAATGAGCCACTGGAAGTCTAGTTGTTTGTCAGGCCCTGCGTGGTCATCGCACAAACGACTCACACTGCATAGCTCCGTTGCAGTGTGGTTTGATATGTTGTGCAAATCCACACATTGTGGATATGCTTCTTTGAGAGAGATGCTTGCAGAAACTCCCTTTCTCCTTATATTTTAGACTGTCCACTATATGTGAAGATGAGAAATGAATGACCTCTTTAAGGACAGGCTGTTTCACTGGCCCAGTTACAGAGACGATATTGCTTCTTGTTACAACAGAATTTGTTAAAGCTGATGGAACTGATTGCTTAGTTGATACATCTGATGAATGAATTTTCATTTTATTTGCAGCATTTTAGAGCATATTTCTCTAAGCCTCTTGCTACAGCCTACGGTTTGGGTAAAGATAGATTCATATTTTAAGAGTTAAGGAGATAGTTTGACAGTACCATGTCTGCCCTCAAGGGGAAACCCTTTCTGCCTGTTCTGACAAAATATTTTGGGTTTAAAACCAGTTTTGCGGGTTTTCAGACTGAACTGAGGAAAAGTTGGTTGTGGTGAGTAGTACCTCTTTGCTACTGCAGCCAATTTCACCAACATACACATTATTCCCTATCTTGCAGAAGTTTTGGAACTAGTCTTAAACATAAAATAAAATTCAATATCATTTTATCAGTTGAAAGATCAGTGCATAATCATGTTTTACTCTTCCTCATTTTAAATAGCTCTGTCTGCCCTAAGAGGAGAGAACCTTCTTGGTATGTGAATCAACTCATTATTCAAGTTGCTGCACTGCCATTCATAAAGTCAAGTTTGCGTTATAGGGAAAAAAACCCCCCATTATTATTGCTCCTGAAATGCTCTATATGTTTTCATCTTCATAGTAAACAATTTAGAACTTGAATTTTGGAAATGAGGTTATCTCAAATCGTGTGAAAATGAATGGGGTGTAAATATGAAATGGCCAGGTGCCTTCACCTCTGTTATCCTGCTAACAGGCATATGCGTTTTCAGGCCTTTTGACTTTTAAGCTGGCTTGCTTGTTGAAGTAGCTTTTCACTGGTAGGTGTTGTTTATTTTTTTTGTATTGATGTGCTTTGAATTGTGCTTTCAATAGATTAAATTATAATTGTATAGTTTTGTTTTACTCATCATTTCATATTTATCTGCATTTTATTATTGTTCGTCACCTTGAGCACTCTTTTAATGGAAATATGAGCTATAAAATTAATAAACAATAAATCAATCAATATTTCCCAGGATCCACAGTAACACCATGGGAGTAATGCTATCCGATGTGTTTGATACATTCCCTTGCTCCATATGATACTGACCCAATATTATTATACCCAGACTGAGATGGCCAATTCTAACAGAACAAAGAAATTCTAGGAGAGAATCCAAGATAATGACAATTGCCTCCCAGCCTTTTTTGGATCATGGCCATGCTGGCTGTGGATGGTGGGAGTTGTACTCCAACACATCAGAAGAGCACTAAGCTGGGAAGAGTGGAAGCAAGTCTGCCTGAGACTGGAAGCTCCCCCAGAGATGCGTTCCTCTGACCTCTGTGAACACCCAGAGTCCTCTGCTTTCTTTCCTCTCTGGCCTCCACCAGTTTGGAAAGGCTCATTCCAAGTACAGTGAGCTGCTGGGATTTAAAAATGTAACCATAAGGCTACACAAAGGGCAGAACAGTAGCATTGTCTCAAGTTCATGTAGCACAGCCTCTAACAAGCCAATCATCTCCCGCTTTCTCCCAGGACTCCGCATCGACCAAGGCTGCAGGGTAGACAGCGCCTGGGTAATAAGGCAGCTATTATCCTCATCAAAGAACATTATTAGAAGGCTTGCCGAGGAGGGGAGCTGTGTGAATTGCGCCATATTCAGTAGCTCCATGGATTGTAGTAGCAGCACATACAAGTGAGGGGGAAAGTGTACAAGCAGGACAACAGCAGAGTGGGAAGGGGAGGAGAAATGGATGGAGTGGATAGCTGGAAAGAAGGGAGGAGGCAAGCAAGCAAGGACACTAGCTACATATGATGTAGGAGATCTTTTCTTCGTCTTACCTTACCTTAATGCAACTGAATCTGAGACCAGCAGTGCTGTGTGGGAGGTGATGCTCAACCCTCTCTCTATGGGACAGTGCCCTCTAGAAATCCCCCTCTCCAAAATAAAACCACCATTTTTCTCTTCAGTGGAAAAGATATTCAGACCATTAATGAGAAAGCAGTGCCGGGGGGGCGGGGGAGGCCCTTAGCAAACAAATGGCTTGCAAGTAGAGTCAGGCCGTTCTCCACCCCCCTTCCCCAGGCCCACAGTGGAAGCCTCTCTACTGCTGTGCAGAAGAAAAGGAAGGAAAGGGAGAAAAGCTGTCAGGTCAGGAACCCCTCATGTGTCTCCAGTTTCATGTCACATTTGGTCATGCCAAAACAAGGCTGGCCATGCTACCATTTTGCAAAAGGGCAGAAAGAGTTACATCCAGGATGATGAGAAGGAAAGGACTCCTGTACTTAGCTCTGCAGAGGAGGGATTTCTGGCTCGTTTGATTGATTGATTGATTGATTGATTGATTGATTAGACTTATATTCCATGATATTGGCCCAAAGGCTCTCATACAGGTTTTCTCTGCCTGACAATCGACTGCAAGTTATTTGAAGAAAGTTGCTTCCTGCTCTCCTTTGCTTCGGGTTCCTTTAGCCACAAATGCACCTGCCAGATAAGTTGAGGGGGGCAGGGAGGTTTCCATTCTTACCAACAGCACCAGTATCATGGGACCTTGGTAGATGTAGTCTGTGTAAATTCCTGCACGCTTTCCAAACCAGCACCTGGAATTAAAAATGGAGGAGCACACAATTATTTAGTTGCTTCATTCTGTCCAAGAATGGAAGGTTTCTGGGTGCTAAACTATTCATACAAGCAATGGACAGTTTCCCTTCCCCAAGACTGCTATTCTGGCTAGGAAGGAAGCTGCTCTTTGCAACAATGGCAACTCCCATTTTCATTAGGAAAGTTACGAGTTGAACTGCTTTCTTCCCTTGCACCACTGCCCTGATCAGCCCCCCAGCCCTCTGATCTGCTATTTAAAAAGGAAAACAGACACAGAAGTAAGCCACATTGTTCTTGCATTGCCCAGTTTGGCCCTGAGCCTCTCAATTCCTGATATTCCCCAACATCACCACCAAACTCTCAAGACTTCAGTAGCTGTGCAGGGCTCAGCTTTCTTCTCGGTCTTTCCCAGCAAAGAAAGCCTTTTAGCCAAAATGAGGAGCCCTTTTTAAGCATTTGTAGCCCCAAGCACAAGTATGCTTTGGCTTTAGCTATAACCACAGCCAGGGCTTAGCATGGAAGCAAAATCGATCTCTTTCGCCTGCATGATTAATGATTATGGGATGGAATTGTCAGGGGCTGCTAAGTCCTCTATTAGCAGGTCCCTAGGAAAGCAGGAGCAGGGGCGGGGAAACACCTCTGGCCCCTCTCACTAACCTCCAGCCTCATTTAGCTAGATAGGGCCTTCCATTGGCATTTTGTTAGCACAGGCCAGATCTGCATATATAAAAAATTGTGTAGTTTCTTACCAGGTAGTGGAATTCTACTATATGAATAAATTGTGCAGGTATGTCTAGCTTTCTGAATTTCCCTATATCCATTCCACTTCCGCTAGCCACAGAGGGGAACGAGGAACATGCCAGCATGCTGACAACACACCTCTTCAGCTCTGCAAGCAGCTGTTCCTCTGCTATTGAGGACCAAGTTAGGAAGATGGAGACTGCAGTTCAAAAGCTGAATTTCTCTTCTGTTTCTTAGGAAACCAGCCATGCATGCATGGGGGGGGGAGGGGGCTGGATTTGGGCCACAGTACTGGGGACCAGAATTAACCATTTCCCCCATGCATTTTCCTAATGTTGAACTGCCCCTGAAGCTTCTGTTTTCTCCATTAGGGAAAACATGTCTCTTCCCCTGCAGCCCTAGTCTTGTCTTGTCCACTGGGACTGGGATCCTGATTCCAGCTCATTCAATCCATCAAGAAAAGAAAGGAAATAAACTCGCGCTCTTTACCTCTCATGGTTTTCACTCTATCCCAAGATTTTAACATCCACATTTTTTGCAGCTTGCAAAAAGCACCTGGCAGCTTGCCACCTGGCAACAGCTGGGGAGTAGGAGGTGGGCTTGTTACAGTGACCAAGGAAGCGCTTATAAGGAAGGCTGGTCTCACTTCCTACTCTGCTCCTGGCAGCATTTGCAAAACAATTCATGTTTCTTTGAAGCCAGGAGAGCATCCCTCCTTCCACCTCCAGGTCCCTCCATTGCACCCACTCCAAAGCACAAACCTGCTCTGGAAGTCATCGCCATAGCAGCAGAAGGGTGGGGAGATACTGGGACCAACTTACTTCTCGTTGTCATAGTAGAGCTTCCCAATGGCCCAAGCAATGATGATGGGAAAGGGGATGCCTGTGAATGAAAATAAATGCAGATTTCAGTGGCTCCCCTGATAGTGACTCAGCAATCGGAGAGCTGGGGAAGGCAGGGGGCAGAAGGTTTTTAGCACTCTGTTTTTGGCTGCATCCACACCCCCCAGATGATAATAAAACCATACTATTTCTGAGCTTAGAACCAGAACCTGCTCTTTGTGTGAGAGCTCAGTCTCTCTATAAAATCTATGCCAGGACTTTGCAAGTGAAAGTGCCTATGCAGAATGCAGGAGCACATCTGCAGTCCTGAGATCACTCCACTTCAGACCGAGATCTGTTTCCAGTACTATTTCAAGTGACTGTGTCTCTGAGCATACCAAATTGCTTGGGCTTACTTTCAAAATGGCTTGGGCACCAGAACCTGCTTTTAGTTCTGGGTCTTGGAAATGGGAAAATGGACACGAAAGAGCCCTTCTGAACAGATGCAAAGGGCTGAGTATGGGCAGGAAAGAAAACATGCTTTTGAACATGTGCAGAGGGCTGAGTTCAATCTGATATATCCTTACAAGGCAAAGCTGGGCCGAGAGACTTGTGACGTAGTAATACAAATGAGTTCTTCCCTGAGCATGCACAAAGCTGCCTCACCACTTACTAGCCATGGCTATAGTAGCTGGGACCTTGCCTGCCCATTCCTCCTGCCCCATTTCAGTAAGAGCAGCATCTTCCTTTGAGAAGATGAGGTGATGCCCATCAGATGAGAGAAGGGAACCCTGCGTAGCTACGCCACCTCCCGCCCCTCTCCGCATCACTCACACCAGCCAATGCAGATGAACATCCATTTCCGCAGCTTGTCAGTCGAATAGGTGAGGACGATGGCTGTGTGAAGATAGCAGCCCTCGCCAAACATCCAGAAAAAATTGGTGACGTGAAAGTAGTTGTAGGCGGCTGTGACGAGACGGCACCATGCCTGCGGGGTGAAGGTCAGGCACAGTGGATTAAGAAACACCCGGCCAGACAGGCAAACCGCATGCAGAGTCATGCTTCCTTCCGCCTGCTAATGGCGAGGCTGCCCAGCTGCTTGCACACTCCACTCTGTGCCTGCCAGCCTTGAGTATCTGCAAAAGTAAGCCTGAGGCTCCAGACCTTAGATCTGCCCCCCAAAATCAAAGCACAGCAAACTGCCAGAGTTCTCATCTCTGAATGAATTAAGGCTTTCATGACCCTTAAAGATGCAATCCTAAAAGTTTAGGAGTTGTAGGACTTTTTTGCTGTCTCAACATGCACAGGATTGTGTCCTAAATTGCTAGAGCTTCTTTTGACACCTCAGTTCCTATGCAGGCTAAACTGAGTTTTGCTAATCCCAAACTGCTAGTCTGGGCAGCCCAGCAGAGTTGAAAGTGCCCCCTTTAGGCCAAAGGAAAGCACAATCAGGAGATGCCAAGTTTAGAATTTCTGCAGCAAAGTTTTTGACCTCCTCTGTCCTCCTCTTGTTTTAGCTCTGAGAGCAGGCACCGTGGTACATTTATAACTTTAGACCCTTTTCCTGTGCAAAAGTTTGACAGGTTTATGGGCGTACATATTACCACTGGCTCTGCCTACCTTCTAAGGCATGCCTATAATTTTAACGTGCTAAAATACAGCATTATTACAATAGGAATCGTGCAACTTTTGTGAAGGAGTCCCTGCATTACCCAGTATGATTAATCCCTGGAGTGTAGTAGGCGGGGATGGGGGAGGGATGCAGTGGCTAGGAAAGAAGTGACTTAGGGAGGCTGGGAAAATTGATTGCCAGAAATGTTGTCTCTCGTTGGTCAAAGACTATCTGGGCAAAAGCTGCAGGCTCGGGTGTAGAACCCCAGGGGAGGCGTTAAGCCAAAGGAGTCCTCCAGCCAATCATAAGATTATAGGAAGCTGTCTTGTACTGCATCAGCTTAGCACTGCCAGGGCACGAACTGCCTTTTACTCTCACCAGCTGCAGGGAGAGATCATCTGCAGGTCCGCCCAGAGAATCAGGCCGGGGGAATTCGCATGTGAGATCTATGCCCTGCCACTGAGCTACACCCCTTTCCTAAGGCTTCATCCACACCATCACCTCCAAACACCTTTGTGCTTTTCTATGTAGATCAATGATGATTTTCTAGGCTCAGCCTTCATAACAGGCGAAGCAGCCAGGACCTCAAAGCTTTAGGGGAGGAGGCTAATTTCCCCTGTGTGCTTTTCCCTAGATCTGGCAGAGATGCAATCCAAATTGCAGCACTGCAACAATCGAGCAGTCTGCACCAGTTTCAGGTGAACCTACCACATTGCTTTCATGTACTTCTGGATTCATGGTCAGCTGCACCACAAACCATGTGGCATTCCGCAAAATGAAGGCTGTGATCAGGTTCCAGTGGATAATATTTCGTAGGCAGCGAATGCTCCTGAAGGAGAAAGGAAATGACTCCTGGTGAAGAGCCGTGAAGAGCCCACGTGCTTATGACAGCCAAGCATTCCCATCTCAGAGCAGGGTCTTCCCTCATGATTGCTCGCCCTGTGAGCTCTTCAGCAGCACTTACCTCAGGCGCATGAAGAGCACAAACGCAGCCAGCAAGGCGCCCAGGGAAATGCAGTGCCCAAGGTAGTTGATGACCACGGCGACGTGATAGTGCAACTTGCTCCTCTTCTGCAGGGGGGACATAGGAGAAGCCCATGAGGCCAAGGAGGGTGCAGAAGAAAAGGCGGGGAGGGGTCCTGCTTCCAACCCATGGGAGGGAGTTTGGCTTTTTTGCTGCAAACTTGCTGGGTCCCTGGTAGGAGCCAAAGCAAGTGAGCCAAGATGGAACCTGTAGCCTTGGGGTGGAGACAGTGAAGAATCTGCCATCAGTGGTGGGGACAGGACAGAAATGGACAGTCCAAGGGCAGAGCCTGGCAGAAGCAGGATTTATTGACCCTGGCTCTTCTTGGGATTGCAGTAGTCCAAAGACGGCCAAATCAACTTTCAAGGCACTAAGATGATAGCAGAAGAGGTGACATCAACTCTGCTGTACAGTTGGAGAGGAGTCTGCTTTTTAATTTCTCACAGCACTCCAGAACACCCAATCTGGAGATCCCAATGCAGTTATACTTAGAGTGGTCTCACTGAAATAAATGGAATTAAGTTTGGGCCTTTTTGGTTGTGGTACCCCAGTTGTGGAGTGAGCTCTTCAAAGATGTGTGTCTGGTGCCAACTTTGTATTCTTTTTAGGTGAAGACCTTTTAATTCTCCCAGCATTTTAACAACTTAACTTTTTCACTTCATGTTTTAATATGGCATTTCATTCTGTACTGCTGCCATGCTTCTATGTTGCTCCAATGGCAATTGCTATTGTGGTTTTGTTATTTTAAGTTAATTTAGATTGTGTGTGTTCTAATTAAAAAAACAAACTTTAGTTAACCACCCAGAGTGCCTCAACAGTATAAAAATGAATAAACAAAAAACCGTCTCAACCAGCATTCCCAAATTAAGACATTTCTTTTTCCTGTAAGCCGTCCCAAGGTGCTTGTTGTGGACGGCCTATAAAAGCTTTTAATAAACAAAACATATTTTGGATTTCAGCTGCTATCAGCTCTGGCACCCTAAGCAATGGTCCAGAATGCAGGGAATTGTAGTGCGAAACATCTTGAAATTGGGGAAGACTGATCTTGACTGAGCTGCCTCATTGATTGTGATAGTCTACTCTAACTATTGGCTAACATAGCATGACTAACTTAAGTCCCGTGGATTTCAGTGAGTCTGTTTTAAACCTGGATCCAGCCCACAGCATCGCTCCAAGACATTCTGGGACATTTAAATGTGGTGGCTCACAGTACAGTCCCTTTTTGTAGGGACCAAAGTCACCTGCCCAGTGAGGCCTACGCAAGCCCCGCAGCTGCCCTGGGAGGCTGGCGATGCTCTGGGCCTGAAAAGAAGGGCTGAGGATGCAGGACAAATGGGTCATGTACCTCTGTTATCTCATGCCAGGTTCAGCTTTGGCCACGCCACTGCAAACCTATGAAAATCCACATCTGCAGTCTAATTCCCTCAAGATTTCAGCCATGGTCAATGCTCCAAAGTGCCACCATGTGCCCAGACTAGTTTTCCCCCACTCATCAGTTTTCCCTGCCATGAAGGAACCTTCTCCGATACCAATTTGCGATCTTTGCTACAGCCCTGAGCTTACTGCTTTATCTTCTCTCAATGGGAAAGCTTCCCTCCCACATCTTTAGGCAAGCCATTAAGAAAATGTTGCCTTGTCCCTCCTTTTATCCGCTCTTCTCTGAAGTGCCTTTACAGGCAATCTTTTATAAGGAGCAATGTGAATAATTGCCCTCCTGTCACTACATATCTATTAAGCTAATAGCCATCCTCACTACATGAGATAATAGAAGGCCCACACTGTAACAAGACAAGAAGTACTTCCTCTTGCCTCCTCCAAAGGCACCGATACTTTTGGAGGATTATCCCAAGCTTTAGTGAAATTTGACAGGGGGCTCATGCTTGAATACATGGCAGCATACCACGGAAAGAGGTCAAAGCTTTGCTAAAAGGGCCATTTGGGGAACAACCCCAGTGCTCAGGAAGGGCAAGCTGACCAGGAGCAGTGCAGAAGAGCTCGATCATTCTTGAAAAGCTGTGTAAGGGAAGGGATCCTCCGAGACGTGGGAAGTAGGGCGTCATGAGAAGGAACCATGTGCAGCCCTCTGCTATTTAATGCTCTTGGGAGGGGCAGCTATTTCTCTCCCCATTAATTGCTAAGTCACAGGGTGGAGGCAAGGCAGCTGGCTAATTTAATTAGTCAGCCATCCTCTCCTGTGATTTCTACCCAAGCCCCCAGGGACATCCAAATTTAATTGCTGCTGCAGATATATCATGTTTCCAGGAACCATTGCTAAATTCTAATTAAGTGGCGGCCTTCTGGGATTTTCCAGATAATGGCTACACAATGGAAAGTGTAGCATGCCTGCTTGCGGCCCCTTCCGTTCCACCACGCACGCACGCACCCGGGCTGCAAAGTCCGGAAATGTTTGCACCAGTGACCAGCTGCTGGAACGTGGTGATAGGCAAACCGTGGCAGATATCCTGTGCCCGGCTTGAAAGGAGTGGCCCAAGTCAGACGGAGCTTGATTTAGAACGGGACCCCAAGGCAGAGATACCCCTACAGTGAGGCATCGTGAGGTGGCCGTAAGAGAGGCATTTAGGCCTTGCAGGATGGGAAAAGACCGCTTAGTCAGTGGTGTTAAGCAGTGTCGTGCCAAAACCCTATGTGGCCTTTCAACTCCCTGAGAAAGAAGCAATCTGCCTTTTCCCTTGGGCTGTTCAGGGAAATTTCACAGGGTGGAGGACTTCAGTGCTTGCCTTACTGTAAGGAGGCGGGTGGCTGAAGGGCGCATGGGTGTCCTGCTTGTACCAGGCCCCTCTGCCCTTACCCACATTCTGTCCTTGCAAGGTACAGCCTTCCCAGGTGCTCAAACTACGTGGAAAGCCCCGTGGAGCAGTGGTTTCGAGCCATTGGTCCATGGGTGATTTTCTGCCAGTCCATGTGGGGGGGAGGGGGAATGCATCGCACTTGCCACAGACTGGTGTGGGGGCTGGCTGTGCTCCACCACCTCTTCCCTGGTTGGCATCACATTTGCAGGGGGTGCGCTGGTAGCAGCTGGGCAGGCAGGGAGGGGAGAGACGGCTCAGTGGGAGCCAGCTAGGAGCCACACTGTGCCAATTTAGAAACATAGAAACAGAAAGAGTCAGAAGGGGTCTCCCAGGCCATCTAGTCTGACCCCTGGCTCTAGCCAGCGCCACTCATGACATGCCCACCATGTGCATGTCTAGCCTAGCCTTGATTTTGGTATTTAGTTCTTTTGTTGGCATTTTTTGTTACTCAGTTTCTGATTGTTTTTGAGAATTTTCACTTTTTTGGTATTGTGTTTGGAAACTAACACAGAGAACACTGTATTATGTGTGTGGTGCTTTTTGTTTCTGCCTCAGCAGTCCCCAAGGTGGTTCCCTGTTTTCGCTGGTCCCCAGCTGTGGAAAGGTTGCAAACCACACCTTAGAGGACTTAGCCGGAATTTCCTCCTCTCAGGGTTTCCAGTACAGCTGCCTGCTGAATTCCTGAAATCAGAGAGGCAGTTTTGGTTTTGTCTCTGTTGTTACTGGAAGTCTTCTAAACAACAAGAAGATGAAGAAGAACTCATCCAGTTTTCTAACACTCCTCAGGCAGCGGCACAGGAAAATGCAGAGGAGGTTTTTCAAGAACCTGCCCTGCAAAAAGAGGCTGCAAGAGAGCAGGGAGATGAGGGGGAATGGGAAAAGGGCAGTCAAAGAAAGATCACGCTCACCGCTCAGCCACCTTCTCACAGGAAGGTAAGCACTGAAGCACCCTGAGGAAATTCTCTGCAACTTTCCTCTGAAAAGTCTTGCTCTTTCCCACAATTTTCAGGTGCAATTTCTTGCCCCACTCAAATGGTTGAAAATAAGTAGACCGAAGAAGTTGGCATAGAGCTAGTATTGTCATCTGTGCATTCACATGTGTGTGTTGGGGGGGGTGACTTTGCCTTTGGCTGGCCCTGCTCCTTTTGTCTTGGACCCATCCATGATACATTCCCCTGAGAATTTCTCTGAAATTGAACTTGAATCTCAGAGCTGAAAGAGGTTACCCACCATTGCATTAATGGCAGAAGGCTGGAAGACAAACCCATTCCCTCTTATGGGCCTTGATTCATCAGGAAGGTCTCCTGCAAGCTGCCCCCCCCCCCAATTAAAATTACACCTGAAGGCTAAGGTCAAAAGGCAGCTTTCTGTCAGTAGGTCCGTAATGGTTTAACGGTCTTTAGCTCAGTCAAGTGTAAAGCTAAAACACATTTCATGGATGAGCTCTCTAATAATAAACATATTCTCAGAAGCCACGAAAGTGGCAAAGCGGTTCCAAGTTGCTGTGTTAGGCCCTTCAGAGACAACATCACAGACTACGCTCCATGTGCTTAGTTTGATCTGATAACCATGCAGTTGCCAGAAAACCCAGCCCTCGGTGCCTGAAATGGATGGCACTCCATACCTCTTCGTTGAGGATTTCCTGACACTGGGAGTAGTTGACACGAGTTGCCCAGCTTCCATTCGCAAAGCATTCTCTGTACACATTGTCTGAAAAGGAAAAAAAAATGCAGAGGAGACTGAGCAGGCTGGGAGCACAAAGCTGGCAACAGAAAAGACTGAAGCTCCGGCGGGCATCTCACAGAGTAAGATTCACTGACCATGCAAGGAAAATTATCCTTGGCCTTCTTAGTTGAACCAATTGCTTTGCTGGCTGGGGGAGTGAGAGGAACTGTAACCCAAGACATCTGGAAGGGGCTGGGATGCAGACTCGATCTAATAGGTTGCATAAATAAGGCAAGGAAGCTTAATGTAGAAGGGATGGGTCTTTAAGGACAAGGGAGCTGTTTTGGCTGCAGAAAGGGATGAGAAGCCAAATTGAGAGAGATTAATTATTTTGGCAATTTGCACAGCAGTAGTGTATGTGTCTACTCATAAGCAATTTCCACTGAGTTCAATGAGCCTTTCCTCTGAGATCCAGTGGGATATACTATAATCTACATGGAGAAAAATGAGCCTAAAATGACATTCTTGAGATACACAATTCTACTGTTCACAACTGATGCCAGGAAGAAAGAGGATAGAAAAGATGGCCTTTTATTTTCTTGAGCAATCCTTTGCTCTTTCTTCTCAGCATCTTCTGTTTACTTCTTTCTTCCAGCATTAGCAGATTCCTCTTCAGAATAAATTCTTGGCACATGCAATTTTCCTCAGGAATTCTGCAGATAATGCAAGCAGAAATGGGAGTGAGCCGTTACTGCCCCTCACTGGCATCAGCCCCTGGAGACTTGAGCGGGCTGAGCCGGGTGTGGGGGGAGTACTGAGTCCCCCCCTCACTGGGAGGAATGAGGGGAAGGGGGAAGCGAAGCCTTTTTAAAATGGTGTGACAGGATCATTTTCACTCACATAATGGCTTCATCACTGCCGTTTACCTCCTCAGAAATGATGACACTCTTCCCTCTCCTTGCAAATCAAAGCTGTCAGGTCAGATAAGAAGGGTGATATAAGCCACAGCTGTTTCAGCCGAGAGCAGCAGCCTATTGAAATGCTGACAGGCTTCAAAGCCGCAGGGTGGGCAGACCCAGCTGCGCAGGGCCAGCCCAGGACTTTTCGCTGCCTGAGGCCAAGGACAAGATGCCCCTTTCCCCGCCCCATTGCACATACGAAGCCCAACTGGAGTGGCAATTGCGCCTTAGCTGGCCATGGGGCAGCACACTGGGGGAAGCTACCTTAAGAGGCGTGGGACTGGTGGCAGGACACGCACACAAGGTTGTCCTTCAATGACTTAGCACTGCTCCTACCTCACCAGCATCGGCCACTTGAGGGGGGGCTCATTCTGCCCAGTGGCCTGGCCTGGCTCCATCGTTTAGCTCCCGCAGAACAGGCAAGATCTTGGTCTGGAGTCAACCCTTGAGGTCAACCAGTCTGAGCCCCTGAAGATTATGTGCATGGGGGTGGGGAAGGACTGGGGAAGGTTGGGTCCAGCGCTTCGGAGCCCCCAGCATTTCTGGGGATCTGACTAGCTCTATGCAGGTGACCAAGCCAAGCACTCATACTTACAAAGCACCCGTAACGTACGATCAATTTGAAATGCAGGCATGCAGAGAGGAGTGGCACAGAGAACCAGAATGCCACATGCAACCATTCCAAGGAAGACAGCTATATCTTCTATACACCCTGATCTGAAGCTGCAGTTTATTTGGGAAAAGTTGCTCTTCTGGATGTACCGGACAGTATAGTGCCTGTTCTGGAGAAGCCTCTTGCCCTCTGATAAATGTGTAACCTTTGGGAAAACTGATGCATTTTTGGTGTGTATGCTGTGGATGCATACAATGGTGGCTTCCTTCTGGACATGAGTGATTAGGTGCATCAACTTCTCTTTGGACACATCATTGTTTTTTAAGGGTGTTCATATATTGCTTAACTATATTCCCACACTCTGGAAGCTGTCTTTGGCCATTATCAGTGGACTATATGAGGTCTCATTGTGGCCAAAAGACTCACATTACAGGGTTGGAAGGACAAAGCGTCCCCATCAATTGTGCCCTGGTCTGAAGATCTCATAACATTGGCATCTTTTAACAGAATATACTACCGATGACAATTTTAATTTAAGACACATTCTGACATTTGGTCGACCTACTTCAGTCTATATGAGTGACTTGGAACAGGAGCTTTAAATATGTTTGTGTTACTGTCATTATCATTTTAATGTATTTTATATGATATTTTGTACATGTTTATGCTTTGAAAAAAAGGAGCACAGTGGGATTTGTGGTAAGGCACAATAAGTTGTGCATATAAAGAAATACTATTAAACAAACCTGAAGATGACCAGAAAGTGTGTGCCCCAATGAATGGCCACAGGTAGAGATGGCAACTGGGTAGGTGGCCTTAGGGGCAGGTGGCAATGGGGACTAGTGGGCAGATGCTTGTTGTGAGCTGAGTTCTCCCTCCCAGCAGTAACAGACTCACCAACACTTCTTGCCAAACTTCTTTATTTTTATTTGTAAGTCTCTGAGCATGCACAAAGTGAAGCGTTGAACCCTCTCTGGCCCCCTTTAACCAAAGCTTTGCTTATGAATCCTTCTGTACCTGTCTCTGGAGGGAGGACCGCTGTGCAAACGGGCACATGTGTTCCTTCCTCTGGGACCCCAACTGGGCCACCCTGCGACTGTGACGACAGACTTTTGGGTCCCGCTCCTCAGGAGGCTGGAATTCTCCATCCGATAGACTCCCCATCTCTAAATCTCCCCCCTTGCTGCTCTTCTTCATTCCCATGGATGAGATGACTGGGCCCCTCGGCTGCCCTTGAACTAATCTCTTAGTTCCCCAGCAAGCACAGACCGGAACCCAGGGCCTTGGACTGCAGCTGCAGCTGAGTCCGTTTCAACAACCATCTCGTTATTCAAGCCTGAGCTGGCAGCTACTCCTGGATAGGCCAACTCCCCTTCACACATCTCATTCTCTGAATCTGAGCTGTCAGCCCAGCCAAAATGTCAGCAACTCGTGTGTGCCTCAGAATCCTGCTGGAATGCACACACACAACAGTGCTGCACCATAAGCACAGCGCATGCCACAAAGCAGCCGAATCCGTCGGATGGAAGGACAGCTCAGCAGTGGCAGCAGAGCAGTAACTGACCCCAAATCATTGCCCTTCCCACCGCTCCACCAGGGGCAGAAGGCTTTATTCCACCTCACTGAATGTGAGAGGAGAGCAGCTTTGCAACAGAATAGCTTCAGCATTGATAGGTTTTCCCTCTGGAAGGCAGTGTATATACCTGTATGAAATGGAAATCTATCAACCTCACAGGATGTTGTTCTCCCCTTGGGACATCAATTTACACAAAATAAAATCTACCCCACAAAAACTTAAGCCACAAAGCACTGTTTGATTTTTAAACTGGCACAGGAATTACTCTTGTTTTTCCATTGGTGTTCATGGCCGTGATTTCCCATTATGCAAAGAGAGCTAGGCGATCAGTCAGATACAGAGGGGGTGCACCTGTGCACCGGTACATCACCTAGCATCCAGTCTTCAGTTGTGACATTTGCCCCAGACAAAAAAGAAAATTGCCCCAGCACCATATGCAGGACAAGCGGGGCAAGTCCCACCTAGATCTTCCTAAGTAAATGTGCTGCCCAGTTTGCTTGCTGGTAATCATACTGTTGCTTTGGTTTGCATTACTGGATTAATATTTGTTGTAGATGTTTTAGCAATGATGATGTACTTGAATTCCATTTATATTTTAATGCACTTAATTTTCTTGTTAATTGCTCATAGCTGATTGAGGATCCCCCCTCCCCGCTCTTGCTCTGGCCCAGCCCTCTTCTGGCTTACTTGTAGTGTTGTATCGCACTCCAAAGAAATACTCGGGACAGGGACGTGCCACCAGCTGCCCTGCAGCACTGTAAGGCCAACAAGTCCCTATTAGGTCCACTAAAGCGCTGCACTGGGGACCTGCAGGAAAAGAAGGAGAGAAAAATTAGCAAAAATTCTAATTCTGGTATCACCTACCTGCAGGGTCAGTACCATCTAGAGAGCAGGAAGGCTGGTTTGACAGGAGCTTGGTTATCTAATCCTGCAAAAGGAGCATGCACAAAACAATTCCATGAATGTGGAATGACCCTAATGAGCAGAGAATAAAGGCAATTATGGTTTAGCAGACCATGTGTGACTGTTCCTCAAAACCATCTATATCTTCAGCCAGCCTACTGGTTCTACATGCTGAGTGACTATTGACATAAAAACAATAAATGGAAAGACATGCCACAGGCTTGCAGGTATTCTTAGGCAGAAAAAGGTTGCATAAGGAAGACTTTTAAAAGGAGTGTATGTGCACAACTAAGCTGGGTGCCTAGCTTCTGAGCTCTTCTGCCTGCCCTCCCTTCAACATTACAAACTCTAATTTAATCTTTAGCTTTTTACACTAAAACCTCCAAGCCAGAAAACGAGACTGATCTGATCCTTGGATCTCCGCACCACTCCTGCTGTCAGAGACATGGTGCCAAGCTCCTCCAAACTGCCAAAAGCAAAGATGAAAACCCTGCAGAAGATAATCGGAAAGCTCTTTTTCAGGAGCTGAGATCAGGACTGCAAGAGGATGTTCAGATGTACTGCAGCCACTAGACACTATCAAAGAAATTGGACAACCTAGTATCTACCACAAATGAAACTGCAGAGCACATGGTAGGCATGTCATAAGCAGAGCTGGTTGGAGCCATGGGTCAGACTAGATGGCCCGGGAGATCCCTCCGGACTCTCTATTTCTGTTTCTGTTTCTATATCTAACTCAGAACAGGAACTATCTTAACTTCACTGTACATACTCAGAATCTACAAGCCAAGGTGTAGTACTTGGAGAATAGAAGTCACAGGTCAAACCTATGTATCAGAGGGCTAGAAGAAAGAGAAGGACCTTTGTGGAAGGCAAAAAACCTGTAAATGTAAAGAAACTCCAGTCCAATTAAGAGAAAGTTACAATCCGGACAGACTTTATTCATATGACAGTGTTGTAGGGAAGGGTCCCAAACCAGCGCATCAGCACTGCAGAGTGCTCACAGGAGTTAGGAAAGAGCAACTTCCACTTCTATTACAAACACAGCTTTTTAGAGGTCACATTAGTTACATCTGTTCTCTTCCTTAAACACAAACAAACAGGAAAGAAGGAACTTGGTATCACAAACAGGTGTCAAGTGACGACTTGTACTGTGTCTTATGTCTGAGGATTTCAAAGCATTAACTTGTAACTGCAAAAAATGTCCCGCAACCCAACCTGGAACTTAATTTATAGAGATCATTGCAAGATCCCAGGCCTTGGCTATACTTTGCTTCTTGATAACCGTTACGCTAATTTACTTCCACACCATTTTGCAGTAAGTGGTTTGGAGAAATACCTAGAGCTCTACTTAATAAACCAGGATATTAAAAGAGCTCACCAAGCCCTGTTTTCTAGGCCTCAACCTTCAGGCTACCCCAGGAACATAATAATTCATTTTGCAAAATATTCCTGAAAGCTCCAAATTCTGCAAGCTCTAGACCATTTTCGTTCTCTGCAGTACCAAGGCAATAAGGTGCAGCTAATCTATCATCTAACACCCAAAACATTTCACAAATGAAAGGCTCTGAAGCACTATATAGACAATGTGAGAAAGGTACTACAAATGAGATTTCTTTCCAAACCACTATTCTCTTACTACAGCATCAAACCTGGAACAAGCAGAAAACATATGTGACAGATTAGCTACTGCAATACTGAACTCCGCTGAAACCCCAGAAGTAAGCCAAGACATCCACTTGAATAATCAACATCAAGCCAATCCCACCTAATGCTAGAGAAAA
Organism: Varanus salvator macromaculatus; assembly: GCA_023646645.1. Classification (NCBI taxonomy): domain Eukaryota; kingdom Metazoa; phylum Chordata; class Lepidosauria; order Squamata; family Varanidae; genus Varanus; species Varanus salvator. The sequence goes on from JAIXND010000782.1 coordinate 13,149,345, forward strand.
ATTTACTAATTCCAGTGAAGTGAAATCATCACCTATAAACGTAAAGATGGCAACTATTTTGCATACAACATCTTAGGTCTTCATGTAATACAGCAGATTAATCATCTTGCAAAGAGCACATACACACACACAGGGACCCACAGCTGCTGCTAATTCATACTACTAAAAAGCACAAGTTCAGGGTCAGGTTCATTTTTATATTTCTCAAATATGAGCAGGCAGGGCAGGCAAGAGAAACATATTTCCTCCTCTTTGACTCCACCGCTTCCATCAAGACTACTGGGAATGCTAAGTCTTGGTACAAGGAGTTGAGATTGCTTGCTCTTCTCCCAGTAATGGTCAGTTGTTTGATTAATGCTATGGTTTATTTAGTTGTTCTCGTTAAGGTAAAATGAACTTTAGTGCTGATAATTAAGTAAAGTTGTATGGCTGCTCAAATGCAAAAAGCAATCTCTGGAAAAAGAAAAATCATGGATAAAAGCAGGGAAAGCCACAATGATCAGAAAAGTACTCACAAGTTCGGTCCTGTGGTGTGGATTCCCTGCGATAACTGTAGGCAGACTGAATGTGAAGGAGGGATGCACCGGGGTTATTTCACAAAGAACCCACCCTGCGTGATTTATTTGCATGGTGGGATGTTGTGACATGGAAATCTACTCAGTGTCTAGTCTACTACTCTTCCACTGACTCTAACAGATATGGGTATAAGTTTGATCGAAGCTTCTAATCTTGTTTCTACTCTACTACTTTTAAAATCAATCCAAGTTTGTTCACAAGGCAGCCTTAAAAGAGAATTATTAAAAGGTAAGCAAATTTCTATATGAGTAATCTGCTATTTTGACGGATTAAGTAATCTGCTATTTTGAGTAATCCCCCATTTTGAGGGATAAATGAGAAATGCTTTCCAAACATCGTTCATCTAGGAGGGCTCTCTTTCAAGTTTCCCTTTTTAAAAAGGGAGGATAAAATAGAAACAAAGAATTAACAAAGGACATTCCTCATGAGGGATCACAAATAATCAGAAAATTTTAAAAACAAACTTATGCCAAATAATAACTGAATGGGCAAAACTTCAAGTCTTCAAAATCGAAGACTTGAATGAATGGATGGATGGTGATAGATATTATTAAACACAAGAAACTGGGCAAATCTTCAAGTATTGATGGGTTTACTGAGATAGTTAATTAGACTTTTGCTCCTTCAGTGGCACTGCATCTCATGTTCCTCATTAATGTAATTATAGGGAGCTCCAAGTAAAGATTCTAAATTATCAGGTTCCTACCACCCAGTCGCACTGTGTAATCAAGATGTCAAAGTGTTCACATTCATCCTGCCCAATTGTCTGAACCAATTCAACACACAATACATACACACAGACCAAAGTAGCTTTGATCCTGGTCATTAAATGGCCAATGCAATATACTGAGTTTTAAATATTGTTTACCAGAAGAATTCTACTAACTCTCCAGACTTTCTCATATCCCTGGATACTTTAAAGGCCTTTGACTGAACGGAGTGGCTCTATTTAGTAAAAGTAACACAAAATATGAATATGGGTAAGCGGCTCCAGGCAGCAGTAACTAAGTTCTATGGTGTCTTAGACGTGTGTACACAACACAAATAAAACAGATTCCTTCCTATGCAATTGGGCAGGGAGACAAAGCAGGAGACAAACTCTCCCCTCTGCTGTTGGGCATTGCTATAGACCCTTTGGTGCAAACAGTTTGCATCTTCCCAAGCATTAAAGGTGTTACATCTCATCTCTTTACACTGGATTACTTCCTTTCTCTTTTATCCTTAAAATGGTTATACCAGTGCTTGAAGAAGCCTACATTCCAGTATTGTACCACTCTTAAAATAAATTATGAAAAATCTGATTTGTCTGCCAAAGTCACCCAAGTCCAAAAGAAATGTCAAAATCTGTCCCATCAAACTTTGAAGCATTATTGTTTCAAATATTACAATAGTGAAAGACTTGCAGTCACTGGTTCAGAGAATTAAATACTAATAACAAAACTGATGAAATATAAGCTAAAAATCATGGGCCAATATGGAGATATCCATTCTGAGCAATACTGCTCCATTTTTTAAAAATGCCCAAGCTTTTCTTTCATGTTCTATTTCTCCAGCAGGCCATAAACTTAAAAAGAATGGCAATGACTTTTAGAGAGATTGATCAAAAAGGGGAAAAGTCTAGATTGATTGAAGCTGTACAATATCACAGTCAACTGAGTGGGGAATTTGCTGTACCCAGTCAACATTATACTTTGCTCCCTTCCAGATCGAACTATTAACAAACATCATAAGATATAAGTATACCCTGGGTTTCTATGGAAACTACAAGTAGCTTCCTACTTCCTTTAAAAAAAACCCCATCAAGACTGAAATAAGGAATATCAAAGCCCCCTTTTTTCCAAAGGAAAATTTAAGACTCAGTGTAGGGGACAGCTGCCCAGGAGTCTAATCCTTGCCCAGACCAGACTCTGGATTCAGCACACAACAGCCTGGGGGAAAAGGGATCCCTTAAAAAGTTAAAAGATAGGGGTGGAGGGTACTAAATGAGCTAAAATACACAAGTCACTGAATATACACAAATGGGTGGGGGAGGAAAAGGGGAGTTGAGTGATCAACCCTGACTGCTCTTTAGAAGGCCAGATACTGAAGATGAAACTCAAATACTTTGGCCACCTAATGAGAAGGAAGGACTCACTGGAAAAGACCCTAATGCTGGGAAAACTGACAGCAAAAGAAGAAGGGGACAGCAGAGGATGTGGATAGTTTGGAGTCACTGAAGCAGTTGGTGTGAGCTTAAGTGGACTCCAGGGGATGGAGGACAGGAAGACATGGAGGAGTGTTGCCCATGGGGTCGGGATGGGTCGGAAACTACTTTGCAACTAGCAACAACAAAAGAGGACTGAGAGCCAGTGTGGTGTAATGGTTAAGAGCATGGGACTGGGACTCAGGCGATCTGGGTTCTAGTCCCCGCTCAGCCATGGAGCCAACTGGGTGACTTTGGGCCAGTCACAGACCCTCAGCCCAGCCTACCTCACAGGGTTGTTGTTGTGGGGATAAGATGGAGGAGGAGAATGATGTAAGCTGCCTTGAGCCCTTTGCAGGAAAAAGGCAGGGTATAAATCGAAATAAATAAATAAATAAATAAATACGCTTCACAATCAATCAGAGCCCCCAAGGCCCCCCAGGCCTGGTTGACCTCCTCGGACACAAAAGAACAAAGCTTCAGCTAGCCATACACTATACGCATGGATACTATAGCAATTATAGCAGTCAGTAGCACAGCAAAATTTGGCAAATCCTCTGGCAGCAAGATTGGAACCTCTCCTCAAAGGGGAACCCCAAGCCCCTCTAATTAACAGTATCTCTCCCCATCTTGGACCAAAGAATGAGGTAAACCAACATAGTGCCTTGACAGGATGGAAAAAGGGATTTCTTTATATGAGAGACTTGTTCACAAAGGAGCAGCTTATTGCCCCTTCCTGCTTTGAAAATGCAGGTACGAGGTATTAGATCTTCTTTGCTCCAAAATAATTAACTAATTAGAGGAGAGGTTTCTATCTGATCACCAACAAGTTTTGAAAATATTTTATGAAGGATCTAGCATCCAGACTATATAAATGAGCTCACAGGGCCTAAAATTAAAATGAGAATCAGATTAAAATATGACTGTGACAGAATACCAATGGTCTAGGATTTGGTCAGCTCCTGCTTTTCACACCATCTTGCTTTAATAAAGGGAAGCCAGTATGAAGGTGGTTCATTGTTGACAATTCACCCCAATTAAACACACACTTTAAATCCCCTCTCTCACCTTTGTGCTGGAGGGGGTTATGGTCAAACAGACTCCCTCATATATCACACTTGTTCCTATCAGTTAATGGCTTCCAGAAAAGGTTCTCTTCACAGTATGTGAGATAACTGGGCAACTAATCAAAGCTTGCAGAGCCCAATTTCTATACTTTAAAGATGAGAATTTTACACAAGGATTTGATTGTGATAATGTTTGCAGTTGATAGACACAAAATTCCATCGAACTGGAAATCTTGAACTGAATTCTCATTAGAAAAGTGGCTGAATGGAATATGAAAAATTGCTCTAAAAAAACTAGCAAACAGATTGAGATGTACCAAAGAATTGGGGTACCAAGACTTATTTATAGATGCATGGTATCTCTTTATTGCATATGCAGATACTCAACATTCACATCCTCACCCCTCTGTACAATCCAACTTTTGGAAGGCTGCACTATGAAACTGATCACTTTCTTTCTAACAGTGTTTGAGTTTCATAATCTGTTGTTCTAGTGGCTTATTTAAAATAAGCCAAAAAGAAAACAAAGCACTTAAAATGCACTGATCTTTCCACATATATAGGTACATAGCTAGATAAACACACACACTTTTCTCACCCCACTGAAATGGGCCACCATCTGGAGAACGAGATAAAAAATGACCATCCCTTTGTTACTCCATCTCCTTGCCAGCATCATCCACCTACCGTGGGTAATTAGCCACTGATGTGGAAATGCCAACACCTGTAGTAAGTGGCTCCAAAACATCATGCTTTTTGATGGAGCACAGTCACAAGAACTGTTCCACTGTCCCATATTTTAGTCATTCCTCCTCATCTCTAGCCCACAGTGGCTGCAATTATGTTCTATGACATTGGGATAGTAGTGCTGTGCTACGCTATAAATGTTCTTAGGAACATTTCAACCACCAGACAATTCCTACATGGAAAGTCTACATGTGTCTTTCATTGTATCTACATGTTGTTTCCCAGTGAATGTAGCAATATATGCATGTCTGAGGATGACAAACACTATGACTTACATGAGCAATGCATATACTAATTTCAAGGAAAATTTTCAGTATTTGAAGCAGCCTTCCCTGAAGCACAAAAAGGGCCTGCAGGTTAATCTGAGTTTTGCTTTTTTGCCTTCCTCTGTGATGTGTGGTTTGACTGTGTGCTGGGCACTTCCTGTATCTCCACAAGGCGATTGCTCTGTCCTTGTGGACCGCCATGGCCTGGATGATGATGCTATTTGCAAGAGAGGTGGGACAAGGGGGGAGAGGTGGTGGATCTGGACTGGGTTGCCTTTGGCTCGTTCCAGACCTCTGTGAATTTGGATGGCTTTCCTACACAACTTCTGTGCCTCATATATTTTTCCCTAGTTCAGTTTGACATTAGGGTCATACAGCTTGCCACATTTGCGGAAGCAAGCAGGCCCACAGTTTAATAATGTCACAACATGGTTCTTTCCCTCCCTCTGGAACATTGAACCTAATTAGCCTGCGGTATCTGTTATTAAGTGAGTCATTTCTGAAGGCTTCTGGAATTAGCTTCTGCAAATTACTTAGGACCATGCTGAAAACAGCAGACTCTCCTCCGGCATGCCATAGAACAGGCAGTTCTCAACAAAAAAAAAAAAAAAAATCTATCGCCAAGAAAAGTGCATTTCTGAACTTCATCCCACATGGAGCCATTCACCCATTTTGGAGATGGCGAAATTAAAAACTCTATGATTATCTTCATTTGGATGTGCTTTGCCATTCCTGTCTTTCAGTCTCATTAAAAAAAGAACAAAAATAAGGAATCAGACCAATTGCTCCCTAAGGCCAATCTCTGATAGTGGCTAGTACAGAAAGCAAAGGATTATTGAACTGAATTTAAATTCTGAAACTAGATTCTACTGCATAATTCGTTTGCAATCATTCAAGATACAAATGCCTCTAATTCAAATTGAAGAGCAGATGGAATCATGCCGTTGAATTTGGACAACAAGAAAGTACTCAGGCAACTTAACAACTTGCCCACGTGATCTACATTGTGAAATACAATCCTTTATTTGTAGGCCTCATCTGTCTGAAGCACTGTCCGATTTAAAGATAACAAATCATCAGAAGAAACCCGAGCCTTAAAGTCTCCCATGAACAATGAGCACCCGAACAGCAGACTAGACAGTTCACAATTTCCCCCCTTCTGGTGATATGTGCTGTATTTGTATTTAAGCAACAGTAATTACAACTGTACTAGATTTGCAATCATTACAGATTAGTGCACAGACATATTTTATGCAAATCTATCCTCTTTTGTGCCAATGCAGTATTTCCTGGCCACTCTAAACAAAACTTGCATATTGAAAACAATTTGACATGGGTTGACTGGGTCTGGACCTTCAGTAGGATCACCTGGATCCTGGTGAGACCAGAAAAAAACTTAAGAAGATCTAAACTTAGAAGCCTCTGCACTGGAGAAGTAGTAAGGCACCAGACTTTCTCAAGACATCTCCACCGACCATTGCAGAGGGAAACTGCTGGGGGATTTTCTCTTGCTAAAAGCTCCCAGATGATACGGAAGAGAGCATGCTTTCTCCTTTATCTACCCCTGTCACTATCTCTCTGCTGGTATCTCTGATATCAGTGGCACTTTCCTCAGAAATCTTGTGAAAGACACCACTGAATTTGTTTGCATGCTTATCCTGGTGCCCCTGCCTCAGAATCAGAATGATCCCAATTTGAGAGGATCTCCAGAGAGGCTGGAGTGTCGAACCATACAATAGGTTAATTGCACAACATGTAGCTGAGGATTCTTTTTTATTTTTTCCTGGTTTTTACTCAAAAATAGGTAAGTGCAATCCCAATTTGGATGAGGACCACCATACACTGGAAGGAGAGAATTAAACCTTCAAGCAACCTCCATTTGTTTTCCAAGATGCCTACCAACCATGTACCCAGGGACGGAGAGAAATTAAAAAGAAGAAGAAAAATCACTTGGCATCAGTGAAGGCTTTTTCCCTTTTTCCTTAAAACACCCCGTCTCCTGCTGTGTGGGCGTGTGTACGTGCATGGACACATATTTCAGGAACCTAGTGGTGATGATAGGGAAGGTTTAACTCACTCCTGCTGGAGTGTGGTGGACCCAACCCAAATTGGGTCCCTAGGAAAAGAAAACATGATCCTTAGCTGTAATTAATGGAAGGGATTCATCCTCTTTTTGAGTTCTCAGGGCATTTGTGACCAACATTAGAGAAACAGCATAAGTTAACTGCATGCAGGGCATTGCCTTATCTCAGGGCCACCTTAACAGCATGATGGGCCCCGGGCAAAGCAGTGTACTGGGGCCCCTAGGACAACTACAACCACTGTTAATTTTGGAAGTTTTCCAATTTCCCAAGGGTTAACATACACAGATTAGTATGGGGCCCACTGGCAAGTGCCCATCAGGCCTTATCTCCTGATCTCCTGCTGCCCCTTCCCCAAACTTAAGGATGTCTCCACAGCTCTACAGTGCTGCGACCACTGGGCAACAGCTCCTTCACACATGTGCTCTCAGCCTGAGACTACCTTGATCATGTATTTACTTCTGCAAGCATTCACATGTGTTCCTTCATGTCGGTGATCCTAAGTATAACGAGCTCCGAGTCCATATGCTTGTCTCTTGCATTCTACTTTTTCAAAAGCCTCACACACTTTACAAAGCTGTTAGATACTAAGTGTATTCCTATATACAGTTATCCAGGAGTAAGTCCAATTGAAGTTACTAGGATTTCATTCTAGTTTATAGGACATTTATAGGATAACAATGTTCATGCACCTGTGGAAGTTTAGACCCCTCTGAAATTTCTTTCCGCTACAAATTTATTAGACCAAGGCACTGTAGGTCTGCCATGTGATCAGTGAGACTCAAGGGTCACATCCTAATCCTGCAAATATAGGAAGGGTAGATTTTTCTGCCTGGGAATTCATGGACAGTCCAGCTATTCACTTTATCACTGGGATTGTATAATGTATGGACACACAGAGAAGAAAATCACTCTCTTGCATTCATGCCTAGAGTCAGCCAAGGTTGCTTCTTCTCTGTCCTGACTGTTATTTTGTGGTCGGTTTGTGGAGAGAATTAGTTGCTGTACTGAGCAGGCTGCCTGTAATGAGATTTGTCTGATTCTGAAGGGGAGGTGGAGGACCAAAGGAGAGATGCCAACTTTGAAGTTCAAGATGACTTAGTAAAGTTTCTCAGGCAGGGTTGCTATTTAGAGTTCCTACTGTAATCTGTTCAGTAACAGAACTGGACTTCAAAGGATTCTCTTGAGAATTAAAGAGGGAAGAGACCAGCTCATGACTGGGTTCACACAACACATTAAGTCATGGTGGTTTACAAGCCCTGGTAGTTTAGCATGTTTCTGAATACAGCACTCTTTCTGCTGGGGGATGTACAAGCCACCCCAACTAGCTGTGCGTTGTTCTAAGGTTTAACAATCTCACCAGGCTTTTGCATTGTTTGGGCCCAAACGGCAGGATCCAATGTTGTCAGGTCAAAAAACTAGAGTGCCTCTTGGCAAGGGTGGCAGAAAACTTGCTGTTGCAGCCAAAGGAGCACTTGGAGACAGCTGGGAAAGCTTTGCCCTCCTCCCTGTGGGGTGGGAGCACTTCAAAGATGGGGAAAGCCACCACGTAGGGAGGAAGGCTTGTCTCTTTAAATCAAAACCCTGCACCCTGGAAACTTGGATTTCCCTCTGGCTCTGACACTTCCCAAGGTGCTCTCCACTTGATGGAAACTGAGAAACCAACAGGACAGCTGGGGCTTCCTGGCAGTCCACAAAACAAAAGAACCTGCTCAGAAAGGGAGGATCCTGCCTAGAAGAGGGGGAGAATTGAGGGGGTGTCCCCAAAACATTCATTTACAGAATCAGGGAGGGGTTAAGTGGGAGCTTCATGGATGGGGGCAGGATACTCCCAAATACTGAGCCTAAGTAATTCATTAATTCCTTACGTGTTTAACCCAGGAATTGACAGGCCCCACAAGAGTTAGCAAGCAGCCTCCCACTTGCCACAAGTGCTTTCTATAACAACAAAGCAACAACCCCTTTTCTAGGTCTTTGCTTTGATAGCCAAACCCAGGAGTTCTGGGTTGTTTAGAGGTTACTCCAGAGTTAATTTAACAAACAAATGTTGTTATCCATGTCCCTAGCATCTAAGAAGTTCCATGCAGAGCACTGCTGGTTTAACTTCCTCTGGGATTAAAGAGAGCACTTGAAACTTACTGGGGGTTTGTGAGTGAGTGTGTGCATGTATGCACACATGCATGTGTACATGCAAAACACATAAAGGAATAGAGAGATAGCTCTAGGCTATGAAACACTACCCGTTCCTCCACAGCAAACAGCACATTTCTGTAGCCCCAGAGAAATAGCTTTTTATTCAAGCTAGCCTCAGAGAATCAGACTTGTCTCTCCTGCTGGATAAATTCCAGCTACAAATTGCTTTTTCCTCCTGATACACACACACAAGGCACCATAATATCCTCCTGCAGGCAGCAGGTAGATGTAGCCAGGCTAGAAGTAGCTTCCAAAATATCCTGGACCATTTAGAAATGTTACGCATTCAAGCACAAATTTTGGTCAATTGATGACTAATACATTATATTAATAAGAAAGGCCCTGGGCAGTGTGAAAAGACCACATCTCATAATGTTATGCACTATTTCAGAGAGGTTCCCAACTGATCACTTATTATGGATAGGCACTCCTGAGTTGGCTAAAGTATCATCAGGATGTGGATGACACATCTCTTTTCCTCCGGCAACTAGTCCTAGGCAGGCAACAGACCTTTTGAGAAAGTGCGTGGAGGCAGCTCAGAGCTGAATGTGGGCAAAGAAGCCAAAGTGTAATTAAAACAAGATGGTGGTACTGTTGGTGGGCAACCTATTGATATGGATGAAGGTGTTGGATGGGGTCACACTCCCCCAAGGACCAGGTGCACCGTTTGGGACTCTCCTAGTTGTCATGCTCTGCAAGGAGGTACAGGTGGCGGCGGTTACTGTGAAAGTCTTTTATCTGCTTCAACTGATCTCCCAGCTGCATCACTATCTGGAGAGAGCAGCCCTTGCTACACTCATATACAGGCTAGGTAGCACGCTGTACACGAGGCAGCCTTTAAAAATCATTTGGAAGCCAACGGGCACAGAAGTCACTTGCCTGGTTGGTTGCAGGAGCCAGGCATATAATGCCAACTCTTGCATGTTCAGAGTATATAGCTCTGATTCTATACCAGCTGCACTGGTTGTCCATGTGTTTCTGAGACACATAATGCATGTGTAGACAAAAAAAAGTCCTGCAACTCCAACATGCCCAGTTATAGGATTTGCAGTCCTAGCGGCCCGAGACCAGTGCATTTGAAATACAACACATACCTGAATAAACCCACAGGGTGTTAATGTTGGCTCATGTGCCCACTATAAGATCTATAAGATTGGTGGGCACAAGAGAGATGGCCTTTTCTGTGGTGGCTTTCTAGAATGTTCTTCCAGGAACACTATTCCTAACACCAGTGCTTTTTTTGTAAGAAAAATGGTGCTGGAACTCATGAAATTATTTACCTTTCGCATGTAGTCAATCACTGTACACACACTCACACATGTCAGTTTTTTTCTGATTTATATCCTGCCTTTTTCCTACAAAGTGCTCAAGGCAGCTTACATCATTCTCCTCCTCCATCTTATCCCCACAACAACAACCCTGTGAGGTAGGTTGGGCTGAGAGTCTGTGGCTGGCCCAAAGTCACCCAGTTGGCTCCATGGCTGAGTGGGGACTAGAACCCAGATCCTCTGAGTCCCAGTGTGTTGTGTAATGAAACATAACGGTCGTTGCCCGCAGTAAGCACTCAGTGCGCAACCACATGACCAATCACAAGCCGAACAGCACCATCGCATCCAGTGCGGACGAAGTACGCATGCATCGGACTCGACACACAAGCAGCCCGCAGGCACCGTTTTAATGATTTTGCCGCCAACCTGCTACGCTCGACAGGGCGATTCAAATCCATGTGGACCAAACATCAAATTTTCAAAAGTGACTTTTAAAACTTGGAAAATCTGTCGAAAAAAGGTGCCGGAACTCCGTTGCGGTGCGTTCTATGACAAAAAAAGCCCTGCCTAACACTCCTTGACTGCTTTGAACTGGGCCTTAAAGACTTGGATGCTTCTGCTTTTAGTTGAAGCTGGCCATATTACATAGTCTACAGTTCCTACTTCTAACCTACCACTATCATTTTACTGTTTATTGGCATTAAAATAATATTAATATATTGAACAGGTAACATAATATTGTAATGCTGATGGTTTAGTCAATTTTATGTATATGTCGATATTTTACCTGTTCATATTTTGATTTTGTAAACAACCTGGAGAAAATGTTTCTCTTTAAAAGTGTTATAAAATATTTTAAATAAATAAACAAATATCTACAGACAGATTTGTGCTTCCTTCTGCCGCTTCACAGCCTTCTGGATAGTAATTAGCAGCCCATCTAACTGAAGTATGCATATGTGATATCTAATCAGAGTACTAAATGATGCGGCCTGTGATATCTTCATACTACTGGCCTTTGCAAAGTCCCCAGCACATTTCTTTGGAAGAGCTGCAGGGTCATGCCAATAAGAGCAAAAATAGAACGCAGCCTAATTAAAGAAGAATAACTGTGCTGATCCATTGTGGGGGGTGGCGGGGGGGGGGGAGCCAACACCCATCATTGGGAATGAATGGCTCCAAAGCATTTCATCAGGTGTAATCTGATTCCTCCTACACCTACCAGTAACCCACTCTGCAGATCTGCAACATTCGCATAATAATCTGATGGATCACCTGAGAGCCAGTGTGGAGTAGTGCTTAAGAGCATGGGACTGGGACTCAGACGACCTGGGTTCTAGTCCCCGCTGAGCCATGGAGCCAAGTGGGTGACTTTGGGCCAGTCACAGACTCTCAGCCCAGCCTACCTCACAGGGTTGTTGTTGTGGGGATAAGATGGAGGAGGAAAATGATGTAAGCTGCCTTGAGCCCTTTGCAGGAAAAAGGCCGGATATAAATCGAGGAAAAAAAATACATGTGTGAATGCATCTTATTCAAGGACAGGCTGTTATGTAGGCAGGATCAATTCCAGAAGCATTTTTCCCAGTTGTCATTCAGGCTCCTGACTGAATATCTATACTAGCAATTGGTAACATAAGGAGGGAAAACTATTACTGAGTCTCCATTTTCTAATGGTCGAAATAGTCTGTGAGAATAGACTATTGCAACACATTATTGTTGCAATAGAGAATACAATAGAGAACACAACTATCAGAAGGTGATCATTTCTTTTGGCGTGAGTTCTACCACTCCTTCCATCCATCCATCCAAACAAAACATGCACAAAACCCTCCCATGTCTTAGAGGAAATCACTGGATGCACGTCCAAGTGCAGCAGATGCTGCAGGACCATATAAACAAGTACAGGACAGTAAACATTTGAAATGGTCTCATACTAAATTAGACCATGTGGACCGTCTGTCCCAGGACTAGCTTCTTGGAAGGGCAAGGACTTCAGGATAGGATACTGCTTTCCAAAGCCCCGTCTTATTCCTGGGGATCCATTTTTTAAAACTTTGGGATATATGCACGGCTTTGAAACTTTCTGTGTGCAAATCATGAGCTCTGCTTCTGAGCTGTGGATTCCAAAGCAGCATGTCCCCTGTTCCACTGGCAATCCATTAAGTTTTCCACTAGCCAAAATAACTCATGATATTCAGATTTCTTTGTGTACAGGTTCAGACCCTAACCCTAAAACTGCCTGCAATTCTCACCATGACAGGTAGTTGTGATGCACATCCCACATGTGGGTGTAACAGCCTACACAGCCATATCCTAAAGGGAAATCATTTTGCATTAATACTGTAAAAATCAGCCATATATATATATATATATATATATATAGAGAGAGAGAGAGAGAGAGAGAGAGAGAGAGAGAGCGCAGAAGTGCCAAGCCAATGTGATATGCATCAAATCTACCTGTCATGGTGAGAGTTATAGTCATTTTTAAAAACTGAATTTAGAAGATAAGCTTGGAAAATAAACAAACAGAACAATATATTCAGGTATGGGTTTGGAAGCTGAAAATCAAAACATTTTATGTTAGTATTCATTGCAGATTCTGGACACATTTCATTCAAGCTGCTTCTAGGCTGTTTGTCCGATAGAAACCAGTTAACTTTGAAAAGGCATGTATAAGATGGAGAAGTGCAATTTTCATGCTAGAATCTTCTTCCCCATCTCAGAGAGGTGGGAATTTCTAGCCAGCTTCTGCAGTTTTGCATGCATAAGGTCCCAGCTTCAATCCGTGGCATCTCGTAGAAAGATCAGGTAGACAGCAGATGATGCTGAGCAGACGCCCTCAGACTGGGGCCTCAGACTGCCACTGAGAGTTGGAAGATAAATAGTCTGACCTGCTGCAAGGCAACTTTTTATGAACACCAGACGGCTGTGTCTGTGTAAGAAGAAACATTCTAACAGTAATGACAATGCGGACTAGGCAGATGCATGGAGAAGGCTATCAGTGGCTACTAGTCCTGATGGCCATATGCTACCTCTGGATTGGAGATTGCCCACCTATGTACACCAGTTTCTGTGGAACATGGGCAGGAGGGTGCTGTTCCACTCCTGTCCTGCTTGTGGCCTCCTGTGGGCAGCTGGTTGGCCATTGTGTGAACAGAGTACTGGACTAGGTGGACCCTTGGCCTCATCCTGCACAACTATTCTTCTGTTCCTGTGCTGTTTCTAATACGAAATACTTTGGGCTAGAGCAGTGGGAAGTTTGTTATCTCTCCATGGGTACCTAACAACAGTGCATATGTTGTGCTAACTGCTGGGTCTTTGGGAAAGCCCCTACAAACTTGTCTCATTTCAAGGGCTTCCGGCTGTTTCAACACTTCTAACTCATCATTTGCAGACACCCAGCAAGCTTTAGATTTTGTTTACAGCTCACCAGCCCACATGAATGACAGAAGCAAGTGAAGACAGTGAGTCCCATGTGGATGGATGGCTTGCTGCAGTGATGGAACTTGTTCCTAAGCCTCGAGGGAAGTAGCATCTGGATGCAAGTCGCCTGCTTCCGTGCCAGCCTGAGATGCTCAGACCTGCTGTTGGCTGCTTCAACTGAGTCAGCATCAGACAAACTGCTCTCTCACACTCTCCTGCCCTTACTTAGAATAATGTGTTGCAATCATTATGGATTCCTGGGAGCTGGGGACAGAAAGATTAAAGGGCTTCCTTCTATAGTTAATTGCCCACTTAATCAACTTCGATTGTCTATCAGCTGACAGGTTTCACTGGGCCAAAAAACACAAGACATTCCTTCACACTGCATATGAAATAGAACTGTAGTCAGTTCTGGTGGCCATTCATACATCACTAAAATATAAGAATCAACCCCCTGCAAACAGTAGAGAACAAAAGAACACAGATTTGCACAAATTTGCATATGCAGATTTAGCTATAACTGCAGTTTAAATTCACCACAGTGGGGCAGAATGAGTGGGGGACCTTTGCTTCGTCTGCTGCGCAGGTGCCCACTGCTGATTGGAGACTTTTTCCTTGTGGTTCTTTACGTTGAACATTTACGTGGCTTGGACAGCCCTTCAAACAGAAGACTGCCCTCGGAAAGCCCATCAAATAAAGAACAGTTCTGTATAAAGAAAGATACACCTGTTAACTAGATTCAGATGACATACTGTGGCTCTGCATGGAATATGCAATCCTCTTTTAGGGGTGGCTGTCTTGTGAGAATCCGATAAGTTTGGGTAATGCAAGCAGACCATGGTTCACATGGCATGGGAGTTACATGTTCAAAGTGGCAGCTGCACACACACCCTGCAATGTGTCACAGCCTCATCATGGGTTAAATAACCCACAGCTGGCTGTATGTCATGCAGAAAAAGCCCTGATGAGTCCATACAGTAAATAAATGGGAACAGGGAAATCTTTTAGCCAGGTATTGTAGGATCATGTTCTTTCTTACTTCCTCTGCAAGGCTGAATTCTTTCAACTATTTGTTCTGTATCATATTTGTATCTCATCCTTCCTGGAACAATCTTAGAACAGCATATATGGAACTATTCCATTCTGATGACTCCCACACTACAATCTTGGGTAGCTGCTCTGACTGAGGAGGCAGGGCAGAATCTGAGGACTTAGTGCCCTCGTTGGTCCCTTCTAACACTTAGTAGAATCAGTGATAGAATCAGCAATGATAGAATTCTGTCAGTGATAGAATTTGTCTGAATCAGCAAGATGCCTTACTTCCTTTTGGCACTGAGAAGTACCTGTGTGGCACCAAGCCAGCAAGCCCTTGCAAAACTGCTATTGTTGGTTGATCATTCTGCCAGAAGAACCCAGCTGTTGCTTCTCATGATGTTGTGTGTGTGTTTTGTAAAAAGTATCCCATGAAGGGAACACAGGGGCTGTTCTTGGGGCTCTTTCACCCACAGTGGGTTGTCATGCCATCCAAATCTAGAAGCATGATCCATTGTGAGTGAGGCCCATCTACAAGCGATTCACTTGCCCAGAGCAGCTAAACCTCCTTGCAGCTTGTTGCCCTGGCCAGGGTCAGAAGATTTTTGGGGATTCCCAGAAAGTGATAATCCAGGTTTACCAAGGAGATTATTTATTATTGCAATGATATCAAACAAGCTAACTAGACTTCCATAACATTTGGCAACAAGCCTCTTCCACTGTGCACTGGGGACCCCTGCAAGGTGGGATTTGAATTAGTTGGGTACACATAGAAGCAGAATCTCCCCTGAAAACAGTCTGAACCAGAGCACAAAGAAAATGGCTAGTTTATGTAGATTACAAATTTAAGGTATTCAGTGCAGGTGCGTAGCATTCTATACAATAAAAATATATGGCTACAAGAGTAGTTTTGATAATATTGTTTATATAGGTGATAGTAATGAAGTAGCAAGGAATATTCCCGTCTGGATAGCCAAGGTTCCATCGCTGCCCGACATCAAAGCACAGGCTCATCACTGCCTCTTGCCTGCAGAAATAGTGGCTGAGCAGGGACGTCCAAGGCTGCAGTTTGCAGTGTGCGTGTTCCCTGTGCCATCTGAATATCCGAAAGGGAAACTCCTTGGTTTATTTATTTATTTATTTATTTATTTAAAAATTTATATGCCGCCCTTTGCAATAGCCTCGGGGCGGCTTACAACATATTACATTATTAAAAACATATAACAAAATTAAAAACTGGCCCATCTCATGGTTCTGTGAAAGCTGGCTCTGGGGTCAGGGGAACGCTGACCGAAGCTGGACAGTGCTTCCGTCAGCCACTAGACTTGAATGTCAAGTGAAGAGCTGGAGACCCAGGACTGACTTTTTAGGATCCAGGCCTGTTACACAGTTCTTGCCAAGCAGTTCCCTTTGCCATTGCCAGTTTCCCCCAAAGTTCCCAGGAGGCAGCGTGGGGGCAGCTGGCATAGACTTCCCTGCTTTCAGCTCTCCATGGCTATTTCTACACCTCTTTTCCGGAGATTGTGAAAGCAGGGTTGGCAATTCCCATTTGGTCAGCTGTATCAAGACCACAACTGCCCTCCTTCTTCCAAGCAGACCGAGACAATGACCTTTGGTCTAAAAGCTTTATTAAATTAACACCTTACAAGCCAACCAGACTGATTTAAAAGTACTAATGAAATGTATCCCAGAAATCAGTAATGAAAGAAATAATGAGTTAGAACATTAGCTATTCAGGAAGAATGACCTCATGGTAAGAAGCTGATTCTGAACTGAATATACCTCCTTCCTTCCAAACTCCAAATACCCACACAAGGTGGATCTTCTTGTTATCAGGCCAACCACTGGGAAAGTGCCGCACTTCTTGGCTGGTCCACCTTCTTTAGGTGAGGAGGACCCTGCGATTAGCGGTGGTTGATCTGCCTCCCCACCATTAGCAGCTTCGCTTTGCCTTATCACGGTGTCTGAAACTGAGTGACACTAAACTACCACCCGGCTTATTTCTGGGTCTACTGGCCTTGGCATCCCAGCTGCAGAGTCTAAATCCTCTTCTTCCTCTAAGTGAGAACATGTTTCTACCTCCCTGGAAGGCTCTTTTGTGGGAGAAATGGGCCAGATCCCTACAAACTGCCCTCTAAAGGTGCCCAAGAGGGCACCCTTATTCCTCATTTGGGGAGGAGAAGAGTAGGCACAAATAACTGTGCTCATGATTTTCGCTTTTGACCTGGAGTGCCTGATTTGCAAGAATCGCACAGGAAAGGTTAGCAAAGGAGGAGTACCGTATTTTTTGCTCTATAAGACTCACTTTTTTCCCCCTCAAAAGTAAGGGGAAATGTCTGTGCGTCTTATAGAGCGAATATGTGTGTGCAGTAAGTCTGTCAGATGTGCAGCCCATGGGGAAGTGATGGGGAATGTGCCTGTGATTATGTGCCCATTTGATTCAGAATATTTTTTTTCTTGTTTTCGTCCTCTAAAAACTAGGTGCGTCTTATGGTCAGGTGCGTCTTATAGAGCGAAAAATACGGTAACTAACAGGCTAATTACTAACAGGCAGAGAAGTGCCTGCTGGTCAAATCCAGCAGGTATCTCCCCTATATACCTGCATTGCATTCTTACCCGCACACACACCTCACTTGCAAGACTCTCACAAATAATCTCACACTGCAGTCACTCTGAGGTTTGCAAAGCCCCAAGAAATCCTTATTTACAAATGGGCTGGTTGCTCCCTGCACAGCTGGGTCCTCCACTTTTCTGGAAGGAAACCAGGCAACCCTGGGAACCCCTCACTTTTGCCAGTATCCCCCAGATCCAAGCATCTGAACATTCCCATTTCAAAGATGGGCCACTCAGCTCGACAGGAGACAGCTCCAGGGCTCCATTTTTGGAAGGGGTGAAATTGAGGGGATGGCCTCCAAATGCCCCTTTCAGCAGTATCGTTAGGTTTTTGTGGTATGCTCATGTGCCCCTGGGCTATCCACATTTGAAAAAGTGAGGGTATCCCTTGGACACATGAGCTTCCCCCAAAGACCTGGTTTCAACTGCAAAGGACCTTCTGGGGAGCCCACCTCCTCTTCCACACACCTCCAAATCGGCTTTCCAATGTGCCGTTAACTTGCTTTTTCATATGTACACCTGGTGCATGATACACTCCGTACATACCAAAAAAGTATTAGTTCCCAGGCATGGGAATTAAATTGTTCCTCTGTTCCAGAGGCGGTTGTACATCTTTGAAAGGAAAAGTTCTGTAGAAAAGTTCTTCTGAATTCACACTTGTTACTGAAGGCCCAGATGGCCATTATCAACTTTGGATATTTGATTGCAACAGCTAAATACATTCCTGGATAGGGGTACTCTAAGCTCTGTGATCCATGAACCAGAAAGCCCACAGTTAGATTGCCACAATGCAACCTGAATCCTATGTGGGATTGCCTTTGAGTCGAGTTCAGCAGCATCAGTTAATGAAGAAAGCAGCAGCATGGATTAGTGAATTAAGGCATCAGCCTCAGAGGATTCCAGACCCTCATCCACAGAAGAGTTAGAGAACAATATCACCCATGGGTCCTCAGGCCCCATTTCTTCAAAGCAACCCCAGGAAGTAGCTCCCCTGTGTACAGTGGAGGTTATAGCCCCATCCTCAGGCTCCGAAGACTTGGGCCTTGAAGTCACTAGCATGCTGCACGCAATCCCTCCTTGCTGCTGAAACAGACTAGCCCCTTTAAGTGTTTCATTAAAGTGCCCCAGTAGAGGTAAAAGCAGAGCTACAGTAAGTGGCTTACAGGCCAGTAACTTCCCATTTAAACTCAGTCATGCTCTAATCTTCGCTGGAGCGACACCCAGACAGCTCTGAGGAGCCTCTGTCCTTGGCTGTGGTGCTGATTGCTGTTCTCTCGTTTCCTGAGAGACAGGATGCCCTGCTCCAGACCTCATCCATAGCAGAACCCTGCCACCCAAGCCCCATCATACAGCATCATCAGCTTCTGTGGCCCGAAATGGGACAAGCACTCTGCAAGGTGTACTTCACACTTGCGTGAAAAGACCTGCATTGGCTGCCTCTCAGCGACTGAGCCATGCTCAAGGTGTTCTTGTTTCCGTGTAAGCCATAAATAACTCCAGGCCAGGATACCTGGCAGGCTGCCTTCTCCGACACGTATCAAATCAGCTCCTAAAATCTTCAGGGGAGGCCTTGTTCACCATGCTGCAGCCAATGGGATATTGCTCTGTAGCATCTGAAATGCAGGCTTTCTCAGGAGGGGCTCCGGCTGTGGCACATCCTCCTCAAAATGGTTCAGGAAGCAGAAATGAGGCATGTTTTAAATACCTCCTGAAAAGAGACTTCTTTATGCTAGTTTTTCCTGGCTTATAATTATCATGCCACTGCGGCTTATTTTGGAAAGCTGTGATGGTTTATCATTGTATAACATATGCATTTTACCCTGATGTTAATTGTTGTATGTAAACTACTTAGAGATTTTACTATATTAATCATCATATAAATAGTTCTAATAAAATTAATGACTGAATGAATAAGTAAGTTATCTCCTTCTTCAGGGAGGCAGCAGGGATGCTTGAGGAATTCAAATTTTCCAAATGGCAATACCTTCATTTCTGCCTTCCGGTGCAAATTATCCTGATTTGCATCTTGTGGACTAGTTAGTGAATTGGAATATAATTACCTACTGCTTTCCGCACTTCCTGAGTGTTCCAATATAAATTGTGAGCTTCAAAATATATTGAAAGGGTAATCCTAAATAGGACCAGCGAGGAATGAAGCTCATCAGGGCAAAGTGTGTGTGCATTTGTGTGTGTGCTTGTGGTTTTACCAGGCTGTTCAGCCAATGGTTCCATATATTTTGGGGTACTCCAACCTACGCCCCCCAGCAAAAGTTGGGGAGGGATTTGCTGGCATACCTGACAGATCCAGACCAGGCCCAAATGAAGTAGCTTTGCATCCAGCAGATCCCATGCTAGTTCCTGACTTTCTCCACCCTACCCAAAGAATCCTTCACTTCGGAGTGTCTACCAACCACTTTCAGGAAGCGAACTGCCACTGGCAAGTGTCCATCCATCCAGGCACTGCAGGGGCCTCTGCCATGGTGGCCCCCCCTTCCCCACTGGAGCAGGCAGAAGCCAGCGGAGGGACACCAAAGTGCCGTCCTAGCTCCTTCCAGCCACCGACACTTGCAGGTTGGGATGGCACTCTTAGAAATATGCACCTGAGGTAAAACCCACTTACAAATACATATTAAAATGTGTACTCCCAGTTCCCCAGTTATGAATGTCTGAGTTAAGAACAACCCCTACTTACAAACAAGCAAACCTGGAAGTCCCACCTCATCCTTGAAGGACAAGCAGATGCCCATGGGCAGTGGGTGATGAGAGGAGGGAGGGAGGAAGGAAGGACAGAAGGATGGAAGGAGGGTGGATGGAAGAAGTGGCATGTGGCAAAGTCAGAACTGGTTCCACTGTGGCTGCGGCAGAACTATAGTAGTTTTTCATGCTCATGGTCATGAAAAACGAGCATATTCAAGCCAGTGTGTTTCGGAACATGTGGAGTTAGTGTTGGTTGCTGTAACTTTGTACCACATTTGGTTTGTAATCATGCCTCTAAAGCATAAATCCAATGCAAGTGCCGGTCGTGCACTGAAGGAAAGAAAAACATCACAAGCAAAACTAAAGTGGAAATACTAAAGCAATCAGAGAAAAGCCATCAGTCATTAGGAAAGCATTAGGCTTTAGTCATTCAACAATCCAATTCTCTCTCTTTCTTCTCAGTACCTGTAGTTAGTTTATTATTACTGTATTATTATCATCATTATAATGTTGTATTATGTTTAAGATGTTTTAGTGTATACGGAGTGCTTTTTAAGTGTTTGATATGCTTTTTATATATGTGATCTAACTTACACACAAATTTAACTTAAGGATGACTCAGAAATAGAACTCATTCTTAACCTGGGGACTGGGTGTACTTAATGCCAATTTTCATGCTGATTGTAAATAATTAAGTAAATCACAGGTATGTGTAGAGTAATTTGGAATCAGTATGTGACACAGACTGCAAACAGACTTGAGTCCCCCTCCAGATCTCTAAAAGTTCCCACATGATTGTGTACAGATGATACACATCCACCTCCCACAACCTGGTGGCCCTCCAGATGTGTTGGACTGCAACACTGACCTTACTGGCTAGTAATCTTGGGAATTGTGGACAAACATATCTGGAAGGCACCTGGTTAGGGAAGACTGATATGGAGTATTGTGAGAGGTTTTCCAGCATTTAAAGTGCAATCCTGTGCAAGTTTAGAAAGAAAAACAGCCCACAACTTCTAGCATATCTGTGCTAGCTACACTCCCAGCATGCTCCGTCCATGTTTAATGTTCAGTCCTATGCTTGCATAGGATTGCGTGTTAAAGTTTTCACAGCTGGCTTGGGACCTGGATACCTAATGGACCGCTTGCGCCCTTATATGCCCTCCCACCCCCTAAGATCTGCAACAGCGGCCCTTCTCCGGGAGCCCTCTTTGAGGGAGATTAAATGGGTGAGCACCCAGAGGAGGGCTTTTTCAGTGGTGGCGCCCCAACTATGGAATGCGCTCCCTGGAGAGGTTTGCCTGGCGCCGTCGTTATTTGCTTTTCAGCGCCAGGCGAAGACCTTTTTATTTAAGTCTTATTTTAATTAAGTGTAGATGTTGTTTAATTTACTGTTGGTTTGTTGTTTGTTTATTTGGATTATTGTGTAGGTTTGTTTAGTTGATGTTGTTTATTTAAATTATTTAGTTGTTTATTTAAATTGTTGTTTATTTAAATTGTTGTTTATTTAAATTATTGTTGTTTATTTAAATTATTTATTTAAATCAGTTAGTTGTTTATGTTTATTTAATCAGGGTTTTTTTTTTTTTTTTTTAGTTGCCGAGATGCACCGTGGGAGGGAGGGATAAATGAGAATTGTTTTATTATTGTATTTTAATTGATGTTGTAAGCCACCCTGAGGCTTAATTGCGATGGGGCGGCCTATAAATGTTTTAATAAATAAATAAATAAACTATACCGTAGGAGCTGCAGGCCTCTTCTTCGGTCCAAACTGGCATAGGACTGCACCCTTGATGCAGGACTAGCAACAAACACCAGGCATGTTTGCATAGACTCAAGTTGCACTGTGTTAAATAGGACTTGCATTCTGGTTGGAATGGGGGGGAAAAGTCTGCCACGATCATGTGTAGGATTGTCCACTTACCATCTGGGAGGGTGGCAGAGAGATAAAATGAAATTAGATTTTTGAGACACTCTATGCCATGAGAAGTGCTACAGAAATGGCTCCTCATAGCTTTCAAAATCCATCCAAGCACTGTGGTTAATAGATATTTTTATTCCTCATCCTGTGTACCGATCATCTTTCTATCTTTCAGGGGGATCAGAATTCAATTTTAACACAAACAGGCACTCAGCAACTGCCAAAGGGACACGTTTTCTCACCACAGCCAGTCATGAAATGAACGCAGTTGGGGGACTTGCCTTGAAAGCCACAACACACTGGTTCCAAGTCAGAAGATACACGCATAAAATCACCTTAAAGGAAACCAAACTAGTTAAAACGATTCCATGCAAGGATCTCCGCATTCAGAGCCAGCTCTACTGTCAGGCAGAGTGAGGGGACCGCTGCCGGCCGCTGATTCTGAGTGTCACGAAAGACCAGCAAATCCTTACCTATTTCCTGCATTGCCGCGTTTCTTTCTACCGCCAGGGAGGGGCCGAGGTGCTCATTGGATCTTCAGGTTCAAGTTCCAGAAAAACCTGGCTGGACTTCACTGCTGCCCCCCTTGACTGGGATGGGAGTGGGGAGCACCAATCGCTGTACTAACAGCAGCAAAATTCGTCGGGCCACCCCGATGAACCTTCCATTGCAATGAGATGCTAGAACTGTCACTCTCAAAACTATACCCCTCCTCTTCCTCTCTCCACCCCGAGAGGCTGGAGAGAATTGGAGTACCCATTTTTACTATCTGGGTCTCCAGATGTCTCTGAATCTGAATTACTAACCAAGCTTCAGAAAGGTTCAAAGGTTGGAATATGGTCAACTTCAGAGAAATGCCAGTGCAATTTGAACATCTCCCAAATCTTTTCCAATCGGCCTAATTTGCTTTGGACTTTGGCCCACATTGGAGTGGGCCACCTTGCCCCCGAAGATGCGAATAGCAGGCAGATGATTTTATTTTGCTGGAAAACTGCCACATGACCTCCAATCAGGGGCAGAAGCACATCCTGGATCAAGCCCAGCACAGCTGTTTTTCCTTTAAAATAAAATTAGGCATACGAAGCATGTTTTACAGAAGAAGAAGAAGAAGAAGAAGAAGAAGAAGAAGAAGAAGAAGAAG
>JAIXND010000782.1:13172561-13188546 GCA_023646645.1 Varanus salvator macromaculatus
AGAAGAAGAAGAAGAAGAAGAAGAAGAAGAAGAAGAAGAAGAAGAAGAAGAAGAAGAAGACGACGACGACGACATAAATATGAGATGGTGTACCTTGATTTTTAGGATGAAGCTGCCATGTCCAGGGTCTATTATTTTTGCTGTCGTGTGAAGCTAAGAGATTGCTGACCGAACTATTCAAACCGATTAATTCTGAATTAAATGCAGTAGCCTTCTTGGCTGGGCAGGAATTTGAATTCAGTCTCCCCAGGGTCAGTGGCTGGGTTTGGATGATACACTAAATCACCATGGCTTCAAAGCTGTCAAGTGGGGATGGAACGAGTTGCATCGTGCTGCCCTTGCACTGAGCACAACATGGCTCATCCTGCCCTTGCTTGGCACGGTGGCCACTTGGCAGTGGCCGTTGCTCTGCTGGGGTCTGCCACATGCCAGCCACTCAACCCCAGGACCGAGGGGCCAGCGCATGGCAGACACCAGTGGCTCAGTGGGGCAGGGAGAAGATGCATTATGTTCAGCTTTCTTGAGAGGAGGCCAAGCAAAACACAGCTCGTCAGTGCTTCTGCTGGTCTGAGCAAATGGAGATTTGCTAAGCATCTGCCCTCTGCACGGATCAACAGGGGGTAGCCTGCTGCTCCTAAGTGCTGCTTGGCCTCTTCTGGGCAGCTATCACCCCCCTCCCTCAGTCACAGGGTCCCCGCTGTGAATGATCATTTGTCAGGCTAACTTTAAGCCCAGAGTGGTTTTGAAGCCACCCCAGACTTAATCAGTTGTGTGAACCTGCCCATCAGCCAATTCACTATTCCACAATACTGGTGGCCTTTGAACTTGCTTATCCACCCCCCCACCCTCCAAAAAAGCTATTTTGGTTCAGGCATGTCATTGTCACCGAGCAGTTTTTCCTAATCCTTTCTTTATAATCAAAGAAGTTGTGTACATAGTTACGTCCCCCTTTACTGGACCCTGCCCAATGGCATATTGATTGCTGTCAGTCACAGTATGCACATTGGATCAATGACTGGTTAGGTCCATCAAATAAAAGTCAGAGAGTTGATCAGTTTAAAGAAGTCTTCAGTTGTCAGTTTCAATAAATAAACAAACAGTTCACTACCTAAAACCACAGCACAGATTTTTGACTGGCCTCAGGTAAGGCATAATCTACAAGGAAATTCTTATAGGTGAATGCCATCAAAAACGGGCTAATATGGGCCAAAGATTTGGGTGCCAAGATTAGTTGAACTTGGAACCTGCGGTGCCATCAGGACAGGACTTTGGGGCAAATATCCAGGACCCCACTCAGCTGAATGAGCAGGAAAGCTCACATATGCACAAGAGCTGGTTAACTACATTTATATATTTAAAACATTTGTTTGCTGCCTATTGTGCCACAGCACCTCTGGGTGGCTCACAATCATAAGCTAAAAACCACAATAAGAAACTAATTACAACAATTAAAAATACAATACTAATACAATACAGATAAAAATACAAAACAAAAGTTGAGTGGCATCAACGATTAAAATATTTTTTAAAAAGGAAGGTCTTTGCCTGGTGCCAAAAAGACTATAAGGAAAGGAAGTATATATAAAATATATGCATTTGGAAATAAGTGAAATAGTACACATTATCAATTAAGGGCCCCTTCCTTTAAGACCATTTATATCAAGTGATATACATTATTATCCATCAAGAGCATTAAACCCAGAGCTTAAAATCACCTAAATGCACCCCTGACAGGGACACCCCGGACTGAATGGCTTTCTAGCAGCTCCCACCACCGCTCTGCCATGTGATAGACAGCCTGATTATGGTCTGTTTTGTCTGTGTATCCTTCTGTTTGCTTGTCATTCTTTTGCTGTATCAATCAGCAGGCATGTAGCAAACAACAGGCAAACAGCACATCTCCCAGACAGTCTTTGGGATATAATGGATGAGAAGTCCAAAAAGCCGCTGGCACGAAGGTTTGGGGAAAGATAAATAATAGGAAAACGGTCGTCATCCATCATGGTTGGCACTCAAGGGCATACAGCTGCTATCAAAGCAAAGGTACAAGGTCCTTGAGGGCAGACAACAAATGATCAGCAAGGCTGGTTTCCTGCCACAGCTAAAGGAGGAGCAAAGAATTTCATTACACCTGCAGTGCTGGGCAGGTGATTCTAGCCGAGAGGTGACAGACCTTCCCAGGAGGCCTCTGGCTTGGAACACCCTCCTTCTAGATGTTAGGGAAGGGGGATGACTGGGGGTCCTTATACCAGTGGAAAGACATTCTGCATTCACCAGGGGACAATCCTCATCAGTTTGCCTGCCTGCAAGTGTGGACAAATGTTAATGCATCGAGTCACAGCTCAGAGGGCTTCCACTGTGGTAGGTCAAGGAGGAAAGCCATGACCTTCTTGGAGGAAAGACAGGATAAAAATGTAATGGAATAGATTGGCCTTTCCCAACCCAGTGTCCTCCAGGTGCATTGGAATATAAGGCCCATAATTCCCCGTCAAATGGGAATGATGGGAGTTGTAGTGCACCACATCTCAAGAGCACTGGTTGGGAAAGGCCAACATTGTGAGCCGCCCCGAGGCTTGTGGCAAGGGGCAGCCTATAAATCTGTAAATAAAATAAATAAATAAAATAAACATAGATACATGGGAGACAGGCAGAGAGTATTTGCATCCTCTGCCATAGAAGCACCTGCAGTTTACCAAATCTTCAGTTGTACTAAGCCTTGTACTCCAGTGGCATATTGTTGTTGTTGTTGTTGTTAGTCGCGAAGTTGAGTCCGACCCATCACGACCCCATGGACAACACTCCTCCAGGCCCTCCTGTCCTCCACCATCCCCCGGAGTCCACTCAAGCTCACACAAACCGCCTCAGTGACTCCATCCAGCCACCTCATCCTCTGCCGTCCCCTTCTTCTTTTGCCGTCTATTGTTCCCAGCATTAGACTCTTCTCCAGGGAGTCCTTCCTTCTCATTAGGTGGCCAAAGTATTTGAGTTTCATCTTCACTATCTGGCCTTCTAAAGGGCAGTGGCATATTACCTCCAAGCAAACACTTACAGGGTGCAGCAGTGCTGTTAGGTAAGTTCAGACTCTGGACCGAACGGTCTTCTGGGGCATCCATTCTAGAAGGTAGTGCATATTACAGTCTACTTCCTGCAAGCTGTGGGAAGGCAGCTCCCCTGCATGTGAGAGCCCCTCTGCTCATTCTGCAAAGCAGACTCTGGGGACCCATGATAGTACCACTGATCAAGTGGAGGTGTTGGGAACATGCTTGTAGGGGATCACTCTTCTGTTAAAGGATTTTAGGAAATGAGTCTGGAAAATGCTTCTTCTTGACACATTGGAGGTGAGAGTAGAAAATCTTGAGCTAAAGTCTCAGCCGATCCCAACCTGAGTTCCTCCATATGTTTTGGCCTACAGCTCTCATCAGACCTGGCATTGGCCATGCTGGTCTGGGGCTGATGGGAGTTGTAGCCCAAAACGGCTGGAGCAACCCAGGTTGGGGAAGGCTGGGCTAGAGACTTGCAAGTGCCTGAAGCAGTGACTGGGGTGGGAGACACACATCAGGCAGCTGCTTTCTAGAATCTCTCATAGGGAGGCAATCTCTGTGCAAGGTTCTGATGCATCAGGGGCATTCAGTGGTACTCAAGGTGGATGCTTTTCTTCCCCCCTGCTGTAGCTTTGGCACAATATATGGGCAGGCATCTGGATGAAAGCTGAGCCTTCAGTTTAGACTGGGGCAGGAAATCTACACGGCCCACATAGGCTCCCTCTCCAGCTTCCCTATCTTTTCCGAGTGCTACTTGCTCCCCAAGCCCCACGCTTGGAGGCCTGCAGAAGAGGAATCCCCACTATCATCCCCAAGCAGAGCTGTTCCTTCCTGGTGAGGGGAAGCCTGGGGTGAACAAAGCTGTATATTCCTACCCTCCCCCTCAGATCAGCTCAAGAAGCCCTTTTATGAGAACCACCCCTCAGGGTGATGAGAGGGGCGGCAACCAGGTGAAGGGCCTTTTCTGCTGCTGCTCCCCATCTTTGGAACTCCCTCCCTAGGGAAATTCACCTGGCACCATCTTTATTTTCTTTTTGGCGCCAGACAAAGACATACCTTTTTCAATTTTGTTTAATGCTTTCCCCTGAATGCTGTGGCCTTTTTAATATTGTTATGATAGGTGTTTTAATTTGTTAGTGTTTTAATAGGTTTTAATGTGTTTTATTTTGTTTTAATACATTTAATGTATTGCAAGCTGCCTAAGAAGGTAGTTATAGATGGCCTATAAACACATCAATCAATCAATCAATCAATCAACAATAAACTGAAGTGTTAAGTCTGGGCTAAGGAACCAAGAGCTGCTTCTCCACCCATGGGCTTATTTGTGATAACTTTGCTGTGTATGGTCCTTTTTGTGAGCTAGGAGTGTTGCTGCATGTAACACTTTGGCAGGGAATCAAGGCACAGGGAAGATGGCCTTGTACCCTGACATCATCTGGGGCCAGCGTTCTGTCCATCTGAATGAAGTTTCCCATCCTTGCTTTGCAGATTTATAGTTTAACACAGGCATTAACTAGTATGACTAATGACAGTGTGTGCTCCTTTGAAGCTCAGCCAAAAGGGTTTCTATTCCTCTAGCTTCATTCTCACAAACTGTTGTTGCAACAATTAAAACATACTGGAGTACAAATAACAGAATCCTGATACAATCAGGAATGCTTTTGGATAGAGGACTACTAGCATTAACAATCCAACGGTATGATGCAGCTGTTTTGTTTTGTTTTGTTTAATGGCTTTTTTTCCTGGCAAGTAATGGGAAAACAAAAAACATTCCAGGAACCATAATCTGAATTTCTACTGATTCAGCACACATGCTGTTTATATTACATAGTTTAGAACTGCATAGAGACAAGGGAAATATTCTAAAAGTAAAGATTTCTATTAGGCTCCATACATGCAACAAGGACACTAAGTAAGTTCACTTACTTGAAGACATGAAGTACAGTCTTGTGTGTATCTTTTCAGAAGATGGATCTAATGGATCCAGTGGGATTTATTTCCAAGTATGCACAAGGTTGCAACCAAAGTAATGTCCAGATGTTGCCATCTGGTAAATGATGGGAAAACAGTGGGTTGGATACATGCAGCAGGGCTTGTGAAAGTGGACTTCTCCACGCTCACTGCCTCACTGCAACCTATCTACCCTGTGAAAATGTCACACAGAGGGTTGGTGAACCCTACTGAAGAATGAGTTGGGCTGTGGTGCAGAGGAAAAAGGGGTATACTTAAAAATTGGGTCGAGATTCCTTTCATTGGGAGATTCCCAGTCTCCCCCCTCCCATTTATGGTAGATACTTCTTTCCCTCTCCCCATAGCCCACCCTATTTAGCAGGGTCCCCCAACCTTTTTCATAGCATCTTCAGGAGGCTGGTGGATCTGACATGGAGGGAAGTCCACCTCCACCAGTCCAGCTGCATGTACCTAAATCTGGATTTGGCCCCAAGTTTCTTCATGAGACGAAAAGTCAGTGTCCAGGCCTTCGTTGAGATTCTAAGTATTAAGAATGAATGTAATGTACAGGAGCCAGTACAAATTTGTTGTACAAATAAGAGCTAAAGCCGGTAATAAGGCATGAAATACAGATTGCTCTCAGAACTCCAACCTTTAGATACTTTGTTTCAGATTCCCAAGACCAGTATTCCCTGGTGCCCACTTTTACTGGTTCCACCACACCCATGGGACCCATTTCTTGGGTTCTAAAGGTGACCCAAGAAATGACAGGAATTGCTCATTTGTGGATAGGGGCAGGACAGTGACACTTCCTTTTCCAAGCTCTGCTAACCTGTCCCATTTTGGAAATATGCATTTTTATTCATTTCAGATTATTTTTAGAAGTACCCAAGCCCTGTTGAATGACCAGTGGGTCCTTCAAGTGCATGGGCGCTGGACAAACACCCTCAAGGAACCGTGTCACAGTGACTATAACCGAGGCTGCAAGGACAAGGGGGAGAGCCAGACTGCAAAGTATGAACCCAACACGCTTTATCCTCCCATGAATAATCATCACAAGACATGCAGAGCACTGGGGCCAGTCCAGGACAATTTGCTGCCTGAAGTAAAGAACAATATTGCACTGGCGAGGTTGGTGGTTGACTCTTCATCTCAGCACTAGCGCTGGAACAGCTCCCCCTCCATCAAAATGGAAGGCAGCTTAGAGGATACAAGGCAGGCCAGATCACAGACACACACACACACACACACACACACACACACACACACACAGAGCTCTGTTGTCTAATACTGTGCCACCCAGTATTTCTCGCCTGAGGAACTGCCTCACACTGCCTGCTCTATTAATGCACTGAATATCCATGGCCATCAAGAAAGGGGGAAAGAAGCTGGGTACTGGAATAACAACCCTCCTTTCTTCACTACAAGTGTATGTCACAAAGTTAAGTCAATGTGAGCAGAGTGGGTTTGGACAATAAGCTCCCCCCTCTCCCGCTGATCCAGTTTGCGCAACTGCAGGGAATCCAATAAGCCATGGTGGCTTGTTGCCATCCTGCATAAGCTAGTCACATGCCTCCAGTGTCCTTGCCTCCAGTGGCATCGCTTGCCATCTCATGCAAACCGAGCAGGGATGGCTTCTTGGTGAGCACACAAGCCACTCAGAACCCTACGTCAGAACATGGCTCCTGGATGGCTTGTCACCCATAGCAACAAACCACCCTGGCTGGGTTTGCATGATGGAACGAGGTGCTCTGCCAAGGTTAATCATGCTAATCTCCCTGGCACGTGATCAGCACCTGTGGCTTATTATCACCAACTATGATCATGCAAACCAGGCTACTTGGTACTAGGACTAGTTGTGGGATATAAAGCTACTTTTGTGGGCGATCTACATGTGTTCGACTTATTGTTACCAATGGCTAAAGAGTTCTGACTTGTTCTGATTGAATTCCTCTAGCATCCCTAATAATGGAAGCTAGTTCATTCACTAGGTAGGGCACCAGGAATGAACACGTGTCTTGCTCTGCTGTGAATGTTGGACCACACTTGTCATCACTGAAATGCCTCAGCTGAGCAGAGCTGATACCCCCTTCTTTCTTATATCGCCAGTGCCAGCATTAGTAGCAAATCTACACTCTATGAGTGGGGAAGAGGGAGGGGATGCAGAGTCTGGTATGAAAAGATATGAAAAGAATTATTAAAATAGATATTATTACCCTTGAACTACCAGACCATGCAAAAGCAGTTTGTAAAATGGATTTACTTCAGCATTGAGAAAATAAGGCATACAGCTCAAACACCACTTGAAAATTCAGAAATACTGGGAAAATATTTCAATGCAACCCCTGCATTTTCCAGCCCAAGAAAATTATAATATTAAAATCAGTTTGCTTTGTGGGGGACTGCAAAGGCAATCACAAGAGTCCATTTTGTGAGCACTGGCTCTATGAGAACAAACAGATGAGCAAAATTACAGTTACTAAAGCAATATATAGCCTGGAACAGGATCATGAAATATTAAAAAAGGATAGTCTTTTGACAGATTACAGATGGTTAAGCAAAAGTTCAGTTGCAGGCATGGAACCTGGAACAATTGTTATTACACTTGGCACAAATATTTGCTGGAAGAAAACAAATAAAGCAGGAAAAAATAGCCGCATTCTTAGCTTTAACAAAATCAAAACAAAGTCTACTTCCATCCTTGGAGAGGTAAGGTACACATGTTGAGCCTGTCCTTTCTTACCAATCAAGAACTAGGGTGCAGAGGATTTTGATCAGGGTGGAGAGAAGGCAGGTAGAAAGGATTCCCTGTCCCCTCCTTGGCTGCTTTCATCCTAAACCAATTTTCCCCCCATCTCAAATATTTTAAAGACATTGTTTGGCACTGAGGCATTGCAATTGTGCTTACATACCTTTTATCCCTACCTTATGTCACTTTATTGCTATCTATTCTGACACATGGCAGCTCTCCTGGGTCTAAAAGAGACCCAGGTGCTTCCTAGCCTTCTTATCTGGAAATGATGGGAGTGAATGAGACTTCTGTATGTGGAACATGCACTCTCGCCTTAGCTATAGCCCTTCCCCTGCTGAACCTGCAAAAATGTTAGCACATGTATATTATTTTGTTAATTGGAGCCTCTGATCATAAATCTTTATTATTTATGCTGCAAGTCAACCAGTAAGATGACAAGGAAGCAAGTCTACTAACAGCCTTATGAAAAATATCCCTCTGCAGGCACTGGAATATTTCTAAATAATTTTATTTTCTTCAAGAGGCTGAGATTTTCCTCTTCTCTCTCCCTCTTTTTATTTTATTTTAT
Source organism: Varanus salvator macromaculatus (assembly GCA_023646645.1). Lineage (NCBI taxonomy): Eukaryota > Metazoa > Chordata > Lepidosauria > Squamata > Varanidae > Varanus > Varanus salvator. The sequence continues at coordinate 13,180,873 of JAIXND010000782.1, forward strand.
TTTTTTGTTGTTGTTGTTTCAACTAAAGGGCAAACAATCCGTGTTATTTCTGGTAATGATACAAATCAATCTTTTCCTGTCTGAAGATTGAGGGGAGTGGCGGTATTTTCATGTGTGTGGGATGATAAAATACTTCCAGCCAGCCCTGTCCATCACTGAGGAGGTAATTCCTGAAGATTTTGAAAACAGGGAATAATTTCATATCTGACTTAGGACAGGCACACACCAACCTTATGTTCTGTTTAAGATTCTTAATTCCTTGCATGAATCCATATATCCTCCATTTGTTCATGATGAAAACAGAACACACAGAGAATTCTTAACATCCCTGATTTCATCCCAGGGATAAACCGTCAGAGTAACTGCACCACTACAACCAATTGCCAAAGGTTCTTTTCTGCCTACGGAAAGCTGCTCTTTTCCAGTGTGCCTTGCATGGATTTAAGAGTGAAGGTTTTTTATCCATCTTTTAGCTAAAGATACTCTGAAAAGTTGCCATGCAATAATTTAGCAAGAGTCCGGAACAAATCTTATCCAGTACAGCATGTCAGATGGAAGGCTTTGCTCTTAGCGTCTTAGTTTAGGGGCAGAAAACAGCTTTTAGGAGTTCAGCAGGGAAAGCAACTTTTCCACATTTGTGTCCAGGGAAGCCCACCCTTGAGCTGTTCCAACATGCTCCAATGGGCCCCTTCTGTCCTATAGCTGCCAGAAACCAACCGCGAAGGAGGTTTCTGTTGCTGCAGTGAAGAGGGCCCTGACACTCTGCTTGCAGTGAAGGAGGCCTATGGCATCCTAAGATGGGCGCCTTCCTAGGAGCCAAAGGATTGCAGCCAGTGTGCAGTAATAGACTCTTAGCCTAGGGTGGGGGCATCGGGGGTTCAAGTCCCCACCTGGCCATGAAGCCCAATGGAAGACTTTGGGCTATCCACTGACTCTCGGCCTAATCTACCTCACAGGTTTCTTGTGAGAAGATGGAGAAGGAGAGGGCCAAGGAAGCTATCTTGCATTTCTTGAAAGAGAAAAATGGGAAAGATGTAAAGAAGAAGAAAACAGTGACTTAAAGGAGGGGAGTGGCAATTCCACCAACATGCTCACAATGTGTTTTTAATGGTATCTCCAAGCGCTTCCTTCAAAGGCAAAATAAGACAAAACAGGGATAGTGTTTAACTCAAGAAAGGTACTGTCTTCAGTACACATGGCTGCACTGGACACCCAATGCCTTGCCTTTCCAGTCATAACAGAGTGGGCTGAATCCAGATACCATCATACTTAGAGTAATTCATTGAAATGAATGAAACATAAGTGAGTCATGACTAACAAGTCCAATTGATTTCAGTGGGTCTAGCCTAGTATGACTAAACCTGAGCCCAATTCACAGTGCATCTGCTTCAGGGTATGAAATCGCAGGCACATCCCAAAACAGGTTCAAACCATGCTGCAATGTCATTTAGCACTAGCAAAGGTTATTTTGCTCCTTTTCCAGTCTCAGCCATTTCTTGGCTCTCTTCCTGCTTTATCTTCACGTTTTAAAACATCGTGTTCATTTATTTTCCTTCAGATGGAGCATGCACGTACCCACAGTCAGTAATCTTTATCTTTTCTTTCATTCTGACCTAGTAATATGCTTCAGTTAATATGCAGCTCCTTAGTAGCAACATCTTTTTGGTCCTTCCATGTTCCCAGTTTTGTAAACTGCCGCATGGTTATCAGTAAAATAAGGTAAGCTGGGGTTAGGAAATCCCAGGCAGCACAGATATGTAGGACTCCAATTCCCATAGACCTTGGTCCTTGGCCATGCTGTCTTGGGCTGACAGTTGTCACTTGGAGGGAAGCAGAATGCTTGCCCCTGAAATAAGTCAAGCAGAACCCTAAAATAAGCCCATGAGAAAATATCCAATGTTATATTTTCAGCAATGGGAGGAGAATCGGCATGTGTGTGTTTGTCCCGACTGCCTTATGTATAATCGGAATGTCACTTATTCTGCTTACATTTGTACTGCTGCCTCCTCCATTCCATCTTAAGACTCCGTCCATGAGTGTTTTTCTCCCCTCCTACCACTGTTAGGAACATGACCACAGTTTTGTACACCTATGATCAATCCTAATAAAACTACTGCCTGAGAATGGCTCTTAAAATGCTGCTTCTCAGGAAAAAATTGAAGTAAACGTTCTGAAAACCATATACTGTAATACCTTGATTAGGCCATCTCAGAGATGACAAACATGTGCAAGCTTTTGAGATCTCCAGATAACTTCATAAAATGTTACAAAACCCAGGTTGGTGGAGGTGGGGAAGAAAGGAAGGCAGGATCTTATAGTCAGGATGTCTGTATATTCAGTCTAAAGGTGATATAGAGGTGATAAGACAGAAGAGGGGTTCCAGATGTTCAGCTTTGACTCTGCCAGGTGATGTTATGACTTTTGGTCTGAATGCGCCTTCCCATTGGGAAGCAGGAGGAAGCAGAGAGTTGAAGGCCCTCCATAGCTAAAATATAAAATCCAGTTGTTAGCTCATAATTGCCTCCATCTGGGGTGAACTAGACAGGTTTCTTGGTTGGTGTAAATAACAGTATGCCTTTAAATTAAGGAATGAATCTACTAGTCCATAACTTTTATCAGCCCACCTGCTGATGCATTTTTGTACATGGATGGCCTGATGACCTCTGGCGGGCTAGCCCCAAAGGCTGGAAAGGTGGGAGCCGAGGAGAGGGTTGTTGTTCCCCAGGCGGTCCCTTCCAAAGGCATTGACTCACGTGTCACACATGCCAGTGCTTAATCTCAGCCAGCAGTTTTGCAAGGGCCTGTAAACAAGCAGCTTGGCAGAGACATCTATCATCCAGCGCACAGAAAGCCCATTCATCAACACAAAAAGGTGTCCAGAGTTCCTCAGCCAGCGGCAGCCTTCTATCTGCAAGTACATCCTGTGTTTTCTCTAAAGCACTCTGCTTTGAAGCGACCTGACCTAAGTAGATGGCACAGCTGTGGTGACTCTGACCTTTCCATTTTCTGTTAAAAAGGTTTTTTTTAGAATGAAATCACAAACTCGGGGAGAAGAAGAGAGAAAGCAAGTCGTGTGTATATATGTGTGACTTGCTGCAGGTTGAGGAACCTTGAGTGCCTGGCCGTGAACCACGTCTGCCGGGTCAGCTCTGAAACTCGGGCAAGGCATTTTGAGTAGACCACCTCTGCCTAGAATAGGTGGGGCTTGAAAACTGTGAATCTCCAAAATGCATCTGAATGAAGAATATTTGCATTTTTAGTTCATCTCCTCAATTTCTTTCCTGTCCAACTGTCTTTGCCACCCTGGATGTTACAATATGGGAGAACTGGGATCAATAGGTTTACATTTCTTCTGGTCATCAGTGTTTCTACATGCGCCTGGTTCCTGTTTTCCCCACTTGCTTCCTTTCTGCCCCAGGCAGAACAGCATTCCTGGCCTAGTTCAGGTGTCTTCTCAAATAAGGGGCTCCTCCCACTTTCTCTGCCTTGCAGTGACAAATTGTCAGTGCAGCTCACCAAGGGCTAGTAAGACCAGGAATCCTACTTTGCAGAGGACAGGCTTTTATTTGGAGGCCTGGCAGTGGACAATCTTCTCTTTGAAGGGCTGTTCATTAAAAGAGAAAGAATCAGAAGAAGGGAGAGCAGGCAGCCATCAGCAGCAGTTAGCACTTGGACCGCGGGTGCTACAAGTCCATCTGTCACCCAGCCACAGTCTTTGCCCCCATGGTTTTACGTATTATATTTCTATTTAAGGCAGGGATGCAAAAAGTGCAGCCTGCAAGCCAGCTCCACCCACCAAGATGCCCAGATTCCAGCATATCCATTCCCCTTGCTGAATCCGAATTTCTTCATGCCACCCTGCTTGTAAAATGGCTTGGTATGATTTAATAGCTTAACAGATGTAATCCCTGCCAAGGAGTAGCAGTGGTGAAGAATGCCTGTTCATTAAGCAGGAAATCATTCTACAGTTAATTAATATTAATTACTCAATGTCATTTTACACTCCACACTTATGTTCGTGGTGGAAGAGCTTTTAACAGGCATCGCTCTGTGAGAGGATGCTCCAAGGGGATTCCTCCCCAGAGGAAGCGTCTCATGTCCCTGGGAGCACACTGCTTTTGGGGACCCTGGTCCTTCAGGGCTGATGCCTTTAGATATGCTTCCTCAAGAGGCCAAAAGCTCAGCTTTACAGGGACACTGAGTGGCCACCTATTATTAGTAAATTACACTTATATGCCACCTTTCTCCTCTTGCAAGGAGCCCAAGGGACCTTACCAAAAGTGCTTGCCTTCCGAAGAGGGCCCCTCAGGAGGAAGGGGCTCCTTGGCAGCAAGGCTTGCCATGTGACGCAGCTGAGCCCAGCATGGGGCTAGGGTACCGCTAGCTACAGCAGCTCTCCCTCGTAACTCGAGAACTCTTGGAAACCACATCGGATCTTCAGCTTTAGTCTCTTTGTCTTGCTTTTGCCCTGATCTTTATGTATGTCTGGACCTCTGTGGCACCAACTGCTACCTGATTCCGGCTGGGTTCACATGACACAGGAAACAGCACTGTGCTGGTTCCACAGAGCATGAGCATGGATTTCTCCTGAACTTCTCGGTCAGACGATCGCATGGCCACCCAGACAGTGCAGTTGCCATGCTCCATCTGCCTGTCCTCAGCCCAGCCCTCCAGGTGAAATCCCCGTCCTTTCCATTTTCTTGTCTATGGCCTGCAGCAGCGTCCTCTCCATAGGTCTGCTGCAGCCCCGAGGCAGGTTCTCTCCTCTCCCTCCCAAGGGTACCTCCTTGCCTGTGGCCCTTCCCAGCCTCTCCAGCCCCCACAGAGGTTGTCTTTTTTTAATGAAAATAAACAGTGTTGCTGTGATTCTCCATATCTCCCTCCAAACGTAAAAAGGGAGGTGGACACATTGCCTGGCCAAAGGGAATGAAGTGAGCAACGATGCATCTGGTGCTGGGGGTCTGAGGGCTGTTGAGATCAAAGACTAAAAGCTCTTGCCAGGAGATTTGGTAGCGTTTCTATACCAACAAAGGTAAATTGATGATTCCAGGTCCAGACGACTTGAGAAGCTATGGTGATGTGTGGGGAGTTTGGAACAGCCTGTTGATTCTCTCGGTAGTTTCAGAAAACTCCTCCTACCACACAGGAACTTCAGAACTGGGTCCGTACAACACAACAGACCCACAATGGTAAGATTTCATTCTCATGAAACTGCCCCTCTGTCTTCAGAATGTTTTTACTTGATTGTTCTCCTGGGTGTTTGATCTTGGTTGTACCTGACTCCTGGCTTTGAAAAACACCCTATGCACCTGATAAAACTCTGCTTGAATAATTACCCACTAAATTGGACACTCAATTGAATATGCCCCTGAATTAGCTCAGTGAAAAGTTTGTGATTGAATTAGAGCAAGACACTGAAGAGGGTGAAATTTGCTACTTATGTTAGTATTTGCAGCCAAGATGGAAGCCTGTGCCATGAGTCCCACGAGTGGCAGCTTGCCAGTTGAGAGGGAGACTTGGACAGTGAAAATATCTTGGCTGATGCAATATGGGAAAGGGGTGTCAATGTTTTGAGAGGATTTTAAAGGCAGGTAGTAGCAGTTAGAAAAGGGTCTCAGTCATTAGGAAGGAGTCAGGCTGTGTGTGGATGCACTCAAGCCTGGAGAGCAGTAATGATGCCAGGCTGGATTCTCATGCATCACCCCCAAAGAAGTGAACAAAAGATGACTTGCATAACATTTACACTTGCTAATGTATAAGTATAGATACACTTTTACGCATAATTCTATGATTTAAATAGAAGTACAACACATTTCACAATGGTGGGAAGACTGTGCCCAGGTGACTTGTATGGCAGCTGCCCAGGCACAATGATGGGCCATTTTGGATGTCCTGCTTCTCATTCCTCTTAGGCTGCTCCAAGCTTTAAACTGCACCAGACTGCATACAGAGGACACTTTCAAAGAGAGGACTGTCATCTGTGAAGCTGGATGCTGGGCTACCCTAAATGGTGCTGCTGAAAACATTTTGGCAGATGAGATGAAGAAGAATAGCACATTGGACTAGAAAGTGGGTGCGATATACACTGACACTGTGGATTAATTAGCACCGTCCATTCAGGGTTAGTGCAGCCTTCAGATGCTCCTCTCCTGTTTCACCCATTTAGACGAGAAGAAATCATGCGGCAAGTTTGTATTAGGAGCTCTGCCAGGAAAGTGCACAGAAGAGGAGCAGGGAACCTCTTACATCAGGGCCACATTCTCGGTCCACCCATTTTCTCCCAACCACTGAGCCTTTGGTGGTTTCTGGGATTTTGCTCATTTCTCTCCCATTCTAAAAGGCTGAAATGCTTCTCCTGAGGCTTCCTTCCTGGCAGTAACAAGTTTATGCCATGATGTACCAGTTTGGTTTGGTTTGGCTTTTCACATGTCTGATTGCTTCATTTCTGGCCCCACCCTTTGCATTAGATCCTTCTGCCACTGGAATGTGGCTTCTGAGGGCATCTTCAAACTTTCTCTTCCCCTGTGACTGGAAGAGTTTTCCCGCCCATGGTAAAAGAACCTTTAACACACACACTCCACACACTGAAGAAGCTCCACTGAAAACAGTGAGACTTAATTCAGAGGAGACAAGTACAGGATTGCAGTGCAAGTTATCAGCCCTGGTGTAGAGCCTGCACCGAGTCAAGAAAGCAGCTTTCTTGAAACTGCTCATCAACAGTGAAAATCCAAAGAGCAGAATTAAAAGGCACACCTGAACCCTGGTTACAGTCTTCCATGCCATTGAGGAATGTTTTGCATCTGTGTTGAAATTACAGTCATTTAAAATATGGATTTATATATACAAATTGGTACGCTCTTTTCTGGAGTATTTCTCAGTGGCCACCGTAGTCCCTTCCCACCTCTGGCTACATTCTACAGAACAGTTGCTGGACAGCAACATGATGCTGCTGCTTACTTTCTCATCACTCCTGGACTTTTGCAGAAGCAGAAAGAACCCCCAGGTTAGCACACGACAACCTAAATCAAACATTCATTGAAACCAGGTGACTGGACACAAGCTGTATTCTCAAAACCCAGTGGCCTCCAGCCGTTCTCATCTCTTGTATTTCCTCAAGGGGACAGATAACCTTAAAGCAGATTGGTGCGATGGTCTGTCTGGAATGGCATCAAGCAACTCACTTACCAGTAATGTTGGTGGTGGAAGAAGAAAGATTCTCACAATGTTCATCTTGGATAGAGGCTGTAGCCAGGTCGATCCAGAAGAAAGCAACCTATTTGAGAGAGATGAGCAGATGCTGTGAGGCTGCAGTGGAGGAAATGAACCATAGTCACCTTCTTCCTAGGTGTTTCAGACAACATAACCCACACTCAAGGATTACAGAGGAGTTGAAACATAGATTACTATTGAAACATGGGCTATCATGCTGTCTGAATCCAGCTCTGCTAACAAATTATGGCTTGTTACCCATGAATAATCCAGTTTCAACCTAATGACAAACCACAGATTTTTTTAATTGTTTGCCATTAACAAATCATGGTTTGTTAGTGCAGTTGGGTTCAGACAACTGGACAACTGACAGTTCAATAACAATCCACATTCAACCTTTGGCACACCGTAAACCCAGTCTCTCTCTCTCTCTCTCTCTCTCTCTCTCTCTCTCTCTCTCTCTCT
>JAIXND010000783.1:0-235320 GCA_023646645.1 Varanus salvator macromaculatus
TATGTTTATCCCTGTCTTCCCTTCAAATGGATACATTACAAATAGTACTAATATGAGACACGGAAGCAGATACTTCTCTGTGACAACTTCCCCCATGCCTCCAAAGCAGGTGAGGGCAAAAGGCTGCTGATGGAGGCTCCTGTAATGCTGAGATCCATGATAGCAGAAACAAGGGGCTGGGGCTGGAAGAATAAGTGCTTCCCTAGAGACTCCTTTTCCCCCATGGCTGTATCCATGTCACAATGTCTCTGATCACTGCTGCAAACTGTTCTTGTGCTGAGACTAAGTATGTCTCAGTCCCTATTAGGCTATATATCTCACAGAATGTGCTTCCTTTTCAAGAGATCGTGAAGATAAAAGGAAAGGAGATGGAGCATCCTCTCTTGCAGCTTCAGGTTCACCAGGACTCATATGAAATGACCAGAAAAAGAGAAACACAGCAACAAAACTGTTCCTCATCCCACCTTGCACCTGGTAGGCCACCTCTGTTGAACTGAGGAATGGGGTGGGATCATAGGAGAAGTAAGCCTTCCTCATCAAGGAAATAAGAGACCACAGGTAAGCATAGCCTCCTGAAATGCCACGGTTTGGCACCTTGAAATTCCTTGGATCCAGCCATTCATTTTCAGCTGCTTGTTTTGGACAGGGTGAATTAGGCATTTGTTCCATTCCTCTTTAAATATTTGCACTTCACAAACATACCAAGAAGCAGATACGGAGGGATCTGTTGATATTCACTCTTACCTAACATTTGTACACAGAGAGTACACATAAACTTCTATATTAGTGTGCACAATTGTGCATTATGTGTTCATATATTTCTTTGTACTATTTCTGTTTCAGTCTTAAAATTCACTGGAGAAGACCCTGATGCTGGGAAGGATTGAAGGCAAAAGGAGAAGGGACTGGCAGAGGTTGAGATGGCTGGATGGAGTCACTGGGGCAGTGGGTGTAAGCTTTGGTGGACTCCAAGGAATGATGGAGGACAGGAGAGTCTGGAAGAATGTTGTCCATGGGGTCGTGATGGGTCGGGCAAGATTTTGCAACTAAACAAATAATAATAATAATAATAATAATAATAATAATAATAATAATAACCTGGCTGATTTATAGATTTTTTCTCATTTAAAAAAACAGTGCAATTTCAAACACAATTTTACCAACACTTTTAATTATAGCAATAATAATGCAGAGCAGAACAGCACACGCCCCATCCCACCGCCACCCTTTCCCTCCCACCCAGGACATTGCAAATTATTTCTTCTCAATACTTTCTTGTCAATAGTTTGTCTGAGTATTTTTGCTTCCACAATAATAATGCCAGTTCAACAGTAATATTTAAGTGTTGTACTTCAACATGTTCCAATATCATGTCCACATTTCATCCACTTTCCCTTGCTTCCTTCTATAGGCAATATGTTTCTTCAAGAGCAACATCTGATGAATGCAACATCTAGACCAGGGTTTCTGCTCCTGGAATTATCAAATATTTGGGATCAGCAGATTATGTGCTTCATTGGATTCCTGGTGTTTTACCTGGCAGCAGTTGCAGGAAATCTTCTCATCATCTCTGCAATCGCCTCTGACCACCACCTGCACACCCCCATGTACTTCTTTCTGATGAACCTGGCCATACAGGATATGGGTCAAGTGTCCGTCATCTTCCCCAAAGCCATGGCCAATTCCCTCAGGAGCAGCAGACACATCTCCTTCTCTGGGTGTGTGGCTCAAGTTCTCTTTTTTATCTTCTTTATAACTTCTGATTTCTTTCTTCTCACAGTCATGGCATATGACCGGTATGTTGCCATTTGCAATCCATTACATTATGAGATGTTGATGAATAAGCAGTCCTGCATCCAAATGGTTTCTGCTGTATGGGTCATCAGTTTCTTCTATGGGATACTACACACTGGAGGCACCTTTGCAACCCCCTTTTGCTCCAATGTCATTGATCAGTTTTTCTGTGAAATTCCAGCCTTGCTGAAGCTTGCCTGCTCTGACTTGTATCTAATAGAAATAGGGGTGCTTTTCCTATGTTCTATATTTTCATCAGGCTGCTTTATTTTCATTGTAGTGACTTATGTGCGCATCTTCACTGCAGTGCTGAGGATCCCCTCTGTGCAGGGAAGGCAGAAAGCCTTCTCAACTTGCCTCCCACATCTCATTGTTTTCTCTTTCTTTATATTCACTGTATATTTTGCTTATCTCAAGCCCACCCCTAATTCTGCTTCACATCCGGATTTGGCATTTGCTTTGATATATTCCATGCTCCCACCTATGATGAATCCTGTTATCTACAGTATGAGAAACAAGGAGATAAAACAAGCTCTGTCAAAGATATTGGGCTTGAGGTCCTTTTCAAGGAATAACATCTCATTTCTCATTGTGCAAAGGAGGATTTTATGTAGTATGTAGTATGAAAACTAAAACTTAAGTACTTGTTTTAAGGCCACTAGAATCTTGCTTTATTCTCTTCCTATTCTATGTTGAGTTTGATAAAATAATCTGAACTGTAGTTTGAGAGTACCCTTATTGTCCTTTTAATGCAAATATATTTCTTGCAATTTGGAGTGTGAAACCTTTATCCATTACCCTAACAGGTTTACTGTATGGCAATTTAGACTGTAGCCAGGGAATAATTCATCTTGCTCAATCCCGTATTTAGAATCCCAGCCCAAATCATCCTACACTTACACTGTAGTAAATTCTACTTCATACCTGCAGTCTACATTTTTAAAGTACCGTGAGTGTGGTGTTCCCAAAGGTGTAGTGGTAGAAGAATTCCACTAAGAGTTGACTGCATAGTTTCATGATGGTTAAATGATTAAATTAAATTTAAGGATTAAGTGAAATATTTTTTGTTGCTCCTACCAAATGAATATTTCTGCCAATGAGAGTTTAGAAGGTTTTGCGCACAATGAAGAACCAAAGTGAGGGAAGAGGGGAAAATAAAGGTTCCTCTCCTTAATAGATTTTTGGTGATAAGAAAAGAAGGCTGAATAAGTGGTGGGAAAACACTGGAAGGTAATAATTTATGGGCCCCTTTAAAATTCTGTGAATGAAAGAGGGTCAATGAATTAAAAAGCTTCATCTGAAAGCTGGACAAGGATCAATTAGGTTGCTTCACAGAGGATGCTGACTACATCCTGCATCTACACAATGATGGTAGCCAGAGAATCTTTGATGTACATTCAGTTGATAGCACTTTTGCTTGTAATATTTATTTTCCAGTGAAGTAGGAAGATGGATGCAGTGACCCTGCTTCCATCTTCTTAACCTGCTGAATTACTTGCTAGCAAAGGAGAATGTTGCTTCCTGGCTCATGAGTGCATCCACAGAGAAGAGCTGGGAGCTGTATCCCCTTGGATTCTGCAAGGTGAAATGTGCTCTTGCATTCCAAGTGTGAAGGTGTATATGCATCATACTCTTTATGCCAGACATGCTGTACTTGCCACCTACAATTCTGGATGAGTTGGCCTCAGTCCCTCCAGTTCAGACCTTGCCATGTTAAATTATCAACCTTTAAGCAGAATTCAAACATACAAATGTTGGTAGAAATCTTTGTGTTGTCATGGATCCTAACTTATCAGAGTTGGAGCAAGTTGTGCATGTATTTGGCTGGGGTGGATGTTTCAGTCTGCAGTCTCAGGTTGTCTACAAACAGTTCTTGATAGTATAAGAAAGGTCACTGTTTAGTTGCATTTATGTACACAAATAATTGAGAAGACTGAGTGAGGAAACAGTAGCCAATTTCATATTCTGTTTTTCTCATATGCTGAATAATGCCAGTCTTTCCAAATCATAGTAGCAAAAAGGAGGTGGGAGTCTCCTTTCCCCTTGTTCATTGGTATTGCTGAACTCTTTTGGTCCTCTGTGACACCAAGTATCTTGGAACTCTCAAGGATCTTATGAAATCTTCCTTGCATCGAAAGATTTGCACTGTCCTGATATCTCCAAGAGTAGGTGGACTTCTGCAGAATGTCATATCTGGCAGAAGCAATATTCTAATATCATAGCACTAGAAGAGAAAGCTGAGAGAACTCAATCCATTCAAACTCTTCCTTCTATTCAGGGTTTTTTTCATTTGTTCTCAGAATCAAAGGTAATAGTGTACATTCTTCTCCATTGACACTTTTTGCTACACTGTTTTCTACAATTATCTCTATGTGGATGACGTTAGCAGAACTAACAGTAACTCATTTCATATGCATTGTTTATTTGAATGATGCATCATTTGTCCATTTGTATATCCACCTGTGAAGGCAGATTAAAGTAACCTTTTGCATAATTTCCTACACAGACTCACAACTGGAAGTCTTTTGCAGAAATAATGTTTGGCTTAATCAAATTAAGTTTGATTGACTCAAACTTTACTCAGGAATAAGTCTCATTGAATTAAATGGGGCTTGTCTCTGAGTGGGAATTTAAAGGGATGCACTGTTGAGTCAAATCTGAAAATAATCGGGTACCGATCCTCAGACAGGATGCATGAGGGTTGTCAAGGAAACTTTTTCAGAAGAGTCACTCCATATATTTTCATGTGTCTTGCATGAACATCTGAAGGAAAAGCAAATTTATAACCTGAATAAATGCTGATTCCATGCAATCCACTGATTTAAGCTCCCATGTGTTGGCATAAATGGCTGCCACTGAAAACTAATTGAAAATGGAAGTTGTACCATATTACTGAGCTTGGAAATTAAAGAAAGAAAAAGGACAGGACCATATTTACATTTTCAACAAGAATCGCAGGTTTTGTCTTACTTAGTTACTCATTTTGCCTTCCAGTCACAAGCAATTATTTGTATATCTTTAGATTTTCTCCCTTTCTCATTCCTTTTGGCTTTTCATTTATTATCAGTGCATTATAACTGTTACACAGCTATTTCTCTGACATTAGATTTGCTGCCCGGTAACAGTGAAGGAGTAATGAATTCTCCTTCATCCCTTTGCATAATGGGATTTTATACTATATTCACGTGATTCTATGTACACATCAATATAACCTTCAGGGAAAATATGCAGACCACATTTAAAGTAGCAGAGAAATCTGCAGCCTAAATGCTTATTTAATGCCACCACAGCAAAATAGCTGAGAAAAAGAAATGGTACTACAATGAAGTAATCAGTTCTGCCTCTGGAAGACACAACTTTGCAGTTGAATCTCTTTTCCCAGTAAATGTCCAAGAGCTCCATCGGTGATATGGTTGCACACTAAGAAACAAGCACAGAATTGCCTCATTTGCCTCAACTGGCATTCAAGATGAAGCTACAATTTCTTTTTCATTCAAAGAATTCAAGAAGTTTAGTGAGAGGAGGATAACATTTTGATACTTTCTTTGCTATTTTAATCCTTGGACTTTTCTGATAACAGAATTGTTGTTGTAACTGACAGGCCTGCACCTGCTCACCCCCCCCCCCGCCCCCAGTGCCAGTCCCCACCTGCCCTGGATGAAGGTAGTTCAAGGATGGCCATGGGGCACATTCCCCCTCTCTTCTGTGGGAATGAGGCAGATGAAGGATGGGAGCAGGGGGAATGTGCCCCATGGCCATCCTTGAACTACCTTCATCCAATTTGGGGCTTAGAGTGCAGAACACAGTCAGGGATGTTTTCAAAGTGCTTCATCTTCCAGGGACCTTCCTGAAGGGTTCATAAGCAAAGCTTTGGGTGAAAGGGAGCAGAAAGGGGTCAACACCTCTCCTTGTGTATGCTCAGAGACTTATGAATGCTTAGATTCCCTGGGTAAAATAAAGACTCTTACAAGAAATGCTGCAGTGACTGACTTGCTTGGGAGGGGTTGCCTAGCTCTTGACAAATGGTCTCATATTAGGCAACAGTGCACCTGTGAGATTATGCACCTATTATATTTATAATCCACATTTTTGTGGATTATAAATATAATATGAACCCAAGGAAAAGGAAATATAAATATGAAAGGAACCCAAGATGTTTCATGTAATCTTCCTCTTCCTTACCATTGTATCCTTGCACATACCTTGTGAAATAAGTAGACTGACAACCAATGATCCAAAATCACTAAGTGGGCCCCTCGGCAGAGCTGGTACTAGCATCCCACCATCCTGAGTCCCAGTAATACTCTACCTGGTATGCCAAACTGGTTCATCCTGAAGCACTGCAGTCTTCAGAAAAGGCCAGAATCAGACATTCTCTTTGGGACACTGGGGCTACTGAGAACTGCTGCTCAATGTTAGGCTTTTAAAGCTGTGGTCTAGTAACAACCTCCTTTTAAAAAGTTGGCACCAAGGTGGCTATAAAATTCCCTTGCTTGAGATCTATAGTTCCCTGCACTCAGACTGAAAATCCTCCCTAATAGAGGAAACAAGCTATAAAGGTACTAAAGCAAAGACAGGATGGAGTTGACTCAACCACTCCATACTTTGCCCACATCATGTTCCTAAAGTACCTGTGAATTGTGAAAAACCATGAATTTATTATTTTTTTAATTTTTAATTTTTTATTAAAACATTTATATGCCGCCCCATCGCAACAAAGCCTCAGGGTGGCTCACAACATGTATAAAATACAATAATACATTAAAATTATCCATCTATCTCCCCCTCCCTCCCCCCAGATTCTCCTGCATGTGTGAATTTGGTGCCGGCGATGGGCACCAGCAGCCATGGCAGTGCGGGCGGGAGACCTGGGCCGGGCCGAACTGTGGGGCAGGCACGTGTGGTGAGTCAGTGAGTCCAAACTCAGAGGAAACGATCTCCTTCTGACTAAGCCACTGCATGATGAGGAGCCGGCTTATGCACAAGGAGATCAGCTTGGACTCATTTGGAGAAAAATCCCAAGAAAGACTGAAGCCGCGAATGCTGAACTGTGACTTCACGGCGGTATACTGTATATATATTTGGATGTACAAACCTATTCAGAAACTGAAATGTGCTGACATGGAAAAAAAGTCTTCCCAAAATTTGTGGTAGTTTTCAAATCGAATGTTCATAATAATGCAAATAATAGGGGGGGGGGATATAAAACAAACAAACAAAGGCTGCATTTAGAAAGCAATGCATGCATTACCAAAATACATGCAGAAGACTGCTTAGCATTAGGGGAATTGCTTGAGGAAAATGAAAATGTTTTGAAATGTTTCAATAAGAATGCATACATTCAAAGAAGTTTGCACAAAAATGGGAACAGTTTGTGCATAATGTAAAAATCCATAATCGCAAAATGATGCAGAAAAGGGGCTATATCAGTTCAATTTTTAATGATGGGGAGCTGAACAGAACCAAACTTGAAAGATTTATCAATTTCAATTTGCGGTGGTTAGTGCAAACCAGTATGTTGAAATGCAGTTGAAATTTCAGGGGAAAGGAAATTAGCATTCATCAAATACTGTTGCTATAGTGTCCCCCAATCCCCAGATTTACCTAATGCTAGTAAGCAAATGACACTCTCAGGAGTTAATGTACTTGAGCACTCCTGAATTCCTGGGAGAGCATCTCTCTAGGACCACAATAATGAGATTAGTAGATTCCCAACCAACAGCTTGACAAAGTCTTTCTGCCATGCCAGATGCCAGAGAAAATATATATATAGAAGGACATAGAAATTAAGTGAGAAGCACATGCCTGTAATAATGCTGGGGAACACGGTCCACTTGAAGTTGAGAAAAAACTACAAAGAATTAGTAGCCTATGCAAAATATTTCATTTTAGCAGTTTCTGAAGTGTTCTGACTAAGTGAGCTGTACTCATACCATCCTCCCCATTCTTCTTCCATATCATATGTTTCCTTCCATGTATTCTCATTACTTGCTGCCAATTGGCTCTGCTGTTGACACTGGAATACATCAACATATTTAGTAGATGAGTGGTTGTTTTCTGGAAGGCTCCTAAAATTTTCTTAGATACGCACCATGGGCAACATGCTTACATGAAATCTGGTGACTGATCTCCAACAGACTTACACAGCCAGGATCAAGAGCTGCCACTGAAATCTGATGTTAAATGAAATTTGACCGTAATCTGCAGTTGCTTCCTTAGGTAAGAAATAGGAGTAATTTGTGCAGGGGTGGGAGGTGCATTCAGTCTTTTCATATGTGTGTTGAAATTTCTCATAGCTTCAGGTATAACAAGTGATTTGCTGATTTCTGGTAATTATTTTCTGAACTATATTAACTGATGAAGAAGTTTACCCAATCCCCTCTCTAAGCTGGAAAAAATATGCATCTCCTTCTTTTCTTACTGAAACAAAATCCTTTCTATATCTCATGATATTGAAACATTTATCTTTCCCATTCACCTACTTTTGTGTTCCAAGCACAGAAGTTGAGTGGCAACAGTGGTTTTCCTTTTCATAATCTCCACTCTCCTTTAGCTTTCCACTTATCACAGTTCCCTGATAACATATATGCAGTCATTCCTTTTCTTCAAGACCCTATTCTCTTGTTGAATGTGAGGAACTACAGTTTACTCATTTGACCATGTAAACTAGTAACATGTATATAATTTCTAAGCAGCTGGAGAGGGAGAATTTATCAAGCCTCTGTACCTGTGTGAAGAATCAGAGGAATGAAAAGTGAATGAAAGTGAATATCCACACACTTGCATATAGAAATCAAGTGAAATTGTGGTGCAGGGTGGACTTACAATTTGATAGCATTTCCCCCTGGTGTTTTTCCCTTCCATCCTTCCTTCCTTCCACTTTTTTCTTCTTTCCTTCCCCTTCCTTCATTCTGTCTCACTTTCTTCCCTTTTTAAAAATTATTTTGGCTTTGATAAAATGGCTTGGGGAAATTTTCTGTTGCCTTTGCCCACAGATGAGACCAGTTTTTCTGCAATACTGTCCCTAGAAGGACACCACTTCAACGTGTAGCATTTTTGCACATTCTGTGTCAAAATCACCCAGGAATTTGTTATGAGCCATACTGCTCCTTGCAACAATTCCAAAACGTATTCAGCAAAAGGGGTTCACAGAAAACCCTTTCTATGCATTTTCTATGCATGGGGGTTCTTGTGACCACAAAGAAGGGTCTAGCCCACTGCTAGAATCCTAAGCTCCCCATCTCACCTGATTAACATCTATGGAATTTTCATATGTACCGTATTTTTCGCTCTATAAGACGCACCTGACCATAAGACGCACCTAGTTTTTAGAGGAGGAAAACAAGAAAAAAAAACATTCTGAATCAAATGGGCACATAATCACAGGCACATTCCCCATCACTTCCCCATGGGCTGCACATCTGACAGACTTACTACACACACATATTCGCTCTATAAGACGCACAGACATTTCCCCTTACTATTGAGGGGGGGGAAAGTAAGTCTTATAGAGCAAAAAATACAGTAAATTTTTCATGCATCATATACAGGTGCAATGTAATGATATCCTGTAATAAGGAGAGATAGGAATCTTTCATGCTTGTAAGAGTTCATTGCAAACAAACTACCTGAGAACTTTCTGATCAATGTTGGCCCATCATTCATTGAGGGAGTTTGGAACTGGTGTGAGATCCTTTTGGCTGACACAGATAGTCCAAAGAGCTCAAGCTGCTCACCAATGTGTCCAGTAAACCCTATGAGAGACAGGCAGAAAAACAGAAAGAAAATCCTCTCGTGTCATGAACTGGAATCACAAGCTCTGTTCTAAAATTTAAATTGATATTCATGGTGCAATGAAGAACAGAAATGTTTTCCCTTCTATGCCATCCCAGCCAATTGCAGAAGACAAATTAAAATTTGATATAATATAAAATCTACTGAAGGGAAGGGGAAGGGAAGGGGCAATTTCAAAAATATTTAGATCTACGGATTGTACTAGTACTAAAACAAATACAATACTTCAAATAATACTAATACAATGATGTCAACAGACAATTAATATTTTAATTACCACACCTGCATTGGTTACAACTGAAACCTGCACACTAACCAATGTACATTTGCTTCTTTCTGTAGGCAGCATGGTTCTTCAGGAGGAACACCTGCTTAATGCATCTACAGCAACAGGGTTTCTACTCTTGGAATTCTCAACAGTTTTTGAACTGCAGATTCTGCACTTCATCGGATTCCTGGTGTTTTACCTGACAGCAGTTGTCGGAAACCTTTTCATTATCTCTGCAGTTGCCTCTGACCAGCACCTACATGCCCCCATGTACTTCTTTCTCATGAACCTGGCCATACAGGATGTGGGACAAGTGTCCGTCATCTTCCCCAAAGCCATGGCAAATTCCCTCATGAACAGCAGACACATTTCTTTCTCTGGGTGTGTGGCTCAGGTCCTCTTTTATCTCTTCTTTCTAGCTTCTGATTTCTTTCTTCTCACAGTCATGGCTTATGATCGGTATGTTGCCATTTGCTACCCATTACAATACCAGAGCTTGATGAACAAACGGGTCTGTATTCAAATGATTGCTACTGTATGGATCTTCAGCTTTTTCTATGGAATGTTGCACACTAAAGGAACCTTTGCAAACCCCTTTTGTTCCAACGTTGTCAATCAGTTTTTCTGTGAAGTCCCTCAGTTACTTAAGCTTGCCTGCTCTGACCTGTATCTAATTGAAGTAGGAATTCTCTCTGTATGTGCTTTCATTGCTTTAGGCTGCTTTATTTTCATTGTTGTGACTTACTTGCACATCTTCAGTGCAGTGCTGAGAATCCCCTCCATGCAGGGAAGGCAAAAGGCATTCTCAACTTGCCTTCCACACCTCATTGTTTTTTCTGTTTTTATAGTCACAGGATATTTTACATATTATAACCCCGCAACTAATTCTACTTCACATCTGAATTTGGCATTTACAATGATATATACTATGGTCCCCCCTTTGATGAATCCCATAATCTACAGCATGAGAAACAAAGAAATAAAACATAGCATGTCAAGGCTGTTGGGACTAAGGTATTCTTCTATGTGTACTTCATCCAGTCGTTTTCTGCAAAGCTGAACTCTCTGGAGAAATAGAATCCCAAAACGTATTTAGCTAGCAGTTCTGATATTTCCTCTCTCTTTTATTTTAATAGTATAAAGGCAGTGGTCTAGATACAATTTAGTACTTTAGCACATGTAGGGAGCTTGCAATATGTCCCTGTATTCCACTGTAGTTAAAATGTTTGTGGAACTCCCTATGCCCTCATTTTCTTTTACTTTTGGTGCATGGCCAGCTGAATGGTAGGCAACAGACCCAATAAAAGAAGTAGGAGCAAGTTTTAATTTGCAACATCTGATTCTTACATTCTGGATTGTTTCTATTTCTTACATTAACAGTACCAGTACCAGTGGTGTAGTGGAAGTGGAACACTTCTGAGAGTTCATTGTACAATTGCCTTCTGCAAGTTTGGGTTTGGTGGACTTTGCCAGCAACAAGGCTTAAAGCAGCTGGCATTGAAACATGTCCATTCTAATTTCTTGAAATCTACTCATATGGAACTCAAAAGAGTGGACTGGGTACTCCATAATTTTAGTTGGGTCCTTCCTGACACTTGCAGGAGATGGTTAACAAATGGGGGCCCATGAACCCTTCTGAGGAATGTGTGCAGGGATTGGTATTTCACAGTGGTTCATCCTGCCATGGAGCAGAAATGTTTGCTGCTGGTTCTTCTGATGGGCAGCCTTTGAATATTCAAAGAAAAGAATTTGCTATGCAGTAAGGTCAAGTCTGACATCAAGGGGCAGATGGCTGCATGTGCATCACTTTGCATGAACTTTGTTGCTGCAGGCATTTACCTCTGCCAGCCTTCAAGGGTAGAAGCAAATGGTGCACAGAAATAATTTTGGCAATGCAGATCTGTGAGATGATGCAGGGAGGGTGTTATGTCACTATGGGGATTGTGTGGACAGGTGCAGCTAACTCACATAAGACCAACTATATGGAGGAGGGAACCCTTTGAGGGCTACTAAAGAAAAGAAAACTGGGGACAAAAGATTCTCCTGCATGTGTGAATTAAATCCTCAACTCTGAGAGAGGGCTCCTATGGCCACCAAACAGTTTCCAGGGATCATGGCATATGTCAGATTCTGAGATCCAAAATCAGGAGCTGAGCACTCTCACCCCTTCCTTCCTTGGTCTTGCAGATGGGGTGAAGGAAGGCATCCAGGCAGTGGAGAGGGGGAAAGGATGGGATTGCCAGGACATGTGATTTACAGAAATTTCTCCAGCCTCCTTCCATTGCCCTCCAAAGAGCCTCAGATGGACATTTGGAACTGGCTCCAGTCTGGCTGAAATGCAGGCTGGAGGTACATGGAGGTGACCATTGTCTGTGCAGACCCTCCACTCTGCACTGGAAGCTTCTCAGCCTCCCTGATCAGTGATTGGTGCACCAGTCCCACAATCAGTAGGACTAATCCCTAAACCTGAAATCTAACTTAATTTTCTACATAGAAATCTATGTATTTTCTCCATTATTCATGACCCAGTGGAACCTTTTCAATGATAAATTACTAATGATCTATTAAATAGAAAATGGAAATGCTGGGGGCAGGGGGAACAAAGTACAAAGGTAAAGAACCCCCACTGTTAATAATAAGGCTCCTCTCAATAATTTGGAAATGGAAAATTGGTGGTTTCTACATTGCAGAGTCTATTCTATATTTCAGAGACCTCCTTAGACAAAGAATTCTTATATTATGGCACCAAAGACACAAATGTAAGACTGTCCGGGCAAAAAATAAAAATAAAATAAAATAAAAATGGTTCTGTGAGAATGATCTCATTTGCCTGGACTACCCTGCTGAATTTGGGATGCACTTATCTGGCCTGGTCAAGGACCCCACAAAGAGCAAGATGCTGGATGTTTGAAGTAGGGAAAGTGAAGGCTGAGTGCTGAAGAATCATAACTTGCCCCATGCCTCCAAAGCAGGTGAGAGCAGAAAGTTGCTGATGGAGGCTGCTGTAATGCTGAGATCCATGGAAGCAGACGCAAGGGACTGGAGCTGGTACCCGCTCCCCCCCGGCCAGCTGCTGAAAGAATAAATGCTCCCCCAGAGCCTCTTTTTCCCTCACGATTTTGTACACGTTACGACATCTATGACCGCTGCTGCTACAAACTGTTCTCATGTAGTGGTTGAGTACTGAGTATGTCTCAGTCCCCACTGGGCCATACATCTCAGAGAATATGCTTCCTTTTCAAGTGATTGTGAACACAAAAGGAGAGGAGATGGAGCATCCTCTCTTGCAGCCTCAGCTTCACCGGGAACCATCTGAAACAATTGCAACAAGAAGAACATGGCAACAAAACTGTTTCGCATCCCACCTTGCACCTGGCCAGCCACTCTGTTGAACTGAGGAGTGGGCTAGGACCATGCGCCTTCATAGGATCATAGGAGACGTGCACCTTTCTCATCCAGAAACTCAGAGAGTCCAGGTAACCTTGGTCATCCTGAAAAGCTTCCTTAATCTCTTATAATTCAAATTTCCTCTGATTCAGTCATTCATTTCCCACTGCTTGTTCAGGACAGGAATGAGTAAGAAATGTGTTCAATTCCTCTAAATTTATTTGCATACCATAAACCTACCAAAAAACAGATACAGAAGGATGTGGTGATATTCACACTTACCTAAAATTTGTAAGGCTATTCATGAAACAGACTATGTGCAAAACAATCTATAAAATACAAAAAAGAATAAAGAAATATATATTGTTCTCTCTTCCACTCTCCCTCTCTCTCTCCCCATGCCCCCAAACACACCATGTTCATTTCCCCACTTTATTCCTCATTCTCCTTTGGCTTCACAGTTATATTCATTCTCTTATCACATACATGCAGTGATTTCTAACCCAGTTTCTTTCCTTGAATTCATGCAATGTCAACCTACTGTGCTACTGATTAGAAATGTCCATTTATTTATTTATTTATTTAGGAAGCTTCTGTGACACCCCATTCACCGAAGCCTCAGGGTGGCTCACAATAATAAATAAATAAATAAATAAGCACAAAATAAAAACAATACAATTTGAGTCAACCTGGCCAAAAAATAAAATGAATAAATAAATAATATTAACTTTGTCTTTAATTTCTAACAAAGCACCAAATAGCATTTTCCTATGACTATGTACGTATGAGGAATTAATGCAGTAAAACAAATTAATAGGAAAAAACTTCATCCCACATGACAGACTATGGCAAATAATTGACATCTGTACCACTTAAGCCCAAGGCCATTGAATAGATAGATGGAGGGGTTCTGAATATACAGATGGAGGGGTCCATTAAGAAAAGGAAATTGGGGGGATTCCATGATCAGCTATTTTTGCCAGCTCTTCCCTTTTGCTTCCACTCCTAGCACTTTACAAATGATAAATTAGCAATGCAATTTGATTAAAATATATATTCTGAAAGAAAGAAAAAACACTTGTTTCTAAATCCTTAGGATGAGTAAATTTGCTTGTATGGATAATGCTGTCAGCACAACATTAATACTTAGGTATTACATTTCAACTTGTTCCAATATCAAATCCTCATTTTAACCATTCTCCTTTGCTTCTGTCTATAGGCAACATGTTTCTTCAAAAACAAAAGCTGATTAATACATCCTCTCTGTCAGGCTTTCTTCTCCTGGAATTTTCGGACATTCGGAACTGGCAGATTCTGTACTTCACTGGGTTCCTTGCTTACTACCTGGCTGCGAATGGAGGAAATCTTCTCATCATTTCTGCAATTGCCTCTGAGCACCATTTACGCAGCCCCATGTATTTCTTTCTCATGAACCTGGCCGTACAAGATGTGGGTCAAGTGTCCGTCATCATCCCCAAAGCCATGGCCAATTCCCTCATGAACTGCAGACACATTTCTTACTCTGGGTGTGTTACTCAAGCCCTCTTTTATCTCTTCTTTGTAGCTTCCGATTTCTTTCTTCTCACTGTCATGGCGTATGATCGGTATGTTGCCATTTGTTACCCATTACAATATGAGAGGTTGATGAACAAACGGGTCTGCATTCAAATGGTTTCCACTGTATGGATCAGCAGCTTTGTCTGTGGAGTACTGCACACTGGAGGCACCTTTGCAACCCCCTTTTGCTCCAATGTTGTCAATCAGTTTTTCTGTGAAATTCCCCAGTTACTTAAGCTTGCCTGCTCCAACCTGAACCTGTTTGAAATAGGAGTCCTTTCCTTCTTTGCTACCATTGGGTTAGGCTGCTGTATTTTCATTTTTGTGACTTATGTGCACATCTTCACTGCAGTGCTGAGGATCCGCTCTGCACAGGGAAGGCAAAAAGCTTTCTCAACTTGCCTTCCCCATCTCACTGTTTTCTCCATATTTGCATCCACTGCATATTTTGCTTACCTCAAGCCCAATTCTAATTCTGCTTCACCTGTGGATCTGTCAGTTACTTTAATATATTCCATGCTTCCACCGATGATGAATCCAATCATCTACAGCATGAGAAACAAGAAGATAAAACATGCTCTATCAAAGTTATTGGGTTTGAGGTTTTCTTCTAGGAATATGAATTCCCTTTTGCAAAGTTGAATTTTGTGCATCATTATAACCAAAACTTAACTACTTGTTTTTATGAACATATTGCCTCTAGGTTGAACTTTTTCTCTCCTCTTATGCTAGTCATTCATTCATTTATTGATTCATTCATACATTCATTTTCTATGCTGCTCAGAATCCCAGAATGGTTCTTTATTCTAATGTAAATTTGATAAAAATCTGAAATAGGATTTTTCCATTTACACTCATTTCAATACAAATATGTTTCCCACCATCTGCAAAACACATTGATCTCCCTTAATTTGTTCACTATTTTGCAGTCTAAATTGTGCCTATGCCACAATTGCCACAAGTGATTGAGATCGGCGGCAGAGGCCCTTCTCTGGGAACCCTCTGTTAAAGATATTAGGAGGGTGAGTACCCAGAGGAGGGCCTTCTCTGCGGTGGCACCCCACCTATGGAATGTGCTCCCCAGAGAGGCCCACCTGACGCCATCGTTATTTGTTTTTCAGCACCAGACTAAGATCTTTTTATTTAATCATTATTTTAATTGTTAATTGTTGATTATATTTATTGGTTTTTATCTGCATCAAGATGGCTCCAGATTTTTAATGTTAATTGGAGTAATATTTATTTATTTTGTAAGCCGCCCCAAGGCTTTTTGCAAATGGGGCGGCATAAAAATGTTATAAATAAATAAATTGATCTTGCTCAATGCTCTGTTTTAGAATCCCAGTACAAATTATGCTGCACTTCCACTTCAGTAAACTCTAACTTCATATCTGCTAAGTACATCCTTATTGTAATGTTAGTGTTGGGTTCTCAGTGAAATAGTGATTGGAGAACAACAATATGAGTCAACTGATGGTTAAATTGATTCTTATTAGAAATATTTTTGTATCTCCCACCAAACACATGTTCCTGCAGTGGGGAGAGACTCACAGTCTAAAAATGCCACGGCACACAATGAAAAAACAGTGGGGAGGGAAGGGTGGAAAATATCCATTCTTTCAGCAGGGCTGGTGGAGTGCCCTGTTTCCATCTTCTCAGCTTGCTGAAATGGTTGTTGCTAAGGGAATTAGCCTTGCTAAGGGAGAAGGTTGCTTCCTGAATCAAGAGGGCATTCACACAGAACAACTGAAAGCTGAATCTCTAGAATTCTGCAAGACAGAATATGCTCTTGCATACCAAAGACATGAAAGTTTATATAGATTAGACACTTGATGCAAGGCACCTATTTCCATCACCTACAACTCCCGTTATGTTGGTCTTACTCTCTTCAGTTCAGTCCATGCTCTGTTGACTTAGCAACCTGCAAAATGGGCTTCTACGCAACATGTACTTGAATGCAGGTAGAACTTTTTGTGTGATCATGGAGCCTTGCTTCACCAGAGATTTTGAAAAAGCAGGTGAAAAGAAAAGAGGCAAGTTCTTTAATCATTGCAGAAGGAATATCCAGAATGAAACTTCCTGATTGGTTTTGCGGAATTGGCCCATTTGGGGCAGTGAAGATTTGGCCTGGCCAAGGGAGGTTTGACTTTACCTGATATCCCATCTAGTAGCAAGGTGAGGACATCCCAAAGAACTCCATGTGGGATGTTCAGAAATGGGAAAAGGGAAGTCCAGAAATTGGAACCCAGGAGTTTGAATAATCCCTACATCCCCTTCCTCTGAACCAGATGAGAACCCCACAATGCCAAGAGCTAGGTCAGCAGAAAGAAATACACATTGGTTAATATCAATCCTTATCCAGTTGTTGACAGAATAAAATCAGAGCAGGAGGTAGAATAATTTCTCATGTAATTTTCCAGGAAAGATGGCAAGTGGAAGGCTCTACAACAGAATATAACAAACAGGCAAGCAAGCAAGCAAATGAAACAGAAGTAAAAAGCTTGTGGTACCCCCTTGAATTACAACTGGCCTGCCTTCTCTTTTGAATTGAGTAAAGCAGTAGGAATATAGGAAAGTAGTGCCTTCCTCACTAGGAAGTAAGACAATACAGCTGATTTTGGCTTTTCTTAATTCCCTTCTTTATGCTCCCTAAATTCAGCAATCTATTCCCTGTTGCCTGCTTTGGAAAGAGGTCAGAGAGACTTTGCTATTCACAAACCTGCTCACAAACTGGAATGGTGTGACATGATGTAATGTGCCCTTACGTGAAAATTGTGAATGAATGCATACAGAAATAAAGGACAATATACAGTTAAGTGAGTAATGAGGAAAGAAATGCATTTCAGAGGGAAAGTGCACATGAACAAGTACTGTTTAAAAGGACTGCCTGGAGACAGTGACCCACGCATACATAACTTCCCGATTAGATTTCTGTAACGCGCTCTATGTGGGGCTACCCTTGAAGACGGTCCAGATACTTCAATTGGTGCAAAATAGAGCTGCCAGGGTGCTGATGGGGACTGGGTGTGGTTCTCACATAACCCCAGTTCTCCGTCAGCTTCACTGGCTCCCTATTGAAGTCCGGGTCCAATTCAAGGTGTTGGTTATCACCTATAAAGCCTTTAACGGCTTGGGACCTGGTTATCTAAAGGAATGTCTGTGCCCATATATGCCCTCCCGCCCCTTACGATCGGCAGCAGATGTCCTTCTCTGGGAACCCTCCATGAGGGAGATAAGGAGGGTGAGTACCCGGAGGAGGGCTTTCTCTGCGGTGGTGCCTCACCTATGAAATGCGCTCCCCAGAGAGGCTCGCCTGGCACCGTCATTATTTGCTTTTTGGCGCCAGGCGAAGACCTTTTTATTTAAAAGTTATTTTAATCATTAAGTTATAAATTGTATTTATAGTATTTTAGCTTGTAATCCGAGATGGGCCAGTTTTAAATAGTTTTAAATGGTTAATGTTTTTGTGTTTGTTATCCTGTGAGCCGCCCTGAGGCTTTGTTGCATGGGGGTGGCATACAAATATTTTAAATAAATAAATAAATGAATGAATGAATGAAAGTGCATATGAAATGCAACAGATATTCATGCAATTTGCTATAGCATTTCTATACTTGAAGGTATAAAAAGACTCCAACAGCTTAATACATTTCACTTTTTAATATTAAAAATCACCTTTCAAATTCACACAAAATAACATTAATCCAGATTAGCAGAGGATCAGTATAATGGAGCAGCATGTAATTAAATTAATTATAAGCCAAGGGAAGCCTGAGAGAGTAAGCATTGATAGGAGGCATTGAGACAACATCACATTTCTGCATCCCAAATTGGAGAGAGATTTACAAATGGTGGTGGGTGCTGTGATCAAGAAGCACCACTGCCAGACTCCATAGTGTCATAGCTGGACAAGGTGATGTTGTGACCCTAAACAAAAGCCATGAGAATGGCTCAAAACATAGTTCAATTCAGGTCTTCTTGGCCCCATTTCAAAGAGAATGTTTTAAGCTAAAACATTCATAAAACAAAATGAAAACCCATTGAGGAAAAGCTGTGTCATAATTTTTAAAGTTTTGTAAGATAACCCATTGATAAGCAGTAAACTCAATTACTTTGCATGGCCTCAAGACTTAAAAGACACAGTACTGATTCCCTATAGCTCAACATCCTTCTTATGCAGATTGCAACCCAGTGAGGGAAAATTCCAGCTAGAACAAGAAGGGGAAAAGGAGGATTTTGCATTTTATAGCCTCAAACACTTTCTCCTAGGTTTATAAAGCAACCCTAGAAACAACACTTTTTTGGTTGGTTGGTGTTCTCTTCTTTCCTTCTTTTGGGTGTTTGTTAGTGATCTGACACGGAACTGACAATGAGATTACAGAAATCAACAAATACATCCATAAAGTGTCTGGATCATTTTCACATGTATTCATTTTATCCTACTGCTGCTGCATTAGTGTGCATTATAGGGGCTTCTATGTGTGAGAAAGTATGTAAATTACATTATACATCAATGGTGGTGGGCATGTTTTCTCTCTAAAAACCCCAAGCTGTCCAAATATATTTTCTCTCAAAGTGCATTCCAGAAATATTAGGAATGCACTGAATATTCAGAAGAGATGAAGGCCTGTGACTAAATTCTTTCTGACCCATATGCTTCTGTGGATGAAACTTGTTCGTAGCAGAAAACTCAATTCCATGCCCCTATGTGCTTCTAGGAAAAAAGGAAAGCATGCCACATATATATTCTCCAAAGAACTGCCCTCACATTCCATTTGGAGACAGCATGACATTTGCTAACTTCCCCAAAAGTTCTATTCAAATGGTGTTACAGACCATAATACCCTTTTTATTCAAATCACCTACAGAACTCAAGAAGAATTCAAGTGCTTTAGTAAGAGGAGCAAACTTCTCAAGCTGGAAGGTTATGAGCATATAATGCCTTAACATTTACCTTCTTGGTTTTTCCTAATATGCCAAAGTAGATTCCTTTTAGGGAGAAAATGATAGAATGTAAAGGGAAACCCATATGGCATGAGGAACATTATGGTTGCTAACTTGGAACAAGGCTCCACACAAAATACTGTTGTACATTCCAAATTCTATGATCTTGCAGCTCATGCTAATTAGATACAAACATTGCTAGTCTTTTCTAGTCTCATTAGGAAAAAGCTGGAAACTTAACTTAAAAAACAAAATCTGCTTCCATGGAGATTTGTTGGAATCCTCTGGAGATAAACCTCTAGGATAAAAGAAGGCTATTAAAAGGTTTCTTTCCTGCATTGACAAACTCTTGCTAACCTCATAGATCCAAAAGTAGGAACACATGTATAAAAAAATATTTTTATGCAACTAGGCATATGCAGAGTCATCTCACATCTCTGGACATGAAGGTGCGTTAAAAGTTGAGGGAACACTGCAAAGAAAATGCAGTAAGCTACTTAAACCTTTCCTGTTATTTCTTATTTTGTTTCTTGTTGTTATAACAAAAACCAGCAATCCTCTCTTCCTGCCTGTAATACTTCCTCTTTCATATGTAGTCAGTGTTTCCTACAGTTTTCTTTGTGTTATTGAGCTTGGAATAAATCAGAGTACTTTACAAAGACATATGAAACACAAGATAGGTTAAAGCAATCTATGTCATAATTTCCAGATGATCTCTACAGTCAGCATAAAGACTTTCTGCTGAGAGATTGCTACTGACTTGCTGCCTATTCCCACTTACCCAGGAGTAAGTCTGATTGAATGGGAATACCTCAGAATGGACTTGCAGAGAGTTATACTATGAAGTTAAATTTGAAGTTAAAGTGGAGATTACTTCCCCAGAAAAGCATCTCATACATTTAAGCAAAGTCAAACTGTCCTTTAAGAAGAGACTTTTCAGAAGGACGAAACAGACACTTTGCTAGTGACCATGTATTGCTGAGTCAAAGAACTTCAGTTATGTAAATTGTTCATATGGATTCTATAATCTTCTCAGAAGTTTTCAAAGACATGAAGGGAAAGCAATTTTGCAAATGGAATACAATCTTAATCATTTCATCCTATCTAGTAAGGATGTAGCTGATTTCTCCCTCCATTATTCATATTGCTGACCCCTCCCCCCTCCCGAGACCTAGCACTATTACTGCTACTGCTATGCCAGCAGATCAACTTTTTATCCTTCTATCATTTTGGTTTCTTCCATAGGCAACATGCATCTTAAGAAGGACAATCCTATGAATGAATCTTCTGTGTCAGAGTTTCTTCTCTTGACATTCCCGGAGCTTCGGCAACTGCAGGTTCTGCACTTCTTTGGATTTCTGGTGTTTTACTTGGCAGCAGTTGTGGGAAACCTTCTCATCATCTCTGCAGTAGCTTCTGACCATCACCTGCACACCCCCATGTACTTCTTTCTGATGAATCTGGCCATACAGGATGTGGGACAAGTGTCTGTCATCTACCCCAAAGCCATGGCCAATTCCCTCATGAACCACAGGCGGATTTATTACTCAGGGTGCATGGCTCAGGT
Source organism: Varanus salvator macromaculatus (assembly GCA_023646645.1). NCBI lineage: Eukaryota > Metazoa > Chordata > Lepidosauria > Squamata > Varanidae > Varanus > Varanus salvator. Next base: position 21,312 of record JAIXND010000783.1, read on the forward strand.
CTTCTTTTATCTATTCTTTGTAGCTTCCGATTTCTTTCTTCTCACAGTCATGGCTTATGATCGGTATGTTGCCATTTGCAATCCGCTGCAGTATAAGATGCTGATGAATAAGCAATCCTGCATCCAAATGGCTTCCACTGTGTGGGTCAGCGGCTTTGTCTGTGGAGCACTGCACACTGGAGGCACCTTTGCACCCCCCTTTTGCTCCAACGTCGTCAATCAGTTTTTCTGTGAAATTCCCCAGTTACTTAAGCTTGCCTGCTCTGACTTTAACCTGTTTGAAATAGGAGTCCTTTCCTTCTTTGCTATCATTCTCTTAGTGTGCTGTATTTTCATTTTTGTGACTTATGTGCACATCTTCACTGCTGTTTTCAGGATTCCTTCTGTTCAGGGAAGGCAAAAAGCTTTCTCGACTTGTCTTCCTCATCTCACTATTTTTTCTTTATATATATCTGCTGGGTACTTTGCTTACCTGAAGCCCTCCTCTAATTCAGTTTCACATCTGGATTTGGCATTTACTTTGATATATTCCATGGTTCCCCCTTTGATGAATCCAATCATCTACAGCATGAGAAACAAAGAGATAAAGCAAGCTTTATCAAAACTATTGGGTTTGAGGCCCACTTTTAGGAACACCTTGTCAGTTATTGATTTTTGAAAGTGAGTGTTGATTCTAATCACAATATACTTGCATTTGGCCACTTGGTTGTAGTGTTTTCTGTGCACTATAGTTTTTTGGATATGCTGCTTTAGGGGCTGTTTGTCTGTGTGTGATACTTCTTTTACACCTCCTCAATCCTATGTATTATTCTCTGCCTTGATGCCAATTGAAATTCCTCTAAATTCACCGCTATGGGGAAAGGGCCTTCTGTATGACCACCTTAGGTCTTTGAGATTTTATTGTAAGAGCGATTTCCTCCCTGATGCTTATTTCAGCTGCCTGCCAGTGCCACCCAGGATCCAGAAATAATCGATGCTGCTTCTTCATAGATTTGGTTTTAAACATTCTGGGTTTGTTTCATGGTTATTTTTTACAAGTATTATAGAAGGCTTCCCTGATTCCCCTGAAATCCATTCCACAGTCCCCAAGGGGCTTTCTTGTTTAGCACACAGACATTGTAAAAGGAACATCCAGGATGAAACTCCCTGATTGGTTGTGGGGAAACAGGCCCATTTGTCATGTTGTCCTCCAGAATTTGGGGTGGCAATAATTTGTCTTGACTGTGGGAACTTTGGCCTCACCAGATGTCCCAGCTTCTAAAGTGAGTACCTCTCAAAGAGTATGACTAGCCTAATAATATTCTGTGAAAAAAGTACAGACCAAAGTTTTGAATATGTCCCACCTCCTGCAAGCACCCAGGGTTGCTTTCACAATGCTAAGATTCCTGTCAGAGGAAATAAATGGTTTGGGCAGATGTTCACCATCTATAGCTGGGTGAGAAATCAATACAGTGATGCAGGAAGCTGTTCTTTTACCTTTGAAAGTATGAGTGCTTCCTCTGAGCCCAGATTCTCACTTCCCCGCATTATTTTCTACTTGTCACAACTTCTAGCATGTTTTCTGCAATACTGTTTATAGAGGAGTTAATACACTAGATCACCATATACCCATGAAATATATTACTGTAGTTCATTAGCTATTTATCTAAACTTCCTTATCCAGCTTAGATAAATAGTTAATGAACCACAATAAGGTTGTTGAGAAGGTAAAATGAAAGTGGGAGGAAGAATCATCTCTGGTAGCTTGAGCTTCCAACAAAAAATATATTTTTAAAAAATGTACAGTAGCATATAACAAGCAAGCAAGCAAAGAAATAGAACAGGACAAAAATGCTCTCAGCACCTCCTTAGCCACCTCTTTTGACTTGAAGAGAGCAATAGGAGTATTGGAAAAGCATACCCTTAACTCGCATGGGAGTTAAGGGAGTACAACTGGCTTTGGCATTTCTTCATCTTAAAGAATATTGCATTCCTTCATTCAGCATCTTATCGTGTGTTGCTCATTTTAGAAAAGGACAGAAGAAACTTTGCACTTCATAAACTTGCTCACTGTACAGCCGTGCAGTTCCGAAATTAATAATGTGTACAGCAAAATTCAGGCATGCAGAGGGCAGTTTGTATCAAAGGGAAAGTTCACAGAAACATGTTGTATAAGAGAAAGTGTGTATGAAGTGCCACTGTTATTCATGTATTTGCCTGTAATATTTCTATAGTTCTAAGTATCAAAAATCCTCAGAGGTTTACATACAAATATTTAAATCAATTTAAAATATTAAAATTAAAATCATATTTAACATACAATCAAACCAGCCCTATTACAGCACCAACAATAATATAGACCAGTACAGGAGCAGTGAAATGGAGCTGCAACATTGACTTAATTACAAGTCAGGAAAAGACTGGAGAAAAAGCATTTTTAGGAGGCATTTGCAAGATGCCATATTTTTGAACTACAAATAGCCTCTTCTAAGGAGAAATTGTCGCATGTGGGTGCTGCTGCCTTGACATCCATTGCTCATGTATTATATAGTGGTACTGTGAAAATTTTGGAATGACCAACAAATTGTTCTCTGAGGATCTCAATACAGAATTGACATATATAAGTGAAAGTGGACTGGTCCCAGGTTGTCTAGGGTTTTATATGCCCACTAGTTGCAGGCTCTGAACCAGGCCAAGGACAGGTCTGCACAGATAGAGTACCATATATTAATCCAATCATGGCGTTGCATTTAGCATATGAATTGAAATGGGTAGCATGTGCTGTGGCAAACAAATTCCAGCTTTCCACCATTCACCTTTAAGTCTCTGTGTATGAAAAAGTCTCTGTGTATGAAAAAAAATCCAGGTTTGCCTGACATGGTAAACCTGGAAATTTCATAGAAATAATTGGGTGATGTGAAGAAAAAAAAAAAACCAACAGCAACAACCATGGAAAGGTGTAAAGTAAGATTCAGTGTAGATCACCTTGGCCTCATCTTAGAGTGATGATTCTAAGCTAAAACCTCCAGTGAATAGAGGTTTTCCCCTCAAACTTTTTTGAGAGAAAGCTGTCCCTTTTTTAAGTGAGTAGGAAAAACCATGGTTATACAGAGGAGTCAATGATCCTGCTATTGTGATGATTTTTTTTCAGTGAGTATAACTTCAGAGAGAATTAAAACACATATTAGCTGTGCTTCCTTAATGCTGAAAGGCATCCTTATGCTGACTGGAACCCCTACAGGGAAAATCCTAGCCAGAACAAAGGTTTTTTTAGAGTGTTGCATTTTTACAGCCTCAGACAATTGCTCCAGCTCTTATACAGTCACCTCAGAAACAACACTTTTTTTTTTTTACTTTTAAGAAGGGAAAGGTTAAAGGTATGAGTGTAAATGTATATATTTCAAAAAGAAGTGCAAAGGAATTTGTTCTCTCCATGTCCTGTAATTTCCCATGTGTCTAAGAAAAGCCTAACTTTCTGAATCTTAGTAAGTTCAGAAACCTCATTTCTCAGAGAGAAGGTTAACTACTTTCTGCAGGCCTCAATTGCTGAACACTGTCAACATCCTGTCAGAGTAAATCTCTAGAAACCTTCCCTCCATTGGGGAATTCTTATTGCTACTATTAATAAAGGGGGGTTTTAGGAAGTGGCATATGTGTCTGGATGCACAGTGAGTCATTTAATGTTACTAGAGAAGAAACTGCACCTGCAATTGAAAGAACCTCATGAAAATCTGCTCAGTACTTCTCTCACCATTTCAGGGATCTGTCTTTGTTCCAATAATATAAGTAAAGAAAATTCCTTTCCTCTTTGCTGGAAATCCTTCCTTGCTGGTGAACCTGTTATAAGTCAAAGTGTTTCTGGTTATGTGAGATTTTTCATTGTTAATATTGGAATGTTTCCTGAAAAGTCCAGTTGAAGACATGATTGCCAGCTGGGTTGAATAAAAATCTACCACCAGCAATCAAGAGTCGCCATTGTAAATTCATTTTAAATAATCTTTGAACTTAATCTGAACATTGCTTGACAGGTAAGATAGCTGATGTATAGAGAAATATAATGTATTTGATAAGATCAGTGACATTTTCACAAGTGAAGTTGGCACAAGTAATTTTTCTAACTTTAGTAAATATTTTAGGTAATGATGACCAAATACAGTGAGAACTAGATAGAATAAAGCGTCTCTTGTGAGCTTTGGAGGAGCTGTCCATGGTGCTGAACTCTATCTCCGACATAGATCAATACCATGGAGTACTACAAATAACTCTTAGAAAGCTCACAATAAAAATCTCAGTGGTACCCAATTGACATAGGAAGCCCTTGCTAATATATGCACTGAATGTTGTTCATGTGCAACATTGTAAGAAAAAATAGACAAAGATAGCACTTACCTTTTCTAAGATGAATTGGAAACATGTCCAGCTCTGAAAAATTTCTTCTCCCTTTAAGTCCTCCTAGTCACCTCAAACGAAAATTAAAATGATAAATGTATTAAATCATATGCTTTCAAGTTGACATTTTTCCCTGGGACATTTTCCTCCCAGTATTTGGTACCAACAAGATTCAGAAATCAGGCCTCCGCAGGATCAAGGGGTGGGGGGGCAAAGTGCACAGAGATCTGGATATGTTAATTTACATATGGCCTAAATTCCATAAGTCCTTTAAGGAAATTCTTATTTCTAAAAAGGGCTGCATGGACAGGGAAAATGAGAGCCTTTGATTTCAGGGAAGAAATAAAAAACAAAATAAAATATACAGCAGAATGATTCAAGGGGGAGAGGAAAGCAGGGGATGAAAAGGCAAAGGCCTATTTATCCAGGATGATCAGATACAACAGAAGCCATCAGGACCCCTGTAACTTTATTTTAGCAAGTATCATGTGGAGAGTGGGGCAAGGTGGAGCAGCAGATGGCCTCCTGCAGTGAAAGTTTCAGGGCTCCCACTCCTATGGACCATCTTTAAATACTGCCTTTGGCATTCTTTACTCTAACCACTGTGCTCTTGCATCCTTCTTCAGGAATCATGTTTCTTAAAGAGTAAAATATGAATAATGAATCCTCTGTGTCAGACTTTCTGCTGCTGGAATTCTCAAACATCTGGGATTGGCAGATTGTGTGCTTCATTGGACTCCTGGTGTTTTACCTGGCAGCAGTTGTGGGAAACCTTCTCATCATCTCTGCCGTAGCCTCTGACCACCACCTGCACACCCCCATGTACTTCTTTCTGATGAATTTGGCCATGCAAGATGTGGGACAAGTGTCCGTCATTATCCCCAAAACTATGACAAATACCCTGATGAACTGCAGACACATTTCTTACTCTGGGTGTGTGGCTCAGGTTCTCTTTTTTGTTTCCTTTACAACATCTGATTTCTTTCTCCTGACAGTCATGGCCTATGATCGATATGTTGCCATTTGCAGTCCATTACAGTACCAGAATGTGATGAACAAGCAAGCCTGCATTCAAACAATTACTATTGTGTGGATCTTCAGCTTTCTCTTTGGGATGTTACACACTGGAGGGACCTTTGCATCTCCCTTTTGCTCCAATGTTGTCAATCGGTTTTTCTGTGAAATCCCAGCCTTGCTGAAGCTTGCCTGTTCTGATCTATACCTGTTTGAAATTGGATTAGTTTTCTTTGGTTGCTTTGTTGGGTTAGGGTGCTCTATTTTCATAGTTGTGACTTATGTGCACATCATCAGTGCAGTGCTGAGAATGCCCTCTGCACAGGGATGGCAAAAGGCTTTCTCAACTTGTGTTCCACACCTCATGGTTTTATCCCTTTTTTTATTCAGTGGGTTCTTTGCCTACCTCAAGCCTACTTCCAATTCAGACTCACATCTCGATTTGGCATTTGCCATGATATATTTCATGGTCCCTCCCTTGATGAATCCAGTAATCTACAGCATGAGAAACAAAGATATAAAAGATGCTTTGTCAAAGATGTTGGGCTTGCAGTCCTCATCCAGTTGTGTCTTCTCCATTCTTTTCATGCAAAAATGTAAGCATAAGCGTAATCAGAGCTAAGGCACTGAATATTTCAAAGACGTAGCCACACAGTCTTTTTTTTTCATTTCTCTCTTAAGGGAGTCTGACCTGGATCATAACCATAGTGAGGGGCAGTGGGGGAAGGGGCATTAATTTTTCCTGCCTACTGTGAAGCTAATTTTAGATCAAATTTTCCATGGTTGCACTTTTGATTGCCATATACTGATCTATTTCCATTAACATAATTCTTGTTGGCAAATGAGACAGAGGGCTTCCTTTTTTGATAGAATGACAAGTTATAAATGAAATAAGAATGTAAGCCTACATACATGCAAACATGACTGCTCTACAGGGAACTCATCTACCTTGGGGGCAATGTGGCATAATCTTCCCCACCATGGCTTATGTAAGGGCTGCTGCCCAGCTTATCCCCACACTTTCACCAGAGTAAAATAAAAACATGTGAACTGCTTGCTATGTCTTTAACATAAAGTTTGTGCATAAATGGGGTACTGGAGGGAAGCACTTTCTAAAAGGCCATCTATGCATATTCTTCTGCAAATATGGGTCATGTGGCACACTGGAATATCATCTATAATTTTACAGGGCAGCCACATGGGCTTGTATGCCATCACTCTCTAGACAGAGCCATTGCAACCTATGGGCATGTCCCCTGCAAGCAGTGCTTTGGAAAATATTGGAAAACGTTTGATTTGTAGCATCCAGTACACAGCATTTGAAAGAGTAACACATGGATTAGAAAGAAAATTAACCAGCCCGCTCCTTTTTCATATAGTCAATTTGCAGGGGGTCTTGTCCTTTTTTAACACAATATGTAAGTATTGTAAACAGGACATCATTGTTTTCAAATAGCCAGGGCCATTCCCTTTGTATCTGAGTGTGTAAACCATCATTTTCCTTCATTATAAAACAGAGGAGAAGAAATTCTGGTTTCATTCTCCCAGAAGGTAGATTCCTTGAGGATTCTTCTGCAAGACTGTTTAATTTATTTAACATTGCAGATTGTCTTAAATATGCTTAAATTTCTCTTCTGCTTATGTTGACACTAGTGGTGGTCATTTATGCCTATGCTTATGCATATTTCATTTCTATGTTGCTCAATTGTTGAAGCTTGTTGGGTACTTAACAACAATGAATGCAATACTATAATATATAACAACAACAGAACAAATGCAATGAAACAGTATAAAACTCCAATACAAAATGTTAAGTAGTAACTGAAAGAATTTGAGAAAGTAAAACAAGTACATTTCTTCCGCGAAGGCAGTCCTCCAAAATGCAGCTCCAATCTTATATATTATGTCTCTGGGAACAGTGAATTGGGGGGTGGGGGGGGGAGCTCTGTCTGAGAAAACTGTGTAACTTTAGCTTTGTGAGGGTGGTTCCTGGTACTCCTGTATAAGTTGACCTCGGACCAGTTCAAAACAGCTGCTGGTTATGATCACGTGGGTCCTTTCTTGGGGTGTGGAGACTTTTCTGAAGTATTCTTAGCTTTGTTTTAGCTGTGTTGTTTGAAGTACTTCAAATTGTGCTGCTTCTGTATCATTTACACTGTCCTGAACCATAGGTGGAGAATGGTTATTCTACCTCCCAGAGGGCTGTATTCTGTCATGCATAAGTTGTAAGGGTCTGTAGGCCAACGGTAGATGAGATAGGTCACAAAGTGTTCATGGGAAGGCGCAGTCACTGCACTTCTCTTTCCTATACGCACTCTCCAATCCATCAAACCATTCATCCTCACCATCTTTCTCTCTGTGTGTGTCCCCTTCTCTCTTTCCCACTCCCTTTTTCTCCTCTCTCTCTTTTGCCCCTCCTCTCTCCTGTTATCAACTCCTCTCTCACTCCACACAACAAAAATCATTTGAAAACACATAGAACAACTCCAAACCTCTACTTCATCAGTTGCATTGGAAGGCTCTTTTCTAGGCATAATTGCCATATTTTATTTTTGGAGAAGTCACCATGCTGGTGAGGAAAATTTAACCTGAAAATTACTGTCCATGCAATGACCATACTCTTCAAATATCCCCTGTTGGTGCCATTGGGTGTCTTGCTGGTGCCATTGGGTCCCTAACTTTGTCCTAGTTGCCAAGTGGTAGGGGCCACAGTAACACTCATGTTAATACAAATATGTTTCTCAGCATCTGCAAAACGCTTATCAATCTCCCTTAATTTGTTCACTATTTTGCAAGCTAAATTGTGGCTATGCAGTGGCTGATCTTGCTTGATGCTGTATTTTAGAATCTCAGTCCAAGTTATCCTGGAGTTACACTTCAGTAAACTCTAACTTCATATCTGCTGAGTATATCCTTGGTGTAATGTTAGTGTTGGGTTCTCAGTGGAGAACAACAATATGAGTCAACTGTATAACTTCTTGAGAGAATGATGGTTAGATTGATTCTTATTAGAAATATTTTTGCATCTCCCACTGAATTCATGTTCCTGTAGTGGGGAGTGACTCACAGTCTAAACATGCCATGGCGCACAATGAAAAAACAGTGGGGAGGGAAGGGCAGAAAATAATCATTCTTTCAGCAGTGACCTCTTTCCATCTTCACAGCCTGCCTAAAGGGTTGCAGCTAAGGGAATTGGCCTTGCTAAGGAAGACTGTTGCTTCATGAATCAAGAGGGCATTCACACAGAAGAACTGGGTGATGAGGACACAAATGCATTTCAAAGGAAAAGTGTTCATGAACAAGTATTGTTTAAGAGAAAGTGTATTTGAAACGCAACAGGCATTCATCCAATTTGCTATGGCATTTCTATACTTGTAGGTATTAGCACACTCCAAAAGCTTTACATATAAATATAACTGTCACATTTACCTTGTTAATATTAAAACTCACCTTTTAAATTCAGTTTTGGAACTATTCACATCAAAATACATTAATACAGATTAGGAGAGGATCAGTAGAATGGAGCAGTCTGGTTAATTTAATTACAAACCAAGGAAAGCCTGGGTGAGTAAACATTGATAGGAGGCACTGGGGCAACATCCCATTTTTGCCTCCCAAATTGCACAAGGGAGAGATTTTAACATGGTGGATGCTGCTATCAAGAAGTGCCACTGCCAGACTCCATAGTGTCATAGCTGGGCAAGGTGATGTTGTGACCTCAAACAAAAGCCATGCAAATAGCTCAAAACATAGTTCAATTCAGGTCTTCTTGGTCCCATTTTTAAGAGAATGTTTTAAGCAAAAACATTCAGCAAACAAAATGAAAATCCATTGAGGGAAAGTCATGTTATGAATTTAAAAAAAAAATTAAGACAACTTATTGATAAGCAGTAAACTCAATTACTTTGCATGGCCACAAGACTTAAAAGACACAGTAAAAGGTAAAGGTAAAGGTAAAGGTTTCCCCTTGACCTGAAGTCCAGTCATGCCTGACTCTAGGGGGTGGTGCTCATCTCCGTTTCCTAGCCGAGGGAGCCAGCGTTTTTCCGCAGTCTCTGTGGTCATATGGCCGGCATGACTAAACACCAAAGTGCACGGAATGCTGTTACCTGCCCACCAAAGTGGTACCTTTTTATCTACTTGCATTTGCATGCTTTCGAACTGCAAGGTTGGCAGGAGCTGGGACGGAGCAACGGGAACTCACCCTGTTGTGCAGATTCAAACCAGCGACCTTTCGATCAACCAGCCCAGCAGCACAGCAGTTTAAACCACTGCACTGATTCCTTATAGCTCAACATCCTTCTTATGTGGATTGCAGCCCAGTGAGGGAAAATTCCACCCAGAACAAGAAGGGGAAAAGGAGGATTTCGCATTTTATAGCCTCAAACACTTTCTCCTAGGTTTATAAAGCAACCCTAGAAACAACACTTTTTTGGTTGGTTGGTGTTCACTTCTTTCCTTCTTTTGGGTGTTTGTGAGTGAATTGACACAGAACTGAAAGTGAGATTACAGAAATCAACAAATGCATTCATAAAGTATCCAAATCCTTTTCACATGTATTGATTTTATCCTATTGCTGCTGCATTACTGTGCATTATAGGTGCTTGTGTGTAAGAGAGAGAAGTTATGTAAATTACATTAAACATCAATGGTGGCAGACCTGCTTTCTCTCTGAAAAACGCAAGCTGCCCAAATATATTTTCTCTCAAAATGCATTTCAGACATATTAGGAATGTACTGAATATTCAGAAGAGATGAAGGCCAGTGGCTAAATTATTTCTGACCTGTATGTTTCTGTGGATCAGACTTGTTCATAGCAGAAAACTTAATTCCATGCCCCTATGTGCTTCTAGGAAAAAAGGAAAGCGTGCCACATATATATTCTACAAAGAACTGCCCTCACTTTCCATTTGGAGACAGCATGACATTTGCTAACTTCCCCAAAAGTTCCATTCAAAATGGTGTTACAGACCACAATGCCCTTTTTATTCAAATCACCTACAGAACTCAAGAAGAATTCAAGTGCTTTAGTAAGAGGAGCAAACTTCTCAAGCTGGAAGGTTATGAGCATATAATGCCTTGACTTTTACCTTCTTGTTTTTTCCTAATGTGCCAAGAGTAGATTACTTTTGGGGGGGGGGGGTTGATAGAATGTAAAGGGAAACCCATATGGTGAAATACAAAGGCACAGGATGATTGTGGTTGCTGATTCAGCCATCCTGAGACATTTGCAGGGTATGGGAGAGAAAAGCTATTAATTAATAAATAAATAGTAAGGCCATAGATGCAGGCTCCCCAAAGAATAGTGTTATACATGCCAAATTCTATTATCTTGATGTCCATGCTAATCCTAAAAGACTAGGATTAGTCTTTTTTAGTCTCATTAGGAAAAAGCTGGAAAATTAACTGCTAATCTTTTAAAATTCTGCTACCACTGAGATTTGTTGGAATCCTCTGGAGATAAACCTCTAGGATAAAAGAAGGTTGTTAATAGCTCTTTCCTACATTGAGAAGGTCTTGCTAACCTCATTGATCCAAGAGTGGGAAGATGTGCATAAAAATATTTTTATGCAACTAGACATATACAGAGTCATCTAACACTGCTGGACATGCATTAAAAGTTGAAAGAAAGCTGCAAACAAAATGCAGTAAGCTACTTAAACCTTTCCTGTTATTTCTCAATTTGTTTTTTATTGTTGTTATTAGAAGACTCAGCAATCCTCTCTTTCTTCCTGTAATATTTCCTCTTTCACATGTAGTCAGTGTTTCCTACAGTTTTCTTTGTGTTATTGAGCTTGGAATAAATCAGAGTACTTTACAAAGACATATGAAACACAAGATAGTTAAAGCAATCTATGTCATAATTTCCAGATGATCTCTACAGTCAGCATAAAGACTTTCTGCTGAGAGATTGCTACTGACTTGCTGCCTATTCCCACTTACCCAGGAGTAAGTCTGATTGAATGGGAATACCTCAGAATGGACTTGCAGAGAGTTATACTATGAAGTTAAATTTGAAGTTAAAGTGGAGATTACTTCCCCAGAAAAGCATCTCATACATTTAAGCAAAGTCAAACTGTCCTTTAAGAAGAGACTTTTCAGAAGGATGAAACAGACACTTTGCTAGTGACCATGTATTGCTGAGTCAAAGAACTTCAGTTATGTAAATTGTTCATATGGATTCTATAATCTTCTCAGAAGTTTTCAAAGACATGAAGGGAAAGCAACTTTGCAAATGGAATACAGTCTTAATCATTGCAATCTATCTAGTAATCACTCCTTGATATATCTTGTATCAGCATCAGGAGCAAGCATTGGGATGTGATTTAAAATACATTTTGGTATTTAACAAGATGTTTGGAAGGGAAAGCAAATTCCCAGTCTGAATACAATCTGAATGAATTCAACCTGTAGGTAATCAGCATCACAGAATCCATTTCAGCATGAAGAACTGCCACTGAAATTTTATTTAGAGTGAATTTCATTGATAGTCTGGAGATACTACCACAGGTAAGATGTGTGATGAATTTAGTATGGGGAATGAGGGGAGCTGAAACCATTTTGATAAGATCATTAACATTTCACATGGGTGCATGTGGGACTAGTGATTTGCAGATCCTCAATTCAAAACCTCTGAAATGTTTGTCTAGCATACTCACGATTGTTCTGTTGATTTGGTTTCACATTTCCGAGCCTGAGAATTTCCTAAATCCTTGTTTATTATTATATTTGTGAAATTTGAAATCTGAAATTGGATTCTGAAATTTGGTCTTGCTTGCTCAGTCACTAATTGTGTCTTTCAAACATTTAAACTGATTTATCTCTAACTGTATTTACACCTGGATGTGCAGGGTGAAATGTACAGATCAAATTCATAATTGTAGAGATATCCAAAAACGTTTTAAAAGTTGCTTTTGCCACAGCAGAAAAATGTCTGCTCCTGCAAGGATACAACTTCACAATATAGCCTCTTCTCATAAAGCAACCAGAGGGGCAAACAAGCTCCAACATTCTGGACTAAGATCCCAATGGTTGCAAAGTGACCTTAAGAAACCATGTTCTTACAAACTGAAGAACGGTTCTTCTGAACCGTGTTCATACAAATATGCATTCAGTTAAGCCTACTAACACAAAAGAGACAAGTGGAAAAGAAGCCTCTGCTAGAAAAGCTGGATGAAAAGTTAGCCCCAGTAAGACATTTAAATTGATTTGTGCCAGCTCACCAAACGATGTAGTTGATTTCTCCTCTTCCAGCTTCTTTGAAAGTATAAATTATGCATATGGCTGACTTCTCCCTCCCACTGAGACCTAGCACTATTACTAATGCTGCTATGCCAACAGATCAACGTTTTATCCATCTTTCTTTTTGGTTTCTTGGGTAGGTAACATGCATCTTAAGGAGCACAATCTTATGAATGAATCCTCTGTGTCAGAGTTTCTCCTCTTGACATTCCGGAGATTCAGGAACTGCAGGTTCTGTACTTTGGATTCCTGGTATTTTACCTGGCAGCAGTTGTGGGAAACCTTCTCATCATCTCTGCAGTAGCCTCTGACCACCACCTGTCCAGCCACATGTACTTCTTTCTGATGAATCTGGCCATACATTTCTTCCCGAAGACCCATGGCTCCTGTATATAGTTACTGAATATTTGGAGGACTTCTTGTGAGTCCTCAGAAAGAGAAGGAAGTGGGAGAAATACCTTTGTTAATAATTTTCAACTTTTTGACAGATTGTCCATTCCCCCAAGAACATTTCAGATGATAAGAAGGGGTGGTAATTTGATTGAAACATATATTCTATTCTCAAAAGAATGCAAGGCACTTTCTTCTCAATACTTAGGCTGAGTACTCTTGCTTCCACAATTAATAATCTCAGCACAATGTTAATATTTCAGCATTACTGTTCAGCTTGATGTAATATCAAGTCTTCATTTTAACCGCTCTTCTTTACTTCTTTCTATAGGGAACATGTTACTTCAAGAGCAAAATATGGCTAATGCATCATCTTTGCTGGGGTTTCTTCTCCTGGAATTCTCAGAGGTTCGGGGACTGCAGATTCTGCACTTCATTGGATTCCTGTTGTTTTACCTGACAGCAGTTGCAGGGAATCTTCTCATCATCTCTGCAGTTGTTCTGGATGGCCGCTTACACACCCCCATGTACTTCTTTCTGATGAACCTGGCCATACAGGACGTGGGACAAGTGTCGTCATTTTCCCCAAAGCCATGGCCAACTCCCTCATGAACTGCAGGCACATTTCTTACTCTGGGTGTGTGGCTCAAGTTCTCTTTTTTATCTTCTTTCTAGCTTCTGATTTCTTTCTTCTCACAGTCATGGCTTATGATCGGTATGTTGCCATTTGCAATCCACTGCACTATAAGATGCTGATGAATAAGCAATCCTGCATCCAAATGGCTTCCACTGTGTGGGTCAGCGGCTTTGTCTGTGGAGTACTGCACACTGGAGGCACCTTTGCACCCCCCTTTTGCTCCAACGTTGTCAATCAGTTTTTCTGTGAAATTCCCCAGTTACTTAAGCTTGCCTGCTCTGACTTTAACCTGTTTGAAATAGGAGTCCTTTCCTTCTTTGCTATCATTGTCTTACTGTGCTGTATTTTCATTTTTGTGACTTATATGCACATCTTCACTACTGTTTTCAGGATTCCTTCTGTTCAGGGAAGGCAAAAAGCCTTGTCCACTTGTCTTCCCCATCTCACTGTTTTTTCTGTATATGTATCTGCTGCGTACTTTGCTTACCTGAAGCCCTCCTCTAATTCAGTTTCACATCTGGATTTGGCATTTACTTTGATATATTCCATGGTTCCCCCCTTGATGAATCCAATCATCTACAGCATAAGAAACAAAGAGATAAAGCAAGGTTTATCAAAATTATTGGGTTTGAGGCCATCTTTTATTGCCAGTTATTGACATTTGAAAGTGAGTATCAATTCTAATCACAATAAACTTGCATTTGACCACTTGTTTGTAGTGTTTTCTGTGCACTGTAGTTTTTTGGATATGCTGCTTTAAGGGCTGTTTGTCTGTGTGTGATACTTCTTTTACACCTCCTCAATCCTATGTATTATTCTCTGCCTTGATGCCAATTGAAATTCCTCTAAATTCACCTCTATAGGCAAAGGGCTTTCTGTATGACCACCTTAGGTCTTTGAGATTTTATTGTAAGAGCTATTTCCTCCCTGATGCTTATTTTGACTGCCTGCCTGTCACTGCCACCCAGGATCCAGAAACAATTGATGTTGCTTTTTCAGTTACATTTATTCAACTGGATTTGCTTTTATACTTTTCTGGGTTTGTTTTATGGTCATTATTTTATAAATATTATTGAAGGCTTCCCTGATTCACCTGCTATCCATCCCACAGCCCCTAAGGGGCTTTCTTGCTTAGCACACATACATTGTAAAAGGAACATCCAGGATGAAACTCCCTGATTGGTTGAGGGGAAACAGGCCCATTTGTCATGTTACCTCCAGAATTTGGGGCTGCAATGATTTGTCTTGACTGAGGGAACTTTGCCCTCACCAGATGTTTACCAGATGTAGTAAAATGGAGAAATTTAGATGGAAGTGTGTATCGAAGGGAAAGTTCACAGAAATATGTTATATAAGAGAGTGTATGAAGTGCAGCCGCTATTCTTGTTTTTGCCTGTAATATTTCTATACTTCTAAATATCAAGAACCCTCAGAGGTTTACATATAACTATTAAAATCAATTTGAAGTATTAATATTAACACCACATTTAAAATACAATCAAAACCAATTCTCATTAGAACTAAAACAATGATATAGATCAGTGCAGGAGCAGTGAAATGGAACTGCATCATTGATTTAATTACAAGTCAGGAAAAGATGGTTGAAAAAGCATTTTTAGGAGGCATTTGCAAGATGTCATATTTTTGAACTACCAATTGTCTCTTCCAAGGAAGAATTTTTGCATGGTGGGTGCTGCTATCTAGAAATCCACTGCTGAAATGCTATATAGTGGCACTGTGAAAATTTTAGAATGACCAACAAACTCTCCTCTGAGGATATTAATTAATATAAGTGAAAGTGGATTGGTCCCAGGTTGACTAGGGTTTTATATGCCCACTTGTTGCAGCTTCCGACCCAGACCAAGGACAGGTCTGCATAGATAGAGTACCTTATTAATCTACTCGTGGCGTTGCATTTAACATGTGGATTGAAATGGGTACCATGTGTTCTGGCACCCAAATTCCAGCTTTCCACCATTCGCCTGTAAGTCCATGTGTATGAAAAAGCTTGGGCTGACATAGATAACCTGGTAATTCCATTGAAATAGTTGGGTTATGTGACTTTTTGACTCCAAAGAAAAACCAAGGAAAGGTGTAAAGTAAGGTTCAATGCAGATCACCTTGGCTCATCTTAGAGTGATGATTCTACCATAAAACCTCCAGTGAATAAAGTAAAAATGTTTTGAGGGAGAACTGTCCATTTTTTTTTTTTTTTTTTTTTAGCCAGTAGGCCAAACCATGGTCCTGCAGAGAGAATCAAGGGCCCTGCCATTGTGATGCAGTTTTTGTTTTCAGTGAGCTTAACTTCAGAGAGAATTAAAACACATATTTCATATGTTTCCTTAAAGCTTAAAGGCATTCTTATGCTGATTAGAAACCCTACAGGGAAAATCCTAGCCAGAACAAAGGTTTTTTTAGAGTGTTGCATTTTTATAGCCTCAGTCACTTGCTCCAGCTCTTATACAGTCACTCCAGAAGCAACACTTTTATTTTTTTTAATTTTACTTTTAAGAAGGGAAAGGTTAAATGCATGATTGTAAATGTATGTATTTCAAAAAGAAGTGCAAAGGAATTTGTTCTCTCCATGTCCTGTAATTTCCCATGTGTCTAAGAAAAGCCTAACTTTCTGAATCTTAGTAAGTTCAGAAACCTCATTTCTCAGAGAGAAGGTTAACTATTTTCTGCAGGCCTCTATTGCTGAACACTGTCAACATCCTGTCAGAGTAAATCTCTAGAAACCTTCCCTCCATTGGGGAATTCTTATTGCTACTATTAATAAAGGGGGGTTTTAGGAAGTGGCATATGTGTCTGGATGCACAGTGAGTCATTTAATGTTACTAGAGAAGAAACTGCACCTGCAATTGAAAGAACCTCATGAAAATCTGCTCAGTACTTCTCTCACCATTTCAGGGATCTGTCTTTGTTCCAATAATATAAGTAAAGAAAATTCCTTTCCTCTTTGCTGGAAATCCTTCCTTGCTGGTGAACCTGTTATAAGTCAAAGTGTTTCTGGTTATGTGAGATTTTTCATTGTTAATATTGGAATGTTTCCTGAAAAGTCCAGTTGAAGACATGATTGCCAGCTGGGTTGAATAAAAATCTACCACCAGCAATCAAGAGTCGCCATTGTAAATTCATTTTAAATAATCTTTGAACTTAATCTGAACATTGCTTGACAGGTAAGATAGCTGAGGTATAGAGAAATATAATGTATTTGATAAGATCAGTGACATTTTCACAAGTAAAGTTGGCACAAGTAATTTTTCTAACTATAGTAAATATTTTAGGTAATGATGACCAAATACAGTGAGAACTAGATAGAATAAAGTGTCTCTTGTGAGCTTTGGAGGAGCTGTCCATGGTGCTGAACTCTATCTCCAACACCATGGAGTACTACAAATAACTCTTAGAAAGCTCACAATAAAAATCTCAGTGGTACCCAATTGACATAGGAAGCCCTTGCTAATATATGCACTGAATATGCACTGAATGTTGTTCATGTGCAACATTCTAAGGAAAAATAGACAAAGGTAGCACTTTTCTAAGATGAATTGGAAACTGTTCCAGCTCTGAAGTTTTTTCTTCTCCCTTGAAGGCCACCTTGCCACACTTTAATCTATTAAAGTGTATGTGCTCAAATCAACATTTCCCCCCAACATTTTAAAATGATAAATCTGTTAAAGCATATGCTTCCAAATTGACATGTTTTCCCCGGGACAATTTTTCCCCAGTATTAGGTAACAACAAGATCCAGGAATCAGGCCTCTGCAGGGACCGGGGGGCGGGCACACAAAGATTTGGATTTCCTAATTTACATATGCTCTAAATTCTGCAAAAGTCCTTTAAGGAAATTCCTATTTCAAAAAAGGACTGCATGGACAGGGGAAAGGAGAACCTTTGATTTACAGGAAGAAATAAAAAAAATACACAGCAGAATGATTCAAGGGGGAGAAGAAAGCAGGGGATGAAGCACATATGGGCAAAAGACTACTTATCCAGGGGGATCAGATACAGTGGAAAAGATTAGGACCCCTACAACTTTATTTTGGCATGGGGCGGGGGGAAGGTGGTGAAGCAAATGGCCTCCTTGAGGGAAAGAGTCAGTGCTTCTGCTCCAGTAGACCATCACCAAATACTGCCTTCAGCTTTCTTCATCTAACTATGTGTTCTTGCCTCCTTCTGCAGGAATCATGTTTCTTAAAGAGCAACATGTGAATAATGAATCCTCTGTGACAGAGTTTCTACTCCTGGAATTCTCAAACATTAGGGATTGGCAGATTCTGTGCTTCATGGGATTCCTTGGTTTTTACCTGGCAGCAATTGTAGGGAATCTTCTCATTATCTCTGCAGTTGCCTCTGACCACCAACTGAACACCCCCATGGACTTCTTTCTGATGAATTTTGCCATGCAGGATGTGGGTCAAGTGTCCATCATCTTCCCCAAAGCCATGGCCAATTCCATCATGAATGGCAGACACATTTCTTACTCTGGGTGTGTGGCTCAAGTCCTCTTTTTCCTCTTTGTAGCTTCTGATGTATTTCTTCTCACAGTCATGGCTTATGATCGGTATGTTGCAATTTGCTACCCATTACAATATGAGAGGTTGATGAACAAACAGGTCTGCATTCAAATGATTGCTACTGTATGGATCAGCAGCTTTGTCTGTGGAGGCACCTTTGCAACTTCCTTTTGCTCCAGTGTTGTCAATCAGTTTTTCTGTGAAATTCCCCAGTTACTTAAGCTTGCCTGCTCCAACCTGAACCTGTTTGAAATAGGAGTCCTTTCCTTCTTTGCTACCATTGGGTTAGGCTGCTGTATTTTCATTTTTGTGACTTACGTGCACATCTTCACTGCAGTGCTGAGGATCCCCTCTGTGCAGGGGAGGCAAAAAGCTTTCTCAACTTGCCTTCCCCATCTCACTGTTTTCTCCATATTTGCATCCACTGCATATTTTGCTTACCTCAGGCCCACCTCTAATTCTGCTTCACATCTGGAGTTTGCATTTACTTTGATATATACCATGATCCTACCTATGATGAATCCTATCATCTACAGCATGAGAAACAAGGACATGAAACATGCTCTGTCAAAAGTATTTGGTTAGAGGTTCTCTTTTAGGAATATGAATTCTTGCTTTGCAAAGGTGAATTCTGTGCATCAGCTTAACTGAAACTTAAGTACTTGTTGTTTTGAAGGTGTAGCCCCTGTGTTATCTTTTTTTGCTCTTCATATTCTCTTGAAAACTTGATAAAAATCTGAACTATGGTTTGAGAGTACCCTTCATTTTCATGTTAATACAAATGTGATTCTCAGCATCTGCAAGTTATATTATGAAACCCTTATCTATCTATCATAATAGGCTCCCTTAAGAAAGAAAAGTGGAATATAATGTGTATTTCTACTGGGCGGCAACATGGTCTTCACTGCCACAAGTCTCTGAGCAGGACCACTCCAACCTATGGGCCTGTCCCCTTCCAAGCAGTGCTTTGGAGAGTGTTGGAAAATGTTTTGTTTTGTGGCATCTATTTATATAGCGTTTGAAAGAGTAACATATGGATTAGAAAGAACAGCAGCCAACCACCTGTCTTTATATATCAATTTGTGGCAGGGGGTGGTGGTCCTTCATAGTTGTTTTTAACAATATATGAATACTGGAAACTGGACCTCTTAAAGTACACGAATGCTGTGTTCAAATAGCCAGACCCATTCCCTTTGCATTTGAGTGTGCAATCCATCATCTTGAGGAATGCATGTCTCAACGGAACTGAGAAAGAAAAAAATCTCAGAGTAATTGTGGATAATAGGCTTAATATGAGCTAACAACAATAGGGCAAATGCTATTTTAGAATGCATTAACAGAAATATTACTTCCAAATATAGTAGTAGTTACCTATACTCATTACTCGTTAGACCAGATCTGGAATACTCTGTCCATTTCTGGGAATCAAGATTTAAGAAAGCTGCAGAAAAATTAGAAAGGGTCCAGAGGAGGGTAACAAAAATTACCCAGGGTTTGGAAACACTCCCCTGTGAGGAGATACTGAGAGAACTGGGCATGTTCAGCCTTGAGAATAGAAGACGGGGCGGGGGTCATGCTATCCCTCTATAACTACTTCAAAGGCTGTCACAAAGAGGAAGGTCAAGATAACTTCTCACTGATAGCAGAGTGTAGGACATGGAATAATCAATTCAAGCTGCAACAGCCCAGATACAGGTTGGACATCAGGAAAAACTTCCTCAACGACAGATCAATAGGACAGTGGAACCAGCTGCCTAAATCAGTGGTGGGTTTTCCCACACTAGAGACAGTGAAAGCAGAACTGGACAGCCATCTGAGTGGGATGATGTAACTTGTGTCCTGCAACAGAAAGGGGTTGGACCTGATGGCCTTCATGGCCCCTTCCAACTCTACTATTCTATGATTCTATGATCCTCCTTCAATATAAGCACAGGAAGAAATTCTAGTTTCACTGTCCCTGAAAGTAGATTCACTGAGGATTCTGCTGCAAGACTGTTTAATATATTTAAATATTAGAGATGTAGTCCACCATAGAGTTAGGTACACATTCGGCCACAAATGCCAGTAATTGAAAATATTTTTAAATCTCTTCTGTTTGCTGGTGCTGGTGGTTGTTTAGGCTTATGATGCTTATGTTTATGCATATTTCATTTCTACGCTGCTCAATAACTGAAGCTCACTTCATACTTAACAACAATGCTATACAGGGCAGTAGAGCAAGACAGATGGACTTTCACTACTGCTAAAAAATACTAAAAACACCAATAACAACAATGACCTAAACTGTGTGACTATTACCAGTAAAGACAAATGGATATCCATGCATTAGATCAGTTCAGTGTGAATTGATTCAGCATCAGCAGGCAGGGATGGATTGAAATCTGCCAGGTTGAAACTAATGGAATTCATTGAGATTTCACTCCTATCATATCTAATATTTCACTTCAACATTTATCCTTTCTATTAATTTCTTTATGATTCTGGTGTTTGTTTCCATGTGAGTTTGTTGTGTTAATCTTTTACAATTGCTGAAAATACAAGCATTCAGAATCCAGGATATATCTTGGTGGAAGTGAGGGTGGAATAGATGAGGGTGCTTGTATAGCAGTTGCTATGGCTGGCAAAAATATGGCATGATGTAGAAGATCATCAGTGACATCACACAGTGACACAGAATTAAGATGCTTGACACCTATTCTGATCATCTTCCCTTTCCACAGGCTGCCGTTAGATGGGCTGCTTTACCCTCTGTCCTGGTCACAGTTCTGGTGAACACAAGAACAGTTCACAATAAAACCCCATTCATCTATGATCATGAATGATCTGGTGTATATTACTGAGAGCTGAGTTAGTGAGCTAGGTGAGGTTGATCTGACCTAGCTTTGTCCACCAGCACTGGCTATTAGTCATGATTTCATGGAAGCTTGGAGGAGTACAGGAGATGTAGTTACCATTGCTATTATTAATATTATTATTGGCCATCTGGAAACCTTTCCACCCTGGCAAAGGATCTGATTACTAAAGAACTAGATGATGTGTGCACACACAAGGAAAAGTGGCCAGAAGGGCCACAGTCTGGATAGATATGATGGAAATTGGAGTTCAGCCAGTGAAGATGAAGCAGCTTTGAAATATCAGCAAATGACACTATCAGATCAAGATCAGGGAATATCTGCAATTCAAGCTCCATTGCCTCTGGGTGTGGGTGGTGACCAACCATCCTGTGGGAATGCAGAGATAGCCCAGCAAGGAGAACTGGGGTTGGAAGATGACAAGATCTCCGATCTGCCAATGGGAGAATGGAAGGTGGGTTCAGGGTCTCCCTAGGGTGTGCACCAAGAGCTGAGTAGTCTCTCAGGTGTAGATTCCCCCCCCCCCACAGCCCCAGGAGGTGATGCCAGTTGCTAGGAGGCAACACCAGCAGAAGATGTGAGCTGCCCCGAGGCTTGTTTGCAATATGTAAATAAATAAAGATTCAGGTGTCAGAACTAATGGAGGGGCGGAGGAATGTCAGTGCCCCGCCTCTCAGCTGGTGAGGGAGAAAAGTCCCTTAAATGGATTTAAAAGTAAGGAGGACTTAAACAGGATTCAGCACCTCAGAGATTTTTGACAAAAAGGACATGTAACAATACTGTATTGAGAAAAGGAACTCTGAAGCAGCATGTTTACTCAGGAGAAGGACTGCACATCTCCATACTGCAAACCAGGATAACTAACCTATTGTCTTCCCTGTATACACTAAATCAACACTTGAGCTTTTCTACAGAGGCCTTATTGATTTTCCTATGGCCAATAAAGTATTGTCAAGTAATAGTAGTGGTACCCACCGGGTTTTGACAGACGATTGTTGGTAATGGGATAAAACCCTGAGATCCTTGGATGATTTCCAAAATATTTTAATACACAGCATACACAAGATCAATGGGATTGTGAGGCCCTATTTGTGTCTTTATGTTTCTTTATATGAAATCTCAAGCACCAATTTATTTGTCTAATATCATCTACTAATCAATATAGGAACACTATTATGTAGCCAACATTGCACAATCAACAGATTAACAGATGATGAATTATTTTAGGCACAGTCCTAAAGATACACTCTTGATGTTCATAAACCTCTAAGTTTGGAGGCTTAGAAGTCTCCAGCAAAGAACAGGAAGAATAGCAAAGGTAATTTCTGCCTCCCCATTCCTCCAGCTCCACAGTTTAGCTAGACAGCTAAACTGGTAGAGAAAGTGAAGCACATTTCTCCAGTTTCAAAGTGAGATCTCTGATTTTAGACCTGGCTGTGGGAATCCAAAGCATCTTCTACATTCCAAGGCACTACCTAAGAAACACAGGACTGCTTTCCCAATCAGAAAACCTTCCAGTGTTCATGGTTTGTGAAGTGTCTCACCTCTAAGCAACCAAAATAGTTCTGCTAAACCTCAAAACACAATAAATTATTTGCCAAAACTTTGTGTGATCAAAGTGTAATCAATACCACTAGGCTGTGTCCCATTAGTAAATATATGGATGTTTTATACAAATGATTTATTAATATAATACAAGTATTAGCATACATACTGTTATCCATTTATCTTAATGCATGTGCCCGTGGACCTTGTGGAAGTCACCTCTTTTATCAATATTCTGACAGCCAAGAGCTCCTTTTTAATTCTAATGGAACAAACATATCACTTAATTCCCTTTGAACATGCATTAAAACTACCTTTTGTAAAGAGATTGAGGTATACACAAGCAGAATTTACTGTAGTCATATAAGACATACTGGGACAGGGCAAAAAAATGACAATTCACATATCTCATTTAACTTATTCCACAGTTCATTCTACTGTCTAAGTGTATTAACATTTTTGACAGGGCAACTTGAATCTCCCTGTTTCTCAAGCTATAAATGATGGGATTCATGAGTGGTGGTAGAACTGTGTACAAAACAGCAGTCAACAAATCAAGAGGAAGTGAGGACAAAGACTTTGGTCTCAAGTAAGAAAAGATGGATGTAACGATAAATAAAGAAAAAATAGTCAAGTGTGGAGTGCAGGTAGAGAAGGCTTTGTGTCTTCCCTGAGCTGACTGAATTTTGAACACAGTACAGAATATGTAAATATAGGAAATTGATACTAGCAAAAGGCAAGGAAAGCCTACAATAATTACAAAGGCAAACATGTACAAAATTATGGGCTGTGTATCAGAGCAAGATATCTTTAATAACTGAGGGGTATCACAGAAAAACTGTTCAACTACATGGGATGAACAGAAATGCAAAGTGAATGTGCTCGCAGCTTGAACCACTCCATTGATTGCATTACAAAGGAATGAAGCAGATGCCATTTTGAAACAGGCACTCCAGCTCATGATCAGACTATACTGCAGAGGAGAGCAGATGGCTACATAACGGTCGTATGCCATGACAGTGAGCAGAGCCAGCTCAGTCCCTGCAAAGGTGATAACCAAGAAAACCTGGGTGACACATCCTGAGTATGAAATAAGTGTATAGTTTAGCAAGGTGTTCACCATGGATTTTGGAACAGTGGTTGAGATGAAGCAAATATCTATGCAGGATAAGTTGATCAAGAAGAAATACATGGGGCCATGAAGTTGATAGCTGTGGACTATAGTAGCGATGATGAGAACATTTCCTATCAGGGCTACCAGGTAGATGGAGAGAAACACCACGGAATATAAAATCTGTAGCTCTCGAATATCAGAAAAACCCAGAAGCACAAATCCTTCCCCAGATGTTTGGTTTATCATTTCTTTGCTGGGAAAAATTCTGAAGAAAGAAAGGCAAAAACAATTTTAAGCGAAACAGCATGTCACAAGTTGGTTATCCTTATGCATTATCCAACAGCCTTCTTTGAGATCTATATTAGATATATTTAATTCTGCAATCAAAAGCTGCATGACTTGCAAAACATAACACATGGAGTCCCTTGTCCCATCAATGATTTCCTCAAAGTAGAATGCATGCCACCCAGCTTTTAAAAGAAGAGATACATTTCCAGAACCCCAGAGAGGTCTCCACTTAGATGAAATCCAGCCCTCTAAGTACTAGGATAAGTCTTTTCCAAAATCTAAGTAATACCCTGTGCAATTAGTTTTACATAAAGGAGTTTTCAGATGAGAATTCAAGTGTTAGCTATGTAGGACATAGTAATCACATATCTAACCACTTAGGGTCAAATCACACATTATGTTTAATACAAAGTATGTGGTCTGGCATGGATTTTTTTTGTTTCACTTGAATGTGTTTAAGTAGAAGCAGAGACCATACTGAGTCAGCAGTGTGCATGGAAGTGGGGGGGGGGGGTCAATTCTTTCCTTTACCGATCTTTCCTTTCTCCCATCCATCATTCCTTCTGCAACAGTTAATGTGTGTGTGTGTGTTTTCAGGAGGATATACTAATAGTATAAGTTTCCTCTTCTTGGGAACTGCAATCCTGAACTAGACTAGGACCCCATACTTACATGTAAGCAAAGAAAAAAGTTACACATTAAAGGTATGAATGAAATCAGTGGGACTCTAGATCCCACCCTGAAAGTCACAACTCAACATTATTGGTCTAAAGCACACCTTCCTTCTCTTCCAGTTCTGCTTGAAAGGCAAAATTTTATTTAATTTACAGTGTCACATCCTTCCTACAGTCTGAGGGAGAAGAATGCACTTCAATATCTCAAGTAGTTGCTATGTTGACCAGGCCTTATTTTTTAAAACATGATTAAATGAAAAAATATTGCCTAGCATTAAGAAGAGTGGAGGAAATCACTGGCAATACTGAGTCTGTATTCAACAAGAGCCCCCTCACCCCCTCAAAAATCCTTTCCTTATAGTGGTGGCACAGATCAATGCCAAGGACATGATATTGCCTACTCATTTAAATGTAGTTCCATTTTCCAAAAATTTCCAGCTGATCTTATCCTGAAATACATAGTACATCTTTCTTTAAGGCATTAGCACCATGCATTAAAATAACTTACCTCTTCAAGTAAAATGTTATTGGCAGTTCAGCATGCAAGCATTTGTAGAGTTTTAGTAATCTCTGATCCCCTTGGAAATTCAAGGACTTGCTCTCTAGAGCCATCTAGGTCTCAACAGCTAAAGGTAAAGGTAAAGGTTTCCCCTTGACGTTACGTCCAGTCATGCCTGACTCTAGGGGGCGGTGCTCATCTCCGTTTCCTAGCCGAGGGAGCCAGCATTTGTCCTCAGACAGTCTCTGTGGTCATGTGGCCGGCATGACTAAACACCGAAGTGCACAGAACGCTGTTACCTTCCCACCGAAGTGGTACCTATTTATCTACTTGCATTTGCATGCTTTCGAACTGCAAGTTTGGCAGGAGCTGGGACGGCGCACAGGAGCTCACCCCGTGTGCAGATTCGAACCAGCGACCTTTCGATCAACCAGCCCAGCAGCACAGCAGTTTAAACCACTGCACCACCTGCAGTCCCTCTCAACAGCTAGACCTAGAGAAATTAATCAAAAGCTCCCTTACTACTGCTGGTCTGTCATGTAGACCATTTCACCAAGGAAGCCAGAACGAACAGTTCTAATAATACAGCAGGGATTCTGCTTTGTGCCAAATTTGACAGTCCTGTGAATGTTGGACCTATTTAGAGCATGTGTAGGATGATTTTAACTGTGTGAAGGAAATATCCGGCTTGTGTCTATTTTTCAGTTAGCTCCACTAGATGGATCTTCTATGTCTCACCTTCAGTTTCACCTGCACGGAAATGTTAGGTTTGTAAAAGAGAGTATGGCACCCAAGAGAAGTTTGAGCTTCTGTATTTGAGGTGCCTAGAGCAGGAATGTGAAAATCAGCAAAACTCAGATTCACTTGGCTACTCCACCTTGACACTTGTTCTAACTGGAGTTCATAAGAGATTGTGAGGTGTCTCGCCTTGCCTCTTTTCACATGACAATCTGTGTGTATTTCTCCCAAAATGCACACGCATATTTAAAAGGAAATGCACTATTCTCCCACTGATTAAAACAGACTTGTGCTCATTTTCCAAAAGTACACATTTCTCATGCATGCATATATTTCAAATGTATGCATGCTGCCAAACACAAGGTTTTGGGTTTGTTTGTTTGCTTGCTTGCTTAGTTGGTTTTGGTCCACAAAGTGCAGTACAAATACAGAATTGATCTGTATGGACATCAGTGACATATCATGTCTAACTGACATCTTCATCTGGATCTCATTTAAAAACAAAAGCAAATACTGGAAATCTGCAATGTATTTCACATCCTTGAGCCTTTCTTTGTTCTCACCTACAACAGAAAATCTACAAAATGCTGTATTTAGTCAGCAAGTGCATGTTTCTGAAAATGGATGAATGTACAAATGCACACAAAAATGTATGCATTAACACTTCTGTTAGAAGCAAGAAATGTACAAATTTCAATGTAGATGTAAAAATGCTTGCAAATATATGCTGAAGTGAAAAAGATGCAAACTATAGCAAGGAGTCACCTCAATTATACCTGACTTCTTGGAAGAATGGGAGGACATGATTAACATGTTATATCCAGGGAGGGATGAAAAATTTGTTCTGTACATTTTAACGCAAATGTACTTAAATTAACCCGCTAAACAAATCAGCAAAATAATAGAGAGTTCTACTCCAAAATCCTCACTCTCCAAAATGAGTGGTACAGCTCTCCACTTTGAGGGAAACACACACAGATCCATATGATGTAGGAAATGTGTAGCAAAAAATGTACACAACTGTGGAAATGGTGGGCAGAAAAAAGCTCATGCCCACAGAGGAAGTTGTTTCCAAAATATATGCAGAAATGTACACAACCTGATGTAAGCCACAAAGGGTGAGCCAAGCTCTTCCATCTCCAGATACAGCTGGGAAAATCCCTGCTTGAAATCCTGGAGGGTTTCTGCCAGTCAATGTTGGCATTACTGAGCTAGATAGACCATGGTCTGATTCAAGGTAAGGCAGCTTTGCACCGCAGATCGAAGCAGTTGCTGTTGTTTCAAAATACACATTTTTGTCCTTCTGTGCCAGAATCCAATCCTTGGAAAATGGCCACTGCAATTTCCTTGGTACATTCGTTTTATGCTGTGTCTTGCATGTCCATCTTCAAGGGTATTTAGGAGTGAAAATACATACTAATGATAAAAAGGAAGGTGATTCACATAGAATTTGGGGGTGTGTTTTTGTCTGCTGTTATCAAATATTGCATAAGTGTACATCTGTGCTAGAAATGCATTTTCTAATTCTGGACTAATTAGAAAATATAAGATTGTTCAGAGATTGATAACAGTAAACAGGATTAAATTCATTATGATGGGCATATGGGAAGCCTCTTTGTTCACTTAGTTTCCCAAAGGATATGATGGCTTAAATTCAAGTCCTTCTGCTCTGCTGATCTGTGGAATCTGGCCATGGGGCAACCCTGAAAGAGATAGCTGTACAATGTTGTATGGAACAAATGGAAAGGCAGACCTTTTTGGGATTGATGCACAGCTACACACCTGAACTAGTCAGCATGCTGCTTCAACAGCCTTGATTAAATGAGAAAACAGACAGTACTTATAGTAAAGTGCTTCCGGTCTCAACTTAAAATCAAACTAAGTAGTTCTATGATGTAAGTTCTCTGACAAACTGCTTTTTCCTCAATATTGATTGGAGATTCGGGGGAACCTCATGGGATTTGAGCCCATTTTCAAGATGTGGGGGTCTTTCAGTCCTTGTCAGCAACATCCTTGTCATCCTTGTCATAAGTCCTTGTCATCAATGTTTTCCTTGCCCTGGGATTCTTATTGACCTTTTATTTTTCCTAATGCAGCCAAGGGAATCTCACTCTGTGACATGCAGATGGAATGAGAAGGAAGAGAAGCTCAGTGCAGTTATAATCTTGTGAGTGCAAATCCCTAGGAATACAAATGAGATGAATATAGCTCCTCTGTACATTGGAAAACATTACTTCCATCACAGATGCAGGAGTAGGATGACTTTAATGAAGTTGTATGTATAAAGCTGGGCTAATACAAAGTCTTCTGACTTCATTGAACGAAACATTGCATTTGAAACTGAGAAACATCTGGAAAGTTAAAAGGGTAAGCTTAAGAACTTATAACCTGCTTAGCATTTCTGGTTATATTAATACTTAATATTCCAACCCTACTTAGAATTTCCACTATTGTTTATTGAAAAATAGGTATAATATTTTCTCTTTTACACATACTTTTCTACACTTAGTTTTATGTTGCAGAACTTGGCATAAATCTGGAAACTTCTATTAATGTTAGTTGTCTATTTGAATTACGGGTTTTTTACCTGTTGCACACAAATATATGAAGCAGGTGACAGATTAGAAGAACCCTTTCATAATTTCCTACACAAATCCACAATTCTTCATGTCATCATGACAAAACTGGTTTGGGCAAAAGGGTCACTCCTGCTGTTACATTTTCCCCCAATGCAAATGAACACTGTATCATTTTTATTCAGAGCTATTTGGGCATAAAAGTGGCCCAAGAGCATGGAGGGAGTTATGATTTCAGGAAGTAATGAATTAATGGGGGCTCACAGAAAGCCATCCAATGAGAGAGAAGAGGGACTGTCAGAAACACAAAGGGGAGCCCTGCCTACTCCAGAAATGCATGGAACCACCTGTCCTAAGGACCAACCATGGAATTTTCAAGAGACAGAACTGTCCATGCATAAAAATGTACATGGCAAGAGTTCATGTGCTCAAGGAAGGCTGCTACCCAAAAGTCTTTTAACAAATGACCAATACTTTCTCATCAGGGGAGAGAGGAGGCGGTACATGGTTTTGATGGCGTGATGAGACCAGCCAGCAGAACCTGGTAAAATTCCTCTGTCTGTTCTCTGATTAGATGAAACCCTTCAAAAGAAAAGGATGGTGGTTGGGGGATGTTTCTGTTACTTTATAATTTAGAAATGTATGTTCACCTCTGAAATTTGTTTTTCCCTTATGCCTGAAATTTATAGCTATGCACCTATATTATTAATACAGGTAATATTTACAATTAGTTCTCACAAATATTTAGGCCCAGATCCACTGCTTTTACTACAACTAAAATATTATCAGTGATTGTGCTAGCTTCAGCTTGATATTTAAGCAGTGCAACAACACTTGTCACAGTATTTAGCCTTCATGCTAACCATTTTCCTTTCACTTCCTCCCATAGGCACCATGTTTCTTAAGGGGCAACATCTAACTAATGGATCTTCCCCATCAGAGTTCCTTCTCTTGCAGTTCTCCAGAGTTCATGAACTGCAGATTCTGTGCTTCTTTGGATTCCTTGCTTTTTACCTGGCAGCAGTTGTAGGAAATCTTCTCATCATCTCTGCAGTGGCCTCTGACCATCACCTGAACACCCCCATGTACTTCTTTCTGATGAACTTGGCCATCCTGGATCTGGGACAAGTTTCAGTCATTTTCCCCAGAACCATGGCCAATTCCCTCATGAACTGCAGGCACATTTCTTATTTTGAATGTGTTACTCAAGTTCTCTTTTTCGTGTTCTTTATGACATCTGATTTCTCTCTTCTCACAGTGATGGCCTATGATCGGTATGTTGCCATTTGCAATCCATTGCAATATGAGATGCTGATGAGTAAGCAATCCTGTATTCGAATGACTATCTTTGTATGGATCACCAGCTTCCTCAATGGGGTGTTACACACTGGAGGGACCTTTGCTTCCCCATTTTGCTCCAATGTTGTCAATCAGTTTTTCTGTGAAATCCCAGCCTTGCTGAAACTTGCCTGCTCTGACTTGTATCTTATTGAAATAGGAGCACTTTTCCTATGTGCTGCTATTGCATTAGGTTGCTGTATTTTCATTGTAGTGACTTACGTGCACATCTTCACCACAGTGCTGAGGATCCCCTCTGTACAGGGAAGACAGAAAGCCTTCTCAACTTGCCTTCCCCACCTCATTGTTTTCTCTCTGTTTTCATTCACTGCATATTTTGCTTACCTCAACCCCACCTCTAATTCTGTTTCACATCTGGATCTGGCATTCAGCATGATCTATTCCATGGTCCCTCCCTTGATGAATCCAGTAGTCTACAGCATGAGAAACAAAGAGATAAAACATGCTCTTTCAAAGCTATTGGGTTTGAGGTCATGTACTAGGAATGTCTTCTCCAATCCTGTTCTCCAAGAGTGAATTCTGTGTATTAGTATAATTATAGTCTAAGTTCATATTAATTCAACAACTATTTGAATAAATATTATCTCTGTGTGCTTTTATCTCTTCTTTTCCTGTAAGCATCACGGCTCTGTTTCTTTGTCCATTGATTTGGTATTTTGCTCTGCATCTTATAGATCTGCATGTCCCAAATGCAGGCATTTTTACAGTGCAAGGTGCTTTGATATATTGTGTGATTATTGTAAATGTCACCTTTTATACATTCAGAATACAGTGTTATGAAACAACATACCGACTCAGTTACAAAATAAGCTACATTCATTGTGTGTGCATGTGGGCATGTGTGTGTGTGTTTAAAGAGTTCTCTGCCATCCCCACTACCCCTTTACCTTTCTAACCACTACTTCCAAATGTGTTATATCAGGCATATACCTACTCTGTTGTATTCTGGGAGAAAATCTCAGCAGCTTGGAACCATTCCATCTAATGCTTTAAAATCACACCGCTCATTCACACTGAAATAACTTTGACTAGCAAACTTAATGCTGGGCAGCAACTGTAACAGTTCTTTGGATAACATAACTATATTAAATAAACAAAACCCCTATGAAGCCTGAATATCCTAATTTCTTCAATCAGTATTAGAAAATTATTTACATCCTCACTGTAACTTTTGCATTCCATTTTATGATTTTGTTTGTTCATTCCAAATAAAGCAATCTATCAAACAAACATTTGGTACATGTTAAGAAGACCTGGCCTACTTAAAACAACACTGTAAAGGTCACTAATACGTCTATTTGGAGATGGTGTAGCAATTTGTTTAGTTTGCATTTTAGTGAAAACATACCTAATGCACAATTGCCAGACCGATAAGCAAACTGAAACATTATAGAATATATTTGTAGGATTCCAAAATATTTACTGATACTAAAATGAGATTCACCAAGGATACAATCCCGCATATTTGAACAAACAGAAGGGTGAAACTGATAGCAGTTATCTAATCTGTGTGCTCTATACATCAATATAAGCAATGAGTTTGGAATTAGTCCTTGGTTAACCCTTTTGCCCAGTTTGCTAATGGTTTGTGGCCACTCTCACAGTGGTGACTACTGCATTTCATGCTTTTGTTAGAGACATATTGATGCTAAGATAATGGCAAGAAACATCACTGCCCTTCTCATTTGGTTTTAGAGAACATTGTTGCATGCTCTAATATATACTGCATGCTCATTAAGGCAAATCAGAATATGGATTAAGCTTCCTGGGCAAAATAATAAATAACATTAAAAATAAAAAATCAATAAATTAGAGCTGAACTGAAGCAGGAAAAGCAATAATCACCACTGATAGATGGTGCAATTTCTTTGCCTGTATTTACAGAGCCAAATATTGCTGATAATGGTGCTTTTCTGTACAGCCCGAGAATGTGGCAGAGGGATTTTGTAAGCCCTGGATAATAAATGAATAGGATAATTCTCCTGGAGCTAAGCATTTTTACAAGAGCAATCCTAGGCTTATCTATTCAGGGGAAAGATTCAGTGTAATGGGATTTACTCCCAAGTGAGATACTACAGAAAAGCAGCAGGAACCTGATTCATTTTAGTAGGAATTATAGATGCATTTGTTTAGCCTTGAAACAAATAAAAGCATATTATTTGAAAACACAAAATCCATTCTGATGCTCATTTATTTTCTAGCAATTCCAGAATCAGAAGTATAAATACAGGTACATCTAATATGAAGTAATATTAAAATAAATTTTCCAATCTCCATATTGACCAAAAAAGAAAAAAAAATTCTAACCTATATTATTTGCAATTGATCTTGTGCAAATTAATATGCTATCAGATTCAAATATGTTCCTATTATTTTCAACATACTTCTTTTGGTTTAACGTTAGAATAATTATGGAGTATAATTTCATGAAGGTGCATCATATGGAAAAGAAATAGTAATTTATTAGGTGGTCAGTTCTATTTATCACCCACAAATGTGACAGCTAAATGAACTTAGAGAAACAACTAGGTGGACTTCTTTGAGATGCTTTAAAAAGAGTTGTTCTTACTGGCCAGTGATTATTAAAATCAGATTCCAATCAGCATTAGAGATATGTAGATTCTTGTAGAAAGTTCATGCATCGAAATACATTTGGAGGGTACCTGGTTGAGGAAGGCTACCATAGATCATGTTCCACCACTGGAAAGGCCCAACCAGGTCTGGGGCTCACCGCCACACTGCAGCCAGCCAAAAATGTCTGATAAGCATATTTGATATTGATCGGCAAATACAGGAAGGAATTTATGGAATTCTTTAATAAATGTAAGTCAAAGTCTAGTGAGTGCTTTAAATCTAAAAACCATTTCCTTAAACTGAGCACTTAAACCAGGGGTGTCCAAACTTTTTGCAAGGAGGGCCAGATTTGGTGAGGTGAAAATGTGTGGAGGCCGACCATTCAGCCTGACTTTCTTTGAACCATTAACATTAAATGCAAATGAACTATTTTATGAAAGACTAAACAAATAACTTAACTGCATTAATGTGAAGGGTGATACTGAGATCTCGACTGCATTATATAGGCTAGGTCTGGCTCAAAAACAGTGGTTTTGATGCACAAGATGTCACGCAGTTAAAAGTCAGTCTCGTCCTTGTTAATGTTCATAACTGAGAATGTCTTCTCACACAAGTATGTTGAACCGAACAAGCTCAGCATTTTCTTGTTCGAATCTCTTGGAATCTGTCTTTATCCAGCTGGCGGTAAAAGTTGACAAGAGGGAGCTGTTGGTGCCAACTCGGCATCACACTGCAGCTCAATGAGCTCCAGGTGCAGGTGGTCTGGAGCATCACCAGGGTCCTCAGAGAAAGGAGATGAAAAAAGCATGATCTCCTTTTCCATACCTGCAAAATCCCGAAAGCGCTGTTGAAACTCCTCAGCCAGAGATGAGCTGTCTGCTTCATACCTCCTTATTTGCGCACTCATATTGTTCTGTGGAAAACTGGTCATTATTTCCTGCAGTGATGGGAAATGTGTGGTTTTGGGCTGCGTTTGTGACAGGTGCCTTTGGAAAAGTAGCAGCTTGGTCCCAAAGGCTTTGACATATGAATACAGTTGGCTTACCACTGCATTTTGCCCCTGAAGGCTCGTGTTCAGCACGTTCAGATGTCGTGTTATGTCAACTAAAAATCCAAAATCAGCCAGCCAAACAGGATCAGATAGCTCTGGCGTCGGTTGTCCCTTTTTTCCAAGAATTGTCCAATTTCCTCCCTAAGAGAGTAGAAGTGCTGCAGTGCAGACCCTCGACTGAGCCATCTTACCTCATTGTGATACACAACATCTTTGTATCCAGCCTGGATGTTGAGTAGAAACTATTGAAACTGGCAGTGGCACAGGGCTTTGGAGCAAATATAATGAATAGCCTTCATCACCGGTTTCATAACATGATCATATTTCAGATGTTTGGCACAGAGAACTTGTTGGTGAATAATACAGTGGAGTTTTATAGCTTTGCCTCCTTCTTCGCTGACGCTGTTACAGACTAGGCTTGATAATCCACTTCGCTCGCCAGCCATGGCAGGTGTGCCATCCATAATAATCCCAGTGACTTTATTCCACAGTAGTTTCATGTCATCTATGGCGGAACAAACAGAAACAAATAAATCTGATCCTCTTGTTTGGTCCTTAAGGCTCTGGAGGTCAAGTAGCTCTTCACTCACGTTCATGTCATAGTCCACGCCTCTCAAAAAAATCAATAACTGAGCAGTGTCAGATGCATCTGTGCTTTCGTCGCAGGCTAACGAAAAAAAGTCAAACTCCACTCCTTTTGCCTCTAACTGTCTCTTAATATCAGATGAAAAGTCTTCAATTCTCCGTACCGCAGTGTTACAAGCCAGGCAAACATTGGCAAACTCTTGCTTCTTCTCAAGACAAATTTTCTCCACCATTTTCATCATGCAGTCTTTGATAAATTCACTCTCAGTAAAAGGTTTGCAGTGCTTGGCAATCAGTGTTGCCACCTCAGAGCTCGCCTTTGTGGCATTTTCATTTGACTCACAGGCTCTTGTGAAAAAGCGCTGCTGTGCCGTTAACGCAGCTTCCAGTTCCTTCAATTTTTCGCTGCGTTCGTTCCCAGTTAGCTTGTTGTAGTTAGCATGTTTCATCTGGTAGTGCCTCTTGATATTGAATGCCTTGAAAACAGCCACAGTCCCTTGGCAAATTAGACAGACACAGTTGTTTCGTATTTCAGTGAAAAAATACTCCAATTTCCACTTGTCCTGGAAGCGGCAGCCCTTGCTGTCAACTTTCCTTTTTTTAGTTACAGTTGCCATTTTAGAAATGGGCACACAAGCCTTGTGTCACAAGGGTCACGCGGGAAGAGTGCTGACTCAGGTCTACTGCCATCTTCTGGTGAAATATAACCCCCAGCCTTGAAGGAGCAGGAGGCAGCAGGGGACAGCTGCGGGAACTGCTGTGCGGTGAAGGGAAAAACGCCGGCCGGTGGGGATGAGTGGCAGGCTGAACCAGTGGGGAGAAGAGGCTGCGGGCCACTTGAAATTTCAAAATGGGCTGCAATTGGCCCCCGGGCTGGACTTTGGACATGCCTGACTTAAACCATCAAGTGGCCAATGATGATTGTACAGGCTCAAAGTAATGGCCTGGACAACTATCTTCTGGTAGCAGTTTAGACTAAATGAAGTTTCCAGATGCTTTTTGAAGATGCAGTCTTAAAATAGTTCAGGCTGGAGGTGTGTTAGTAAGTGAATGGCCATGACTTGTCCACCTTGTCCAAGAAAGGACACAGCTGGTATTGCAGCAGGAGGTGCTAAATTTTTCTGCCACTTCCTGGACGTTGAAAATAGCACCAAATCTGGGAGGACCCACAAGATCAGAGCCTCTATCATGAGGAGAAGTGCATCTTCCATTCACATAGGCTGCGACAACATCCTTGGATATCACCCAATCAATAGTATCCCTATCACATGTGTAATCTATTGTTGGTAGCTGTGTTTTCCCACAGCCAGTCCTATAATGCATGGAACAATGGCTGAAGCACTTCCCACCTCCTCTCTACAGCAGCAATTTCTAATTCAAAGATGGAAGCAGCAGTTTTGAAGTACCCATCTGTTCAGGGTTTGCCTTCTCATGTTGTTTGATTAAGGAAAGCCCAGTGGACCATCTTACTGCATGAAGAAGAGTTGAGCAAGGATGCAACACCATCCTTTCCTCGATGTTACTGTATGAGCATCACTTGCATTGCCTCACCTACATCACTAAAATTATCGACTGCTTCACTCAATGTCCAATAAACATTTTAACTTGTATTAGAATAAGGCTTAGAAATGATTTTTAATATTGAAATGTGTTCTATATTTTTCATAGGCAACATTATATATGTGTAATGCAAAACAGCACTTTATGCTGAAATAAAGTTAAATAATACATACATTCTATAAAGTATGTGTGGTGTTAAAAATAGAACAATTCCTTTTCAGCATGTACAGAGTTTGGAAACCTGCAGATACATTCCATAATGAGGTTGATGCAGTTTATGTCACACGAAGACTCCACTGTAGTTTTCCAGCATATCTTGCATAAATGCAGATGTTACTCTTATTGTAACTCATAATGTGCAACTCATTCCACAGTCTACAACATAATTTTCTTCTTAACCATTTTTGACAGAGCAACTTGAATCTCCCTGTTTCTCAAGCTATAAATGATGGGATTCATGAGTGGTGGTAGAACTGTGTACAAAACAGCAGTCAACAAATCAAGAGGAAGCGAGGACAAAGACTTTGGTCTCAAGTAAGAAAAGATGGATGTAACGATAAATAAAGAAAAAATAGTCAAGTGTGGAGTGCAGGTAGAGAAGGCTTTGTGTCTTCCCTGAGCTGACTGAATTTTGAACACAGTACAGAATATGTAAATATAGGAAATTGATACTAGCAAAAGGCAAGGAAAGCCTACAATAATTACAAAGGCAAACATGTACAAAATTATGGGCTGTGTATCAGAGCAAGATATCTTTAATAACTGAGGGGTATCACAGAAAAACTGTTCAACTACATGGGATGAACAGAAATGCAAACTGAATGTGCTCACAGCTTGAACCATTCCATTGATTGTGCTGCAGAGGAATGACGCAGCTGCCATTTTGAAACAGGCATTCCAGCTCATGATCAGACTATATTGTAGAGGAGAGCAGATGGCTACATAACGGTCATACGCCATGACAGTGAGCAGAGCCAGCTCAGTCCCTGCAAAGGTACTAACCAAAAAGACTTGCATGATACATCCGGAGTATGGAATGAGTTTATCATCCTGCAAGGAGTTGGCCATGGATTTTGGAACAGTGGTTGAAATGTAGCCAATATCGACAAAAGAGAGATTCGCCAAGAAGAAGTACATAGGACTATGAAGATGGGAATGCTGGATGACAGTTTGCATTATAAGCAAGTTTCCTATCAGGGCTACCAGGTAAATGAAGAGAAACATGACAAAGTGTAAAATCTGAAGCTTTCGAATATCAGAAAATCCCAGAAGAACAAAATCTGTGAGATATGTTTGGTTTATCATTTCCTTGCTTGGAATGGATGGATGGATGGATAGATGAATCTGTGGAGAAAAAGGAATAAGCATGCCAATGAAAGGGGGAATTCAGTAATATGTCATCTTTGTGCTTATTTCAGCAGCATGTGTGCTGAAGTATGATGGCAGAGCTCCCACTTGCTTATGCAATTAAATAAGTGGCAAGATATAAGAGGTGGACTCCACCCCTCAAAAAGTGTGTAGCAGGAAGGTTCCATCAAGGTCCTCTCCTCTCCTCTCCTCTCCTCTCCTCTCCTCTCCTCTCCTCTCCTCTCCTCTCCTCTCCTCGAGTGCTCCCCATGCAGTTCCTAAGATGGGTGCATTGCAATAAAAGATTGTACACAAGACTACTGAATGCAAGCACTGATGAAATGTAGAAAAGCAAAGAGGCCCTGAACTTTTTTCTGGACACACATCAGTGTTTTTAACACCATGACAGCAGAGAGAATTTAATCAGATAAGGTGTCTTGTATCAGGGAGTTAAAACAATTCTTCATTTCTTTTCATGGTCTTCTAGAGTAAACAAGCAGAAAAGCTAGAGGCAAAGAACCTCAGCAAAAAGGAAAGGGGGATGGGATTGTGAATTCTGAACCTGAAAGAGCATCTCTAATTTTACATAAGAGATGCATATTCACATTTTTAAAAGTTGGGCACTACCCAGTGGGTAGTTATCTAACAATTGTATTCATAGTCAGGTCCCTTTCATTTATATCACGGAACCTTCGACTGGCCTGTGACCTTGTATATAAAACATGGTAGAGAGGCAGAATATTGGGTAACAAGACACAACAAAGTTTAACACCGACTGCAAGTAGCCAGCAGTATATCACACCCTGCATCCTTTATTTGACAGTGAAAATATTTTGGATCGAGATTTTGTCATAATCAGAATAGACCAATTGAAATTGAGGGAACTTAAGGTCATCAGGAGTGTCTTGACTCACAGTTATTTGAATGGCTCTACTGTAAGTATGGCTAGATCTGGATCCAACAAATTGTCTTTGCTCAACATTTTATTCACAGTATAAACTAGTAAGAAAAAGCAACAGCAAGCAACTGTAGTTAGAAAAATAACATTGCATTTTAATGTAATCACATCTCATGGCAGAGCTGCTCCATTCCATTTTTCTAGTAGTCCATTTGCTCGTTGTTCGCTAAACATTTGCTCCAGTGGCTAGAAACATGCCAGCAAGCTGATTCACCACTCTCAAATAACCAATGGCATAAGATCACCCACCTTTGCAGTTTGCTTTTCTTCACTGAAATGCACTGGAGTGATGCCTATGAGTGCTGTGCTTCTCTGATAATTGTTTGCAAATCAAAGACATGCCCTCCAGAGCCTTCCATTTCTCAGTGGGAAAAATTAAAACTTAGCTGCTGAGCAGGTTTCTCATGTGATCCATCAAGCTCCTGTTTGCCATGGTATCCAAGATGGCATAGTTCTTGTTTTTCACTTGCAGCTATCTCACATGCCTTGCATATATCAATAGTATCAGAGTATAATCAATAACATTCTCTCATAGGAATCTACCTGGTTTACTTCTTGTGAAGATAAGGAAATATCTATGCTGTGCAGCAATCTAGCCCATTTTGGTGAGGGAAGGCAATTTTTCTCTTTTCTTTCCTGAAGCTTAACTCTTTGCCAGAATCCATTCCAGCTTTCACAAGCCATTCTATAATTGCTGACATAAATGAATTCCTTTGTTTGGGGATTGACAGACTAGCAGCCTTCATCAATTCTATCCAGCTCACCAGAGTTGCTTCAGAGGGCTATGTCTCCTCCTCTTTCCAGAGTTTGTATACCCAACTTCCCTCTGCCCCCAGTCAAATGGATTGAAATGTCTTTCATAAAACTTAGTTTCTGTCAGTGGGAGTAGTTGCTGACAAAAAGCTAATATACAGTATGCTGATTTCCACAGAGATATAAGCATTATTCCACCCATACTTTGAACTGATCCTTATACTGGATTTAGATCTTAGATTTCCAGGGGCCTCTCCTAACTTCTTTTCCATTTGGGTAGCATGTCCTGAAATAAATTAAAATCTATTCAAGGGTGATGAGCTAAACAATGGCAGTGAGAAACCAATATGTTCTGGCAATGCACTTTCAGAATAACATAACCAAAGCAAGGAATTGCCATTCAAATCATGGAATTCCTGAGTCTGCCTTCTCATGAATAAGTTACTGGATGCTAAGGCTATGCAATGAAGCAGTCCCACATAGAGTCCAACTATATGCTAAATGAGGCTAAGGTTGAATAGTTAGACAGTGGCTAGATCTTGCCTGTCCAAACAGAGACCATATGAAAGGCAATGGTGCTATAATCTCTTTAGATTGGTGGTGTTTAGTTGTAAAGTCATGCCTGACCCATCATGACCCCATGGACAACATTCCACCAGGCTCTCCTGTCCTCCACCATCCTTCAGAGTCTACCCCAGCCCACACCTACTGCCCCAGTGACTCCTCATCCTCTGCTGTCCATTCTTTTTTTGTCATCAATTGTTTCCAGCATCAGCGTCTTCTCCAGCGAGTTGTTCCTTCCCATTAGGTGGCCAAAATATTTGAGTTTCATCTTCAGTATCTGGTCTTCTAAAGAGCAGTCAGGGTTGCTTTCCTTTAAGATTGACTGGTTTGATCTCTTTGCAGTCCAAGGGACTCTCAGGAGTCTTCTCAAGCACAATTCAAAGGCCTCAATTCTTTGGCGCTCAGCCTTCCTTATGGTCCAACTTTCACAACCATACATTGCAACTGGGAAAACCATAGCTTTGACTATACAGACTTTTGTCAGCAGGGTGATGTCTCTGCTTTTTAATATGCTATCTAGATTTGCCATAGCTTTCCTCCCAAGGAGCAAGCATCTTTCAATTTCTTGGCTGCAGTCTAATCTCTCTAGTGATTGGTAATACAGATCAGCTGTTCCATTAGGCCCAGATACTTGCATACAATGAACCAAAGGATTTTATTTAACAATAGGGTGTGTACAATTAAAATATAGCATCATACATAAAATGAAATTAACACCAATATAATATGTCAGCTAATATAATACCTTAATTTAAAGACTGAAGAAGCAACACATGATTTTTAGGTAAGTATCAGATCTTAATCCATTTCACAGATCTCTCATCCAGAAAGCTTCTGTCACAGCATGGACAGAACAAGGATGTAGAATAACAAAAGGAAGAAACAAAGCAAAGAGGAGCATATTCTTTTGTAAAAAAAAATAAGCATCCTTGGTGGAAGGCTTTGCAACAGCATGAACACAGCTTGTTTCAGACTGCTTTCCCTTTCCAATTAAATATTTTATACAGGAATCATTGGATGAACAAGTAAATTCAGGTAATCAATAAGAGTATTTGGGGTTCCAAATAGACACAGTGCCTAGATAATCATTGACCCAAAATAATATGCATACAAATAAAGAGTGTGTCATTTTTCTTAAGGTGCTACAAATGGTTTGCAGCTCATACAAACACAATTAGACTAATTTATTTATGAAGATTGATCACTGTAACTGGTGTACTTTCCAGTACTTTCTTCTGCTTGTCAAATGAAGAGAAGACTTCTTCAGTAGTCCTGACAAATATTGACTTTGGAGATTGGTATGTGTATGAAGTCCCATTGGCCTAGCATTCTTAGCATGTATTCACATTCTTCATTCTACCATCACTAAAAATCTAAATCTGGTCTTGGCATTTTATTAAAAACATTAAAAAAGCAGAAATAAATTATTGGCCATTCTACTGTACGGTCATATGTGGAAATAGTCACAAACAGGCAGAATAAAAATCAAAAATTCAGCACATTGTTCAGAAACAATATTAGAAACAGAACTTGTATTATAACCTTCACTTGAATTTCACTTGCATCTGAATTATTTTAAACTGATCGATATCTACCAGGCAAAAGGCCAAAATCCACCCAAATAGTAAATCTATCCATGCATTTTGAGTAAGGGCAAAAAGCTCTTGTATCTTAAATGTAATTGTGCTTGCCTGTGTGGCTTTTATCTCCTAAATAAAGGCCTGTGAAGTTATCACATGAGATCCAAACCTTCTTATTGACATATTCCACAGAGCCTTTTTGATCTCTTTGTTTCTCAGGCTATAAATAATAGGATTTATCAGCGGTGGTAAAACTGTATACAGAATGGCGGCCAGCAAGTCCATTGGCAGAGAGGATAAGGCCTTCGGTCTCATGTAAGAAAACATAGTAGTGAAAGTGAACACACAGAACAAAGTTAGGTGTGGGGTGCAGGTTGAGAAAGCCTTGTGTCTTCCCTGAATGGAGTGTATCTTGAAAACAGCAGAGAGGATGTATCCATATGAAATTAGCACGAATAAGAAGCAGAATGATCCCACACCAAGTCCAGTGACAAAATTTAGACTTTCATATGCCTTTGTGTCTGTACAAGATATCCTTAATAACTGAGGGACATCACAGAAGAATTGCTCAATGATATTGGAGTGGCAGAAATCTAAATTCAGAGTGATGGTGGACTGTATTACTGCATTGGTTATATTGCTGACCCAGGCAGCAACTGATATCAAAAAGCAGACTTTCCAATTCATGATTGTCCTGTACTGTAGTGGCTGGCAGATTGCAACGTAGCGGTCATAAGCCATGACCGTGAGGAAGGACAGCTCTGCACCTGCTAGCACAACAACCAAGAAAACCTGGAAGATGCATCCAGAGAAAGAAATCAAGTGGCTGTTTGATAAGGAATTCACCATGGATTTAGGGACAGTGGTTGAAATGTAGCAGGCATCTATGAAAGATAAGTTAACCAGGAAGAAATACATGGGGTTATGAAGATGGGGATTTTGAGCTACGATTAAGATCAGGAGAACATTCCCAGTCAGGGCTGCCAAGTAAATTGAGAAAAACATCACAATGAGTAAAATCCTTAGTTCCTGAATTCTGGAAAATCCCCAGAGGAAAAAATCAGTCACAGCAGTTTTGTTTATCATATGTTTTCACAGACAACCTGTGTCAGAAAAACAAATATATTGTCAAAAAAGGATACTAAATTCTGTCTTTTCCAATGAAACATATTATATATGTAGATACAAGCTTTAGAATTGTAATTGTATCTGAAGCTCAGCACAGTCATCCAGGTAAATATAAACTGGACTATAAAACTCCTACTTTATAGCATTATAAAACTCTACTCCTACCTAAATGCACCTACTGGTGAGGAAGGCTTGTAGATCATAATGCTGTATTTCTGGATAAAAATGTACGATTTAATTTCACATATTTAATAACTGTTATGATGAGCAGAGGATGGCAATGTTTAGTTCCTTTTCCAAGTCTTATTGATAACTATTAATTAAACAACAGTATAACTTTTTAATACATATTTCAGAAATATGGCCATCAGTATTTGTACCTGTGACAACTCTTGGTTCTTCATTTTGTTTTGTGCTATACAGCTGAAAAGAATCACATCCTGGACTCTACCATTACTCAGTGGGGAGGTTGTTCCCCTTGTCTCTCCTTTTGTCACTTTCTATCTTCTTTTAATGCCACCTCTATCTGTTTCACTAAAATTTCAATGCATTCACTAGACATAAAGCACCAACCTGGCAACTAAATATTTAGTAGGAGTGAGGAGAAAGAAAAGGAAGATTACTTACTTTATCATATTTCTTCAGAATTGCTGTTTGGGTGTGAAAAGAAAGGACTGTGACTGTGAAGAAGACCTTAAGCCATCTCTTTTCTCACTTCATTTCAATTGTATTTTCTCCAGAGCTTTACTTAGCCCCATAGTGGCAATCCAAAGGGAGACAATTTAGTGTAAACTCCTTTCTAAGCAGTGGCTTGACCTTAGCGGAAATGGTCTCTTCGGAGATATTCCAGAGTACATTCTTAAACATACAGATATGTAAGAATTTTGTCTTATTTGGTAAAGTGTCATAATATGCCACATTTACACCCTCAAACATGAATAGGAGCACATTTCCCAGCCAAAGCTTGCATATTCCAGAGCTTGTGATTGTATCTGAATAATGTATTCACCAGAAAAAGTTCATAAGAATGTTCATAAGAAGAAATATATTGACACTGTACTCAATGGAGGAAATGGAATTTGGCAATATTCCATTGAATAGAATATTCAACATTTATTTATTTGGAATGGAACATGACAAACTGAGCTTCAGCATGGAAATTGGGGAACCCTGAAGATGATAAGTCTTGCTGATTCAGCCATTACTACTTAAGTGTATAGAGGAACAAGTCCTGCTTTAAAAAATCAGCCTGGCTTTGGAAGGGGAAGACTTGTCTCTATTGGAGTTCCTTGAGAGTGTCAATAAGCTTGCAGACAGGGGTGATTCAGTAGAAATTATTTATTTGGATCTCCACAAGTCCCTCACCAAAGATTCCTGAGCAAACTAAGCAGTCATGAAATAAAAAGGGGAAGGTCACCAGTGTAGCCCCACAGTGTTCTGTATTAAAACCAATGCTTTTCAACCTATTAATAAGTGATCTGGAATTAGGAGGAAGTAGTGAAGTGGTCAAATCTGCTGATGACATTAAACATTAAGGCTAGTTAAAATTCAAAAAGTATTGTGAGGGGCTCCAAAGAAATCTCTCCAAGCTGGGTGAATGGGCATTGAAATGGCAAATGCAGTTCAGTGTAAAGAATGTGGAATAATGCATGCTGGTGCAAAACACCGCGACTTCAAGCAT
Organism: Varanus salvator macromaculatus; assembly: GCA_023646645.1. Classification (NCBI taxonomy): domain Eukaryota; kingdom Metazoa; phylum Chordata; class Lepidosauria; order Squamata; family Varanidae; genus Varanus; species Varanus salvator. Next base: position 64,909 of record JAIXND010000783.1, read on the forward strand.
CCACTGATGGAACCTGAAGTAGTGACTGAGCAAGAAAGGGATTTGGGGGTAGTGGTGGACACCTCAATGAAAATGTTGGCTCAGGGCTCAGCTGCTGTGAAGAAGGCAAACTTCATGCTAGACATCATTAGGAACACAATAAGAAATAGCCCTGCCAAAATCTTACTTCTCATATAGAAATCTTTGGTGCTACTGCACTTGGAAATTTGTGTTCATTTGTGAATGTCTTACCTGAAAATAGAAATTCTTGAATTGGAAAAAGTATGGAGAGGGAAGCATCAATGATCAGGGGGCTGTGGAATAATTTTCACAAGGCATATAATTAACACATGGAATTTGCTGCCATGGGAAGGGTGTTGTAGTTTTGCAGCATTGTGAAACTTTACCAAACATGGACACCCCTTAACAGTGTGCATTAGAACCAAGAAGTGTTATTAATTACATGCTTACATAAGATGCTGAGTGCATTCCCAATGAAATTTGGAGAACATTAATTTCTATTGCAGTGCACCCAAGAAATGGCTTGGAAGAGGTGCAAGATTTCTCTAACAATATGATAAGGTTCAGATGCTGATAAGGCCACTGAGGGACATCTTTGCTGGCTCTACTCTCCCCATCATGGAATTCTAAATTTAAACAGTTAACTTTTGTTAGGGATTGGAAATGTAATGGCATACTTTTGAGGAAGTATTTCTGTTTTGGATTTTTGGCTCATTTGAATAGCAAAAGTTTACAGCCTGATTCTTGGTTCATTTGAACAGGAAAGATTAACATTCAGAAAGAGAAAACTGCATTTCTATGCCCCTGTCCCCCAAATATACATTTTCCTCACCTGAGTAAACATTGTATGTATTTGTACAAAAGAATGTATTTTCCTAAAACAGGCATTACATATATATAACAATTTTAAAAATTCAAATTCAGGTATTTGCAATCTGGGAGCGGGGCACTCCTAATTGCATTTGGGATGGTGAAAATAAGCACAACTTGCAAACAGAAATGAGAACTTGAACATTTGAATCACAGAGAGTCTGAGCATTCAGCAGGAGTCTTCTGCATCTCAGTGAATCAACAGTATTTTGTCTGATCCACCAGAGACATGTTGGCACAGACTTGACCAGTGCCCAACCCTTTCTCAATATGACTACTACCTTTTGGAGAGAATAGAATCTCAATAAACCTTTCCACCTTTTCTGGTATCACAGTGATCATTCTTTACCATATCTTCCAAGTATTACATCTTCTCCTTTGACAAAAAAACTGTGAGGAAATTACTCAATCAGCTCAATTTAGAATTTAGTATCTCCTGAGCTAAAAACAGAGTTCCATCATTGAAAAGTCTAGGGAAACATTAAAACTTAAACTATTTTAGATTCAACCTATATATTCTGCACATGTAAAATAATACATTTCTTCATGATGGTCCATCCCACTGGTCATCTCTGATGCAATTTGTTTCCTTAAGTGAAAATGTAGTATTGTTGGGAAAGGAGCATGAAATCATGCTATGAAATCCAAACCACTTGGTTGGCAGTTTTGACATAGACTTGTGGATTTCTCTGTTTCTCAGGCTATAAATTAGGGGATTCAGTAGTGGTGGCAGCACTGTGTAGAGGACAGAAGCTGATAGATTGACAAGAGGTGAGGACAAAGGTTTTGGTCTGAAGTAAGAAAATGCAGCAGTGGTAAAAAACAAAGAGAAGACAGTCAAGTGTGGAGTGCAGGTGGAGAAGACTTTATGCCTTCCTTGAGATGATTGGATCTTAAGTACGGCTGAAAAGATGAACCCATATGAAATTAATATAAACAGAAGGCAAAACAAACCAATACTAAAGGTTTCAACTAAAGTAAGCCACTCATTGGTGAATGTATCTGTGCAGGAAATCAACCATAATTGTGGGATGTCACAAAAGAATTGCTCAATATTGGACTCACAAAATTGTAGCCTGAATGTGCTCACAGTGTGCACTATTGCATTGATAACGCTGCCAATCCAGGAAGCAGCTGCCATTTGGAAGCAGGCGTTCCAGTTCATGATCAGCTGATATTGCAAAGGATGGCAGATTGCCACAAAGCGGTCATAGGCCATTACAGTGAGGAAAGAGAGCTCAGCACCTGCAAAGGTGACAACCAGGAGAACTTGGGTGACACATTCAGCAAAGGAAATCCATCTATTATTCGTCAGTGAAGCAGCCATGGATTTGGGGACTGTGGTGGAGATGTAGCACATATCAGACAGTGACAAATTGACCAGGAAGAAATACATGGAACTGTGGAGCTGAGGATCAGAGGCCACAGTTAGGATAATGAGAAAGTTCCCCATCAGAGTGGCTAAGTAAATGGAAAGGAACACCACAAAATGTAAAATCTGCTGCTCTCGGACCTCAGAAAATCCCATCAAGAGGAATTATGTCACTTTAGATTCTGCCAGTGTAGACTTGTTTTCCATTCCTTTACTTGGAGGGAAGAACTGTGAAAATTAACAAAAAACACATAGAAAATAAAACTGTATGAGGAATATATTGCCAATATAACTCTCTTTTCCCTTCTGATTTGATATTCTGTACACTGTTCTGACAGCTTATCTAATCGAACGTTACAGAAATGCCATAACTAAATGATAATGTAGGGCCCCATTGCTGATGGTTATTCAAAATAGAAGAGAAGAGAAAACCCAATATTGACTTTTTATGTAACATAATTTCTTTAAACCAGTCAGTGAAAGCTTATATTGGCTGAACACTTACATCCTGCCTCCTTGAGTACTTCCTGGTTAACTTGTTTTTCTTAGGAACACCTATAGCAATTTCTACTGTGTTTTGAGGTGACATTTTCCCCTTTCAAGTCAAACTGAAAAAGGAAAGAATACTTTATACACAGTTGCACATTCCCCATTCACAACTTCAGCGTCCATCCTTCCTTAGACTTTACCTTTTCAAGCACTGATTTCAAATATCTGAAGAATATGTAGTCACATAAGGAAATTCATACATAAAATCTTACATTCTTACATTGCAATGTCTATTCAGAAATAAGCCCAGCTGAGTTAAGGAGGATGTATTCCCAGACCCATATACAAGTGCAGAACATACCCATATCAGCTCAAAGCAAATGCCATGAACACAGGGGGATCAATGTCTGCTTACGCTACCATAGCAGGGTTCTTCCATAAGTGAGTTTACTTCCAACGCATTTCCATTTGCATTGTGTGGCAAGCATGTCAAATGCATGTCCTGGGGTTTGCATGGAGCATTAATGATGACGATGATGATGATGATGATGATGATGAAGATTAGGAGATTTAAATTGCTAAATAACAACACTAAAGTTGATAAGAATTCAGAACTGACAAAATTAGGAATCCCTTCAATATCCAATGATGACACATTTTTTTTTAGTTAGAAACGTTCTAAAGCAGTGCCTTTATGTCTCCTCTTCCAATGTCAATATTCACATCAAATAAATGAAAACTTGAGAGGCAGCATGCTATGGGGGTGAGTGCATTGGAGTGAGTACCTGGGAGATTCAGTGTCTTATGTGGAATATAAGGTCAGTGTAATAATAGAACATTAATACTACACACTTCTCTGTCACTACGGGCACATGTTAAAATGTGTTGAAATGTGTACATGCAACAAGGACAACTAGGACATGTTTATTCCCATATATGCCTTTAATACAGATCATAACTGAACAGTTGGTTCTGCTCTATGAATGGATCTCTATAAGAGATAACCATGCAAGTCCTATGATGAAAAGAAGGTCTTCTCATTCCCAGCATCCCCACAAGAACATCAGAAATGGCTCAACAAAACAGACATTGGATCTAGAAATGTCATTTTTCAGTATGATGTTTCCTGTTCTGTTCTTTTGTTTTTAAATAGGCATTCATTCTAACCCAGTTTAATCCACTGACCTTTGCTTATCTTTTACTAAGTCCATTGCAGTTTCACTGAAATATGAAATAACTAACCCTCACTTGGCAGTCTTCAGAGAGCAAGGTTGAAACAGAACTGAATCCTGCAGTGGCTTCAGGTGATCTCTTCCCAGCAACAGGGAGGTGCTGATGCACCTTTTTGTGTCCTTTCTGATGTTCAAGGGATTTGCTCCTGAGAGACCTTGCATGCCAGTCCCAGCAATGGAAAACCAGAAAGAGGAACAGAAGGACTTCAATGCAATATGTTTTTGAAATTTAAACAAGTCAATGAGTGAACAATATGGGTTTTTTTAATTTATTTATTTATTTATTTATTTTGTTTAAAACATTTCTATGCCACCCCATTCGCAAAGAGCCTCAAGAGGGTTCAAGTTTGTTCGTTTGTTCATTGTATTTGTATTCAGCCCCATTGCCCATCAAGCTCTAAGTGGGATTTAAAGATAAAAACATATAACAACAATAAAAGTACAAAACAATAAAACTAATTAAAAGAAATACAACTTGACAACTACTGGTGATTAAGAAAATTAATGTGGTATAAAAGCAGCATTACTACCAATATCCCCATTAAAACATCTGGGGGAAAAATGGTCTTTACCTGGTTCTTGAAAGAAAACAAAGATGGTGCCAGGTGTGCCACCTTGGGTAGCATGTTGCAGAGATGGGGTGCAACCACAGACAAGGCCCTTACCCTGACTATCACCCTCTTACTTCTTTAGGGAGTGGTTCTGGTAGAAGGACCAACAGAAGATTTTAAAGACTGAGTAGGAAAATATGGAGAAAGACATTCCTTCAGATACTTGGCTGCTAGGGTGAACTGGCCAAAATTCCCACCTCCAGCACATGCAGATTTAATATTCTAATATTTAATAGTCTTCTTATACCAACCAGCATTATAATATTGCTTTCACTATTTGCTGCTAGCCTTCTTTGGACAATCCTGAAGAGAGTACTCTCATTCCACAAACTCTCACTTTGTCTCACTCAACACAGGGAGATCTGAATATGAGCTATAGTCATTTTCACATGAACACAAGTTCTAAGAACCCTGGATTCAACTAAAGTGGGCCATTAAACATTGCTGGTACATCACCAATAGCAAGAAAAACAACCTAAACCAATCAGCACACTCTTCAGAAAACCTGATGGTCTTTTTATTGATTTAAAATACACATTTCAAATGTATGAGTTCATTGGAAGAAATATAAATAATGGTCCACAATCAGGGAGCCAGCATGGGGAAGTCACTCCACAGTGTTGCAATTCCCTGAGCCTTCCTTCAGGGGAAGGAAGACAAATGCTTTGCATGTAGTAAAAAGAAGGTTAGGAAACCAAGCTAGTACTCAGATTTTCAAATTCTATGGGGCATGTTAATTTCTGCATATACTGCTCTGCTAGTGACTGACTGGAATATGTTCTCCCAGAGGCAGCAAATTCTAGACTAACCCAGATCAGTCAGGAAACCAAAGAGAGAAGGACTGCTGCTGTCACAAGATCAGTGAGCAGATTGTGGTATGTGAATTTTCCCACAAAGGCCCCTGGGAGATTTGGCTGGAGGGAGCCAGAAAAACTAATCTGAAGCACCTCACATAAAGTCATGTGGACACCGATCTTCTGCCAGTTCCATTCATGGTTATTTTTCTCTATGTTCCTAAGGACATTTTTGCTAGTGAATGCAAGAATTCTATCTGCTGATCCTTTTCCACCACAACCTATTCCTGGGAATATGATGTAATATCTTAGGCATGTGATGGCTTTTTCAGGTGCTCCACTTTTGGGTTTGGCATGCATGTATGGGAACTATGAACAATTTCCCTCCCAACTAACTAAAGGACTCAAAAGTGTACATTTAAAATAAATTTCAGTGCTTATTGGGTTTGCATGTACATTTTGTACTTTGATCCTTTATTTGTAATCAGCGATCTGTGGGCATTTCTGGAAAGAAAGCGCTTCAGCTCAGATTCATTGGGATATGGTCACATCATTTACGAAGAAAAATGAAATCCTGGAATATTCCTGGTTCCTAATCAGGAGGAGGGTGTCTGCACAGCCAGCAGAGTCCACATGACCCTCAGTGCTCAGATAGCACCTGGGCTGAAACAGATGAGGTCATATTGGCAGAGGCATAGCCAAAACCTTAATGTTTTTCCAGGTGCCATTAATCTGATGAAATGGGTACTATCGAAATAGGTTTTTTCCCCTAATATCCAATACAATAGGAATCACCTTTTATGCTCTGTAACAACTGTTGCATTCTCTCCTCTGATGGTGGGATGCAGCAGGTGTTAAAAAAAATCCCCCAGTCAGGTGACCATCAGCCAAGGTATCTGGCCTCCAACTTAATGAAAGCATGGCTATAATAATAAAAGTGGGGAGACATCACAGTAGTGAACTCATTTGAGCCAGAGTGTAGATGCCACAGAAAAACATTTGATATGGGAAACATATTTATGCATAATGATTCACTTCATCAAAGACCCATCAGTTGATGCCTGAAAAGGAAAACTAAATATTCTTCAAATGTATTTTTCAAATATTCTTCCATTGTAAAATGTCCAACTTCTTGGACACTTTTGACACTGCCACATGAATTTCTTTGTTTCTCAGGCTATAAATGAGGGGATTCATTAGAGGTGGCAAAATGGTATACAGGACAGCAGCCAACATATCAACAGAAGGAGAGGACAAGGCTTTGGGTCGGAAGTTAGAAAATACAGCAGTTGACAGAAACAAGGACAAGACAGTCAAGTGTGGAGTGCAGGTAGAGAAGACTTTATGCCTTCCTTGAGCTGACTGGATCTTAAGTACACTTGAAAAAATGAACCCATAAGAAACCAATATAAACAGAAGGCAAAACAAACCAATACTAAAGGTTTCAACTAAAGCAAGCCACTCATTGGTGAATGTATCTGTGCAGGAAATCAACCATAACTGTGGGATGGCACAAAAGAATTGCTCAATATTGGACTCACAAAATTGTAGCCTGAATGTACTCACAGTGTGCACTGTTGCATTGATAATGCTGCCAATCCAGGAAGCAGCTGCCATTTGGAAGCAGGCATTCCAGTTCATGATCAGCTGATATTGCAAAGGATGACAGATTGCCACATAGCGGTCGTAGGCCATTACAGTGAGGAAAGAGAGCTCAGCTCCTACAAAGGTGACAACCAGGAGAACTTGGGTGACGCATTCAGCAAAGGAAATCCATCTATTATTCGTCAGTGAAGAAGCCATGGATTTGGGGACTGTGGTGGAGATGTAGCACATATCAGACAGTGACAAATTGACCAGGAAGAAATACATGGGACTGTGGAGCTGAGGATCAGAGGCCACAGTTAGGATAATGAGGAAGTTCCCTGTCAGAGTGGCTAAGTAAATGGAAAGGAACACCACAAAATGTAATATCTGAAGTGCTTGGACATCAGAGAATCCCAGAAGAATGAATTCCATCACTGTGGATTGGTTTTCCATTTCTTTACTTGGAGTGGAATGAGTAAGGCACTTCTGTGGAAAGAATTAACATTTTTAAATGATATTGTATGACAAATAATGAATACTATCGTACCAAAGATAGAGTGCCTTCTATTTTTCCCTCCAACATTCTGTCTGGAAAAGGTGTAGAAAAACTGTCCAGGCTTGTTTCATGCTATTCCTTCTTGAGGTCATGCATGTTATTGTCACTTGAGCTGGTGACAGTAACACATCTGGGGATGAGCACTTTTCAAAAGTATCCCTCTCGATTAACAGTAGGAATCATACAGTATTATGAATTGTACTTACCTTGTCGTCTTCACTCATTTCCAAAAGGAAATTCACTCATTTCTTCCTACTAAAAGTATTAACAATAAGTTGGTGTTCATGTACCTTCCCTTTCACTTGTTCATAAAATGTCAGTATGAACAGGAAAGGAAAAGAAAATAGTTGTACTTTTCTCTGTATACACATTAGAAGCAATTTTTAAATGTGTTGCAATTGGAATATATACATATACATATCTCCGCACTATTTATTTCCATGTCAGGACTTTCTTGTCAGATTTTAATACTCATTTTATTCTGACCTATGGATAGATTTCTCAAATGAATTGATGAAACTGACACTGCATTTGTTTTAATAAATTAAAGAACCCCCTCAATCATATCATCATGGATTTTAAGACCTCTCTTGATCTGATTTCAGTATCAGTAGCCATCTATCCTGGATACCAGATCCTTCATTATGATGTTTCCTGTTTATGCATAGTTCTGTGTTCCTTACATTCAGTTTTATCAACTTGTGTCCCATTTGCTTATCTTTCATTAAAAAATGGAATGCGTAACTAACCTTCACTTGGCAGACTTGGGAGAACAAGGTCTTACGCAAACTCACGTCTCTCTTTAGATGAACAGTTCCTGGCAATCAGAAGGTACTGTTCACCTGCTTATGTTATTTTCAAAGTATCAAGGCTTTCTCTCCAGTGGCCTTTCATTTCAGTCCCATAATAGAATACCCAGGGAGAAAAACAAAATAACATCTCAGAAATGGCCAAATATTAAGAAAGGATCGATCGGACTGATTCTATGTGAACCATTATTTTCAAGCGGTCAGCAATTCACATTCTCACCTCATGTACAATTCCCATGTGCATGAAGAATTAATTGCCTGTGTCTGGTCATTGCCTAACAGTATAGATTATACTGTTTTATTTGCATTGTTCAGGTATTATTTTATTTATTTAAAATATTTATACTTTGCCCTATATGCAAGAGCATCTCAGGGCATCTCACAAAAGTCAGGCCAAACTACCCAACAAATTAACAATAAATAAATAAATAAACATACACCTAAAACCAGTAACATTAAGAAACAGTCAAAATCAAAACAAGAACATCAAAAAGGCAAAAAATGACTATGAGGTTAAAACCTGATTAAAATTCCTAACATTTAAAATGATGGGCAAATATAAAGGTTTTCTACTGGTGCCAAAAAGAAAATAAAGTTGGCACCTGGCGAACCTCTCTGGGGAGCACATTCCATAGTATGGTTGCCACTGCAAAAAAGACTTTCCTCCAGGTAGAGACCATCCTCACTTCTTTCAACGAAGGTTCCCAGAGTAGACCCTCTCCTTCCTTAAGGGATGTAAGGGCTCATAGAGAAGAAGACGTTCCTTCAGGTATCCTGGTCCCAAGCTGTTTAGGGCTTTATAGGTTAACAGCAGCACCTTAAATTGGGCCTGGACTTCAGTTGGGAGCCTGTGAAGTAGGTAGAGGGCCGACGTTATAAATTTAAATGTATTAAATCTGGAAGTACACACTAGTGAGTCTAACTGGCATGGATGCATAAGCATTGGGCTCCTGCTTATGGTGGACTCTCCTGTAATCTTGAACAGCCAACTGAACACTCTGAAGCAGAGTTCTGCCAATGTTCACTTCAACTGAAGGCCTTGAAAGTCTGCACTGAACCATTAAACAAGGATGATAGAGTGTCTGAGGCAAGGAGAGCAACCTGAATGCTCCACAAATAACTGCAAGCTTCAGAAGAAAACACACAGTGTGTATTGTTGTGGATACATGCCATCAAGTTGTCTCTGATTCACGGTGACCCTTCAAATGCCCTTCATGTCCTTAAAAGCCCTGCAGTGACTTCTGTTGTGGAATTTGTCCCTTTCATAGTTGTTCTTCCTCCTCTTTTCCTTCCTTTGAGTTTCCAGAGCATTACCGTCTTCTCCAGTTAATCCTATGATGTGCCCATGCTGTGTCATTGCTTGAATTGTATTTTCATTTGTATCTTTCAAATCTGCCTGTATCAACAGCAAAACCATCTCTAAATAATGCTGCTAGGCCTCCCTGCACTTCACTTTTGCACAGACAAGGAAGAGTAAGAAAAAATTCCCCCTCCCTACTAAAAAGAGCAATGACCACTGCAGTTGCAAGCATTATTTCAGGATGCACCTGCAAAGGAAATGATATCCTGATTCTTTGGTGGGATGTTTGCATTTCTGCAAACAGAGAACTGTTAACATAGTTTATAGCATAGCATGGTAGTCCATATTGTATAATTTCATAGTATACTCACAACCCATTTCAGTAACTTGTAGGATAACTGGGTACCAGTGGAGGAGAAGGGCAAGACCCAGGCCACAGAACAGTCCTCTGCTATGTTAGTCATAAACGCTACAGCAGGCTTTGACAGATCTAACTGCCTGCTGGCCAGATACCTTGATGTTGTGGCTGTGGTGACTCAGCTGAAAACAGATTCCTCACACATGGTTAGTGACTGGCCCTCTCAATAAGCTTTTATTGATGTGAAAATCCCTAAATCTGTGCCATTGCTTCTGCTCTGCTAAAGTGCTTCTGAAATGCTTTAGGCATCGCCTCCCTTAGTAGAAATGTCCTCATTTTTTCCCACTGGTAGCTGAGATGTGTCCTTTGCTCTCTCCAAACTGCCCCCTTAGCACTGTTATGGCTCTGCCACATATCTCTGGTGCCTCCAGCAAAACTGTCTTTCTAGAAGGCTACTTCTGTACTGAATTTTGGGAGGTCTGGGGAACAAGCAATGGCAGCACAGGTAAGGGGTTTTTCTGCTGCAAAAAGCTTCCTTACATTAGATCCTGCCCCCCACTGCAATCACAGGAATTAGTTCACCTGCACTGCCCAACGAAATGATATCCTGATGCTTTGGTGGCTCTTCTGCACTCCAGACTGCAGGAAGATGCAGAGGGATGAATTCAAGCCACACCATCAAGTGGGGTTGTATCCTCACCTCTAGTGTCTCTTTTGCACTTCTTCCAGGTTGCTAGCAGAGGTGAATGGTGGGAACCAGGATACACTGGAGTCCCCCACCATGTTGCCCATGAACTCAACAGCAGGCTGTGCAACAGCCTGAAAGGGACTTCATCTTTGAACTCATCATGGCTTTAGTGGAGTGACTAACAGCAGACTACTGTGTTATGGACTGATATGCACTGTCATATGCATAGGCAATTTGGATGCTGACTTCGGAAGTTCAGCACTGGAATGATGCCCACTCTTGAAGGTAGCTACCTGTATTCTGAGATGCCCTTCATACTGTACTGTTGAAAATTGGCCCAAATGATGCTTGTTTAGATCATAAATAATCATATAAGCCCAGATATATGACATTATACAGGGCATGAAAGGCTTCGTGAGGTGGAGTTCCTCCTGGAGCATATTGTGGCTACTCAGGGGAATGGGCAAAAGCATGACAATAGAAAATATTGGTATAGCATGGTGCACCAGATTACTATCTTTTCATATATAATCCCATCCCATTTCAGTAATTGGTAAGACATTTGCCCAAAAGCCAACACAGTTGCAAGCATTTGCTTAACACATCTTGTCTGAGCTAAGCCTATAGCCAGTGCAATTCTGGGTCTCATAAGTACAGCACTGAGATATTTAAGCATAGCAGCCTGGGCTGTTGTCATGATGTGAATTCAGTTTCCTTGAAATGCTACTAATCTAAGTTTTACTTTAACAATTTATCTATTTACTTGTCTTAAGGATTGAAGAACTTTGCCTACTCCCTGGATTGAAAGACCTGCTTGATGGAGTAATGAGAAGGTAGAGTGTGTGGAGCCAAGGTAGTGGAGCACTTACTAGTGGAACCACTAAAGTTGGGCAGGGAGGTTGGAATACTTATTGTTCACTGAAAAAGTTATGCTGAGTGGGAGACAGAGGTCATTGGGAGAGAACTGAGCTTCCTGTTTCAGGTGGAATGGGAAACCAAAGGTAAAACCACTGCTTGGGCTGCAAGAAGAGGTGAATGGAAAGTCAGTGGGGAAATGTTTGTTTGTGAGGGAGCAAGATGTAGATGGTAAGGAGCTTCTCAGTCTGCTGAAGCCAAAGTGTCATTGTCTCTGGGCAAAGTTGCAGGGAGGGAAGGATGCAGTTTTCCTTTTACTGACATCAGTCCTGTTGAAACACTTTCAGTTTTTCTGGTAGCAAGCTTTAAGAGTCTTCAGCATTAGACTTTCCATTACAGTCTGCTCCCCTTCTACTCTTTCTGGCATGAATGTGAAAAATGAATGTTTTGAAAATGTGCATTTTGTGCGTATTTCCTCTGCTTGACAAATGCATTCAAATGTGTATTGATTTTTTGGTGTGCATATATGAAAGCATTAATTTAAAAAAGAAGATTTCTGCTTTGCTTACAAATTCAAAAATGTCTACTTATTTCTCAAAAATATCCCTCCAGCTCACATTCTGATTGTAATCAGTACATGATTGTACAATTTGTAAACACACCATGAAATGAAATAAAATGAGACAAGACAAACATCTTTTAAACTTCTATGCTTCATAACCATGCATTCTGAATATTCAGTAATGTATCGGTAGCATACAAGTCCTCAGTGGATAGACAGCAGGGTGACTGGAACATCTGGAGACATGTTGAGAGCAGCTTGGTCAGATCCCGGCCCTTTCAATATGTCTCCTTCATCTACCAGAAGGAACAATGCCACGGTAGGTCTATTCTCTGAATGCACAGGGAACATTCCTTTGTTGTAACTTGCAATGATAGCATTCTTCCCTTTGACAAAAAGGGGATCAGACCACAGCCTCAGAATGTGGTTCTCCTTTGCATGAGGCACAAGAGTACAACCCAAAAGTGCAGGAAGGCATTATAAAGATTGCTTCTTCAGACCCAGTTTACACATGCTGCACCAATATAGGGAAAAGAAAATGTATTGCTTCCTGATCACCCTGCCAAAAAAAGTGTGTATAGTCAAGGCTATGGTTTTCCCAGTTTCAATCTATGGCTGTGAAAGCTGGACCATAAGGAAGGCTGAATGCTGAAGAATTGAGGCTTTTGAATTGTGGTGCTGGAGAAGGCTCCTGTGAGTCCCTTGGACTACAAGGAGATCAAACCAGACAGTCATAGAGGAGATCAACCCTGGCTGCTCTTTAGAAGGCCAGATACTGAAGATGAAACTCAAATTCTTTGGCCACCTAATGAGAAGGAAGGACTTCCTGGAGAAGACCCTAAAGCTGGGAACAATTGACAGCAAAAGAAGAAGGGGGCAGCAGAGGATGAGGTGGATACATGGAGTCACTTAATCAGTTGGTGCGGGCATAAGTGGACTCAGGGGAATGGTGGAGGACAGGAAGGCCTGAAGGAGTGTTGTCCATTGGGTTGCGATGTGTCAAACGTGACTTTGCAACTAGCAAGCAAGCAAGCAGCACTTCAACCTTTCTTCATATCTATAAACTGATTTCTCTGCAATGAAACTTTAATATTCTTGAGAAAGGGGCATGGAATGGCATTGTGAAATCCAAACAGCTTCTTCCATATCTTTGACATGCCTCTGTGGATGTCTTGGTTTCTCAGGCTATAAATGAGGGGATTCAGCAGTGGTGGCATGACTGTATATAGGATAGCAGATAACATATTGACAGAGGGAGAGGACAAGTCTTTTGGTCTGCAGTAAGAAAACACAGCAGTTGACAGAAACAAGGACAGGACAGTCAAGTGTGGAGCACAGGTGGAGAAGACTTTATGCCTTCCTTTTGCTGACTGGATCTTAAGTATGGCTGAAAAGATGAACCCATAAGAAACCAATATAAACAGAAGGCAAAATGAACACACAAAAAATGTTTCCACCAAAGTGATCAATTCATTGACTGCTGTATCAGTACAAGAAACCATCCACAATTGTGGGATGTCACAAAAAAATTGCTTGAGATCTGAGCTGCAAAATTCCAGCCTGAATGTGCTCACAGTGTGCACCATTGCATTGATGATGGTGCCAATCCAGGAAGCAGCTGCCATTTGGAAGCAGGCATTCCAGTTCATGATCAGCCGATATTGCAAAGGATGGCAGATTGCCACATAGCGGTCATAGGCCATTACAGTGAGGAAAGAGAGCTCAGCACCTGCAAAGGTGACAACCAGGAGAACTTGGCTGACACATTCAGCAAAGGAAATCCATCTATTATTTGTCAATGAAGCAGCCATGGATTTGGGGACTGTGGTGGAGATGCAGCACATATCGGACAGTGACAAATTGACCAGGAAGAAATACATGGGACTGTGGAGCTGAGGATCAGAGGCCACAGTTAGGATAATGAGGAAGTTCCCTGTCAGAGTGGCTAAGTAAATGGAAAGGAACACCACAAAATGTAAAATCTGCTGCTCTTGGACCTCAGAAAATCCCAGCAAAAGGAATTCCGTCACTGCAGAACCTTCCAGTTTGGACTGGTTTTCCATTTCTGTAGTTGGAGTTAATGGGTTGGAGTTAATATTTGTTTTAAAACTGACAGACAGAGAGACAGACAAAGGCAATGATATGCAACATAGCAAAGCAGATACAGCATTATAAAAAAGATATTACCAAAATAACACTCCCTTCTTCTCTTCCTAATGCCCTGGGTAAAAACGTTAGGTCACACTGCAGAGGGTTATATCCAACTAGAATGGATGGAAGGTAGAAGCCTGCCACCCATAAAATATTGAAAGAAGCCCTTTCTGTTTGGGGATTTAATTGCATGTTATTGTACAACCTTGCCATTTAAAAGATCACAGACCTGCCCTGCAAATGGATGGCAACATGGAGAGCCTTCCCTGACACCTCTTTGCAGAGCAAGGAGCAGAATTCTCCAGTTTTGTAGGTTTCTGAGGCTCCCTCTTATATAGGAATGGCAGAGACAGATGAACTTCCATGCAGACACTAAGGATGCAGTATGTTGTAGAATCTGTATCTGTATAATATGATTAAATATTTTTTCTCTTTCAGGATCTTTTTACCCCAAAAAGGATACAGTCCCTTCTTTCCTGCTGATATACAATTCTATTCATTTTCTTGCAAATAAGATGGGGGGCAGGGAGGTCCCTAAATTTTGAATGATAGGTTTGCAAATGCAAAACTGAGGAATGTGTTTCTCTTGTAGAAATGTGCATACTATCACACACTTCCTGGCACACAGCATGGTGCCTGGACACTCAGCTCAACCTCTGGAGCCTTCTTCCAAGAGCCAGCTCTGAGGAAGGCTTGGAGGGCCCCCTCAATGCAGAGGGATTTCTCTACAGTGGCCCCACATCTTTGAACAACCTCCCCACTGCAGACCACCTGGCTCCAAACTTGCCATCTTTTCTGCACCAGCCCTTTGAAGGTTAGTGCCAAAAAGCCCTTTGAAGTCCTACTTAGGTACAGGGCCTGAGGGGATTTGAAGGCTAGTGCCAAAAAACCGTTTGAAGTCCTACTTAGGTACAGGGCCTGAGGGGATTTCCAGGTGATTCTTTTCCTTTTCAGGATAATTTTTTAATGTATGTTTTTAGCTATTTCAAAGTCATTTTACCCTCAGTTTGCTTTTATGATAATTGTATAGTATTTTATTGTTCTATACACAGTGGCATAGAACAAACCCAAGCTGCTTTGACTATTGGAGGGCGGGTATAGAAATGAAATATATCATCCTCAACCTCATCCTCATTGTCTTTAACAACATGACAGCATAAAAAATTTAATCAGATAAGCCTTCTTGTATGGGGATTAAAGCAATTCTTCATTTCTTTTCATGGTCTTCTGCATTAAACAAAGTAGAAAAGCTTGAGTCAAAGAACCACAGCAGAAATGGAAAGGGGGATGGGATTGTGAATTCTGAACCTGAAAGAGCATCACTAATTTTACATAAGAGACTCATATTCACTTATTAAAAAGTTAGGCACAACCCAGTGGGTAGTTCTCTAATGATTTTATTCACAGCCAGTACACTTTTATTCCCATAATGGAACCTCCTGCTGGTCTGTGATCTTCTATATAAGACATGTTAAAGAAGCAGAATATTAGCCAAGAAGGCACAGGAAAACATACCACACACTGCATCCTCCTTTTGTTTGACAGTGAAAACATATATTGTAAGTAGGGTAGACTGATGGAAATGGACTTAATGCCATCATGAGTGTTTCAACTCACATTTATTTACATGGTTCTACTCAAAACATGGCTAGGTCGCAATCCAACCAATCGTCTTTGCTCAACAGCGTTCTGTTCACTGTGACCCCAGTATTGCTCTTTGTTGTGGCAAAGAGCAACAGCAAGCAGCTGTAGTTACAAAAATAAGATTGCATTTTAATGAAATCACATCTTGTGGTAGAGCTGCTCCATTTTTCTAGCAGTCCATTTCTCGTTGTTCGTTAAGTGTTTGCTCCAGTGGCTAGAAACATGCCAGCAAGCCGATTCACCACTCTCAAATAACCAACGCCATAAGATCACCCACCTTTGCAGTTTGCTTATCTTCACAGAAATGCACTGGAGCTATGCCTCTTAGTGTTGTCTGTCTCTGATATTTGTTTGCAAATCAAAGACATGCCCTCTAGAACCTTCCAATTCTCAGTGGAAGAAATTAAAACTTAGCTGCTGAGCAGGTTTCCCATGTGATCCAACAAGCTCCAGTTTGCCATGGAATCCAAGATGGCATGGTCCTTGTTTTTCACTTGCAGCTGTCTCACATGCCTTGAGATAGCAGTCCCATGCCACAATATCAATAATATCAGAGTGTAATCAATAACGTCTACCTGATTTGCTCTTGTGAAGGTAAGAAAATGAAAAGCATGTCTGTGTTGTGCAGCAATCAAGCTTATTCTGGTGAGGGAGGGCATTTCCCCCCTTTTCTTTCCTGAAGCTTAACTCTTTGCCAGAATCCATTCCAGCTTTCACAAGCCATTCTATAGTTGCCAACATAAATGAATTCCTTTGTTTGGGGATCATCAGACTAGCAGCCTTCATCAAATCTATCCAGCTCACCAGAGTTGTTTCAGAGGGCTATGTCTCCTTCTTTTGCCAGAGTTTGTACACCCCACTTCTCTCTGCCCCAGTCTAATGGATTAAAATGCCTTTTGTAAAGTTTCTGGCAGTGGGGGTAGCTACTGGCAATAAGCTAGTATATGCCAGAGATACGAGCAGCATTTCCACCCATCCTCTGAAGTGATTTTTATACTAGATTTAGAACTCAGATTTTCAGAGGCCTTTCCTAACTTCTCTTTCACTGGGGTTACATGACCTGAAATGAATTAAGATCTATTCATAGGTAATGGCCTAAACAAGGAAGGTAAGAAACTGATATGTTCTGGCACTGCATCTTCAGAATAACTTCAAAACTCCAAAGAAATCTCTCCAAGCTTGGAGAATGGGCATCAAAATGGTAAATGCAGTTCAATGTAAAGAATTGTGGAATAATGCATGCTGGAGCAAAACACCACAACTTCAAGGATCCACTGATGGGATCTGAAGTAGTGACTGAGCTACTAAGAAAGGGAATTTGGGGTAGTGGTGGACACCATGATGAAAATGTTGGCTCAGTGCTCAGCTGCTGTGAAGAAGGCAAACTCTGTGCTAGGCATCATTAGGAACAGAATAAGAAAGAACCCTGCCAAAACCTTATTTCTCATATACAAATCTTTGGTGCGATTGCACTTGGAACATTGTATTCAATTGTGGCTGCTTCACCTGAGAAAGGACATCATGAGTTGGAAAAAGTACAGAGAGGACAGCATCAATAATCAGGGGGCTGTGAAATGATTTTCACAAGGCATATAGTTAAACTATGGAATTTGCTGCCATGGGAAGGGTGTTGCCCATATCCATTGTAGTTTCTCAGCATTGTGAAATTTTACTGGACATGGACACCCCTGAACAGTGCATATTACAACCAAGAGGTTTATTAATTACATGCTTACATATGATGCTGAGTGTATTCCTAATGAAACTCAGAGAACATTGATTTCTTTTACAGCAGGATTCCGCACTGTAAAAGTAATGGCTTGGAGGAGGTGCAAGATTTCTCTAACAATACGATCAGACTCAGATGCTGATAAGGTCCATGTGGGACACCTTTGCTGGCCTCAGCCTCCCCATCATGGAATTCTAATCTTAAACTCAGTGTGAAAGACCAAGACAAAGCTGGGGTGCATGGAGAGCAAGTTCAAAGCAAGCAAATGGAATCATGGAATATCATTACTGATCACAGGGCACACCTGTTCAAGCATCAGCTTCAGCACTTTGCATTTGCTGGTTTTGTGGAGCTTCAACCAATGTAGGTTAACCATACCTGAATTCTACCATCAGTTGGTAATGGTAAACATTAATGAACCAGATGAAGGGAGAAAAATTAATGGACTGACTTCATTTCATTTCAACAGTTGAACTGAATAATTTTTAATTCCAAAATTTGTGAAAGAAGAGCAATTTGAAAACAAAGATTTCCTGTTTTCATTGTTCAGAATCTTGGGACCAAACTAGCATGTGTTAGTAGAGTCACATGTGCTAGTTTACTTATGTGTAAGCACTCATGGCCCTAATTCATTGGGACCATGAAGTGCCAAGAGGGAAGTTAGTTCTCCCATGCTACTTGTCCCCCCATTGGGTGTTAAAGAAAGAGACAGAAAAAGGGAATTGATCTCACTTGCTTTCTTGCTTTCTTTCACCCCGTGTGTGTGTGTGAGAGAGAGAATGTGTGGAAATTCATAATAAAAGTGTGTGTGTTGTGGGCAGAGGTTCCCACTTATCTGGAATGCCATGATCCCAACCTAAATTGGGGCCAGACATGAATATGCAGAGGAAAAGAAAAAAATAATGATACACATGGGTCCATTATGTCCAGTAGAGAGAAGGCTTAGTTTGGTGCTAAATGAGGCCACCCAGAAATATGGTACTTTTCCCTTTCCTGAAATGGAAAATCCCAATGAGCCAAATTTAATAATTTAATTTAATTTAATTTAATTTAATTTAATTTAATTTAATTATATTATTTGTTGTTAGTCGTGAAGTCGAGTCCGACCCATCGCGACCCCATGGACAACATTCCTCCAGGCTCTCCTGTCCTCCACCATCCCCAGGAGTCCACTCAAGCTCACACCAACTGCTTCAGTGACTCCATCCAGCCACATCATCCTCTGCCGTCCCCTTCTTCTCTTGCCATCTATTGTTCCCAGCATTAGACTCTTCTCTAGGGAGTCCTTCCTTCTCATTAGGTGGCCAAAGTATTTGAGTTTCATCTTCACTATCTGGCCTTCTAAAGAGCAGTCAGGGTTGATCTCCTCTAGGACTGACCGGTTTGATCGCCTTGCGGTCCAAGGGAGTCTCCTCCAGCACCACAACTCAAAGGCCTCAATCCTTTTGCGCTCAGCCTTCCTTATTGTCCAGCTTTCACAGCCATACATTGCAACTGGGAAAACCATAGCCTTGACTATACGCACTTTTGTTGGCAGGGTGATGTCTCTGCTTTTTAGTATGCTGTTTAGATTTGCCATAGCTTTCCTCCCCAGAAGCAAGCGTCTTTTAATTTCTTGGCTGCAGTCCCCGTCTGCGGTGATCTTGGAGCCCAGGAAAATAAAATCTGTCACTACCTCCATTTCTTCCCCATCTATTTGCCAGGAAGTGAGAGGACCAGATGCCATGACCTTAGTTTTCTTAATGTTGAGTTTCAAGCCAACTTTTGCGCTCTCCCCCTTCACCCGCATCAAGAGGCTCTTTAGTTCCTCTTCACTTTCTGCCATGAGAGTGGTATCATCTGCATATCTGAGGTTGTTGATATTTCTCCCAGCAATCTTGATTCCAACTGGTGATTCATCTAGCCCTGCCTTTCTCATGATGTGCTCTGCATATAAGTTAAATAGGCAGGGTGACAGTATACATCCTTGCCAAACTCCTTTCTCAATTGTGAACCAATCAGTGGTTCCGTGTCCGGTTCTCACTGTTGCTTCTTGACCTGCATATAGGTTTCTCAAGAGACAAATAAGATGGTCTGGTACTCCCATCTCTTTAAGAACTTGCCACAATTTGTTGTGATCCACACAATCAAAGGCTTTAGCGTAGTCAATGAAGCAGAAGTAGATCTTTTTCTGGAACTCCCTGGCTTTCTCCATGATCCAGCGTATGTTGGCAATTTGATCTCTAGTTCCTCTCCCTCTTCGAAATCCTGCCTGTACTTCTGGTAGTTCTCGGTCCACATACTGCTGGAGCCTAGCTTGTAGGATTTTGAGCATCACTTTGCTAGCATGTGAAATGAGTGCAATGGTGCGGTAGTTTGAACATTCTTTGGCATTGCCCTTCTTGGGGATCGGAATGTAAATTGACCTTTTCCAATCCTGTGGCCACTGTTGAGTTTTCCAAATTTGCTGGCATATTGAGTGTAGCACTTTAACTGCATCATCTTTCAGGATTTTGAATAGTTCGGCTGGAATGCTGTCACCTCCACTAGCTTTGTTGTTGCTCAGACTTCCTAAGGCCCATTTCACTTCACATTCCAGGATGTCTGGCTCGAGGTCAGTGACCACCCCATTGTGGTTATCAGGGATGTTAAGCTCTTTCTTGTATAGTTCTTCTGTGTAATCTTGCCACCTCTTCTTAATCTCTTCTGCCTCTGTTAGGTCCCTGCCATTTTGGTCCTTTATTATGCCCATTTTCGCATGAAATGTTCCCTTCATATCTCTAATTTTCTTGAAGAGATCTCTGGTCCTCCCTATTCTATTGTTTTCTTCTATTTCTTTGCACTGTTCATTTAGGAAGGCATTCTCATCTCTTCTAGCTGTTCTCTGGAATTCTGCATTCAATTGTTTGTATCTTTCTCTTTCTCCCTTTCCTTTCGCTTCCCTTCTTTCCTCAGCTATTTGTAAAGCTTCCTCAGACAGCCAATTTGCTTTCTTGCATTTCTTTTTCTTTGGCATGGTTTTAGTTGCTGCCTCTTGTACAATGTTGCGAACCTCCGTCCATAGTTCTTCAGGCACTCTGTCTATCAGATCTAATTCCTTAAATTTATTTGTCACCTCTACTGTATATTCATCAGGGATATGATTTGGGTCATACCTGACTGGCCTAGTGCTTTTCCCTACTTTCTTCAACTTAAGCCTAAATTTTGCCACCAGAAGCTCATGATCTGAGCCACAGTCAGCTCCTGGTCTAGTTTTTACTGACTGTATAGAACTTCTCCATCTTTGGCTGCAGAGCACATAGTCAATCTGATTTCTGTGTTGACCGTCTGGTGATGTCCATGTGTAGAGACGTCTCTTGGGTTGTTGGAAAAGAGTGTTTGTTATGACCATCGTATTCTCTTGACAAAATTCTACCAGCCTGTGTCCTGCTTCATTTTGTACTCCAAGGCCAAACTTGCCTGTTATTCCGGTTATCTTTTGGTTTCCTACTTTAGCATTCCAATCCCCCATGATGATAAGGACATCATTTTTTGGAGTTAATTCTAGCAGGTGTTGTAGGCCTTCATAGAACCGGTCAACTTCAGCCTCTTCAGCACCAGTGGTTGGGGCATAGACTTGGACTATTGTGATGTTGAATGGTTTGCCTTGGATTCGAACTGAGATCATTCTGTCATTTTGGAGATTGTATCCCAGTACTGCTTTCCCTACTCTTTTATTGACTATGAAGGCTACTCCATTTCTTCTGAGGGATTCTTGCCTGCAGTAGTATACCTGATGGTCATCTGAACTAAATTCACCCATGCCTGTCCATTTTAGTTCACTGATTCCTAAGATGTCGATGTTCAGTCTTGTCATCTCTTGTTTGACCACGTCCAGCTTGCCTTGATTCATGGATCTTACATTCCAGGTTCCTATGGAGTAAAGATCTTTGCAGCATCGGACTTTCCTTTCACCTCCAGATACATCGGCAACTGAGTGTCCTTTCGGCTTTGACCCAGTCACTTCATTCTTTCTGGCGCTACTAGTACTAGCCCTCCGCTCTTCCCCAGTAGCATATTGGACACCTTCCGACCTGAGGGGCTCATCTTCTGGTGTCATATCGTTTTGCCTTTTGGTTTTCATGTCCATGGGGTTTTCATGGCAAAGATACTGGAGTGGGTTGCCATTTCCTTCTCCAGTGGATCACGTTTTGTCAGAGCTCTCTGCTATGACCTGTCCGTCTTGGGTGACCCTGCACGGCATAGCTCATAGCTTCATTGAGCTACGCAAGCCCCTTCGCCACGACAAGGCAGTGATCCATGAACGAGAATTATATTATATTATATTATATAATATATATTATATTATATTATATTATATTATATTATTATATTATATTATATTATATTATATTATATTATATTATTTTGTTTGTGATTCAAGACTACTATATAATATCAGTTTAAAAAAAATAATTCACTGTCCCTTTTCTAAGTTGATGGAACAATCAGTCACATCAACCCAAAATGCTGTTGGACCTCTTCTCCAACACTCATACCATCACCTACTACTGGTGCATCACACAGATCTTCCATTAGGGATTGGAAATATAATGCTATGTTTTTGAGGCAGTATTCCAATTTTTGTTTGCAGCCTGATTTTTGGCTCATTTGAACAGGAAAGCTCATTCTGAATGGGAAAGCTATGCATTTATGTGTCCCTGCCACCCCAATTGAGTATACCATAAAGACTGCATTTTCCTAAAACAAATATATCCCAAATTCAGGTACTCGAAAACTGGGAAGGGGGCATTCCTAACTGCAACTGGGATTGTGAAATTTAGCAAACAGAATTGAGAACTTGAACATCTGAATCACAAAGACGGTGTCTGAATGTTCAGCAAGAGTCACCTGTATCTCAGTGCATCAACATAGCATGCTATGAAATCCAAACCACTTGGTTGACAGTTTTGACATAGACTTGTGGATTTCTCTGTTTCTCAGGCTATAAATGAGGGGATTCAGTAGTGGTGGCAACACTGTGTAGAGGACAGCAGCCAATAGATTAACAAGAGGAGAGGACAAAGCTTTTGGTCTCAAGTAAGAAAATGCAGAGGTGGTAACAAACAAAGAAAACACGAACAAATGTGGAGTGCAGGTGGAGAAGACTTTATGCCTTCCTTGAGATGACTGGATCTTAAGTACGGCTGAAAAAATGAACCCATAAGAAATCACTATATATAAAAAACAAAACAAGCCTGCAGTAAACACGCTACCAAATACGAGCCATTGGTTGACCACTGTATCTGTGCAAGAAACCAACCATAACTGTGGAATGTCACAAAAAAATTGCTCAATATTTGACCTGCAAAATTCCAGCCTGAATGTGCTCACAGTGTGCATCGTTCCATAGATTATGCTGCAAATCCAGGAAGCAGCTGCCATTCGGAAGCAGGCATTCCTGTTCATGATCAGCTGATATTGCAAAGGATGACAGATTGCCACATAGCGGTCGTAGGCCATTACAGTGAGGAAAGAGAGCTCAGCACCTGCAAAGGTGACAATGAAGAAAACTTGGGCAACACATTCAGAGAAGGAAATCCATCTGTTATTTGTCAATGAAGCAGTCATGGATTTGGGGACTGTGGTGGAGATGTAGCACATATCAGACAGTGACAAATTGACCAGGAAGAAATACATGGGACTGTGGAGCTGAGGATCAGAGGCCACAGTTAGGATAATGAGAAAGTTCCCCATCAGAGTGGCTATGTATATGGAAAGAAACACCACAAAATGTAAAATCTGTTGCTCTCGGACCTCAGAAAATCCCATCAAGAGGAATTCTGTTACTTTAGATTCTGCCAGTGTGGACTTGTTTTCCATCCCTTTACTTGAAGGGAGAGATTTCTGGAAAAAGTAAAAGAAAATACAGAAAATAAAACTGTATGAGAAATATATTGCCCATATAACTCTCTTTTCTCTTCCAGCTTGAGTGATTGATATTGTGAAGTATATTCTGTGCAATATTTTGACAGATCATCTAATCGAATGGTATAGAAATACACACATAAATAAATAAATAAATAAATAAATGGAAATGCAGGACCGTATTGCTGATGGTTATTCAAATTAGAAGAGAAGAGGAAAACCAATATAGACATCTCATGTAACATAGTCAATAAGAACTTATATTGGCTGACTGCTTACATCCTTGGGTAGCTCTTAGTAACTTGGAACTTACCCATATTTCTTAGGAATTTACTTTTTTGCTATAGCATTTTCTACGGTGTTCAAATGTGACATTTTCCCTTTCTTGTTTTGCCTTTTAACTTGCTGTGGAAGATCATCAAAATGTCATCAAAATAGGTCACACATTATACCAAGGCAGATCATGCAGCAGAATGATTTAGGGGTACATGAAAAGTTCAATTCAGTTCAGATCACAATTTGCTCAGATTGTACAACCTTGTCCACCACACATGTAGCAGGACACAAAGTGAGTTTGTAAGCTGATTGTCAGATTGATTAATGTGTGTATTTCTGAGATTAGATGGTTGAAATAGCATATGAATAATACATATGGAAATGTATACTTTTGAAAAATGCACCAAAATGGTGAGATAAGAATGTTTAAATTTCTAATAATAGATACCAATATACCAATAGAGTTATGATAAAGTAAACAGATGCATCCCTTTGATGAACCCCTCACCCCACAAAATCTATGCCTCAAAGCTGCTTGGCTTTGGGGAACACCTGCAGGTCAAGGTACAGGTGAGTCAGGCATTCCTGTGTGATCCACTTTGATATTGGGAAGGAAACAGGGGCACCTTTCCTTGGGCATTTCTTCCTCTTTTTTTTGATGGGGGTATTAAGCCATTCTTTAAAACATATTTCCTACTTGTGAGTCTATATTATATAGAGAGTTGCACAGTTTTCCACATTCACAAGTTCAGTCCCCATTTTGCTCAGACTTTACTTTTCCAAGCACTGATTTGAAATCTCTGAAAAATATGCAGCCACATAAGGAAATCGATACATACAATTTTACACAATCTTGCAGTGTAAAATAAGTGTATTCAGAAATAAGTGCAGCTGGGTTAAGGAGGATGTATTCCTAGACTCATATTCAAGGGTAGAAGATACCTATATCAGCTCAAAGCAAATGCAATGAACACAGAGGGACCAATGTCTCCATAAACTACTATAGCATGTCTCTCCTATAAGTGAAGTACACTCAACACATTTCCATTTAAGCAATTAGAGGATTGTACTGCAAGTGTGTCTAGTGAATGTCCTGGTGTTTACATGGAGGACTAAAAACCAGAAATAATTAAGATTGGGAGATTTAAAAAGTTAAAGGCATGATAATAATTCAGAACTGACCAAATTAGGACTCACTTTCAAGTGACTACCATTTTCCAGTGTTGACACACTCTTTAGTTAGAAAGGTTCTAAAGCAGTGTCTTTATTTTATTTTATTTTATTTTACAGATTTATAAGCCGCCCCCTTGCAAACAAGCCTCGGGGCAGCTGACAACAAATCAAAGCAATACAATATAAAACAATATAATAAATACAAATATTTATGTCTCCTCTTCCACTAATATGAAAATGTCAATGTTCACAGCAAATAAATAAAAGCTTGAGATACAGCATGATATGGAGGTCAGTATGTTGGACTGAGCATCTGGGAGATATAGAATCTAATGTGGGATGGAAAGTCAGTGTAATAATAGTACATTAATACTACACACCTCTCTATTACTATGGGCACATGTTAAAATGTGTTGAAATGTGTACATGCAACAAGGACAACTAGAACATATTTATTCTCATAGATGCTTTTAAGACAGATCATAACTGAACAGTTGGTTCTGCTCTACGAATGGATCTCTATAAGAATTAATTAAGTCTTGATGAAAAGAAGTGTCTTCTCATTCCCAGCATCTCCACAAGAACATCAGAAATGACTTAACAAAACAGGCATCATTTCTAGAAATGGCATTCTTCAGTATGTTTCCTGTTCTGTTTTTGTTTTTAAATAAGCATTCATTCCAACCCAGATGAAGCCTGTTGTCTTACCTTCATTTGTCTTTCATGAAGTCTATTGCAGTTTCATTGAAAAATGAAATAACTTACCCTCACTTGGCCATCTTCAAAGTACAGGGTTGAAATGGAACTGAAGACTTCTGTGGCTTCAGGTGATCTCTTTCTAGCAACCGGGAGGTGCTAATACACCTATTTGTGTCCTTTCTGATATACAAGGGATTTGCTCCTGTGAGATCTTGCATGCCAGTCCCAACAATGGAAAACCACAAAAAGGAATAGAAGGACATCACTGCAAAATATTTCTTTGAAATTTCAACAAGTGAATACATGAACAATATGGGTAATTCAAGTTTCTTTATCTATTACATTTGTATACAGCCTCATGGCCCATAGCTCTCTTGGGGTTTTAAAGATGAAAAACATATAACAATAAAAGCAGTACAAAGCAATCAATCCAATTAAAAAGAAATACAGCAACTTGACAACTGCTGGTGATTAAGAAAATCAATACATGGTATAAAAGCAGCATTAAAATCAATCTCCTTGTTAAAGCATCTGGAAAACAAAAAGGTCTTCACCTGCTGCTTGAAAGAAAACAAAGATGGTGTCAGGTGTGCCTTCTTGGATAGCATGTTGCAGAGATGTGGTGCAACCACAAAGAAGGCCCTTCCCCTGGCTATCATCCCCCAACCTTAGTTGGTGGGTGGTTCTTGGAGATGGACCTCCATAGAAGATCTTAAGGACTGTTTAGGAACACATAGAGAAAGGCATTCTTTCAGATACCCTGCTGCTAGGATGAACTGGCCAAAGGTCCCACCTCTATCACATGTACATTTAATCTTCTAATCATCTTCTTATACAAGCCAGCATTATCATATTGCTTTCATTATTTGCTGCTAGCCTTCTTTGGACAATCCTGAAGAGAGTACTCTTATTCCACAAACTCTCATTTTGTCTAAGCTCAACACAGGGAGATCTGAATATGAGTTTTGGTCATGTTCACATGAACACAAGTTCCTTAGAACCCTGGATTCAGCTAAAGTGGACAATTAAACATTGCTATGTCATCAATAGCAAGAAAAGCAACCTAAACCAATTAGCCCACACACTTCAGAAAACCAGACAGTGAATTTATTGATTAAACATGTCTAGAAACATAAATAGGTAGAGCATAGAGCACAATCAGAGAGCCACCATGGGGAAGGCAATCTACATTGTAGCTATTCTCTGAGTCTCACTCAAAGATGGAGCTTGGATGGAACCCTAGGTGTTGAACATTGCGTATGAGTCAATTGTAGCTGGGTGTGATTGGTTGGTGTATCTTCTGAAACCAAACTGATTTATCCAGGATGGCTAGTTTTCTCCAAACCAAGAGAAATCTGAGAGATCTCCTGCCTGTGAAATCTTGGAGGATGTTGCATATTCTGAAGAAGCCCAGTATGTTTGACATTATTGAGGAGCACATAAGAAAAACAAGCAGGGGCTCTGTGAACTCTGGCTTCCTCACATGCTGGGGCCTGGATTCCTCTCATCAGGGCACTTTTGCCACTCAAGAGAGTGGAGGAGCATTGCAACCTTTGCTTGCTTGTTTGTTTTAACAGCATAGTGCTTCCACGTGTTTACTGAACAACCATATTCATGGATATCTATCCAGATGTTTCTGGTAGAAGCTGTGACATTGCTTTCTCTATATGGACACCCATCTTCTGCGAGTTCCATTCATGATTATTTCTCTCTGTGTTCCTAAGGGCATTTTTGCTAGTGAAACTCAAGCGTTCCATCAGCTGATCCTTTTCCATCACAACCTATTCTTTAAGACTCTTTTAAAGCCTCCTAGTAATATGATGTAAGATCTAAGGCATGAGACCATTTTTTCAGGTTCTCCACTTTTGGTTTTGGCATGCATATATAGTGAACATGCAGTTCCCCCACCCCACAACACCATTAACTAATGGACTTGAATATGTACATTTCAAAAGAAATTTCAGTGTTTATTGTGTTTGTATGTGCATTTTGTATGTTGGTCCTTTAATTGTGATCAGCTATTTGCTAGCATTTCTTGAAAGAAAGTGCTCCAGCTTAGATTCATTGGGATATGGTCACATCATTTACGAATAAAAATGAAATCCTGGAATATTCCTGGTTCCTAATCAGGGGGAGGGTGTCTGCACAGCCAGAAGAGCCCACTTGTACACAGGGCCCTCAGTGATTAGAAAGCACCTTGGCTGAAACAGATGAGGACATATTGGCAGAGACGTAGTCAAAACCGTAATGTGTTTCCATGTGCCCTAAATCTTCTGGACTGAATCCTATCAAAATAAGTTTTTCCCCTTAATATCCAATATCATAGGAATCACATTTCACTCTGTGAAACAACTATTGAATTCTCTCCTCTGATGGTGTGTCTATAGCAGACAGGTATTAAAAAAAAACCACCATGTACTG
Source organism: Varanus salvator macromaculatus (assembly GCA_023646645.1). Classification (NCBI taxonomy): domain Eukaryota; kingdom Metazoa; phylum Chordata; class Lepidosauria; order Squamata; family Varanidae; genus Varanus; species Varanus salvator. The sequence goes on from JAIXND010000783.1 coordinate 92,971, forward strand.
GACCACCAATCAGCCCCTGCGGCCTCTACCTTAATTAGAGCATTTCTATAATAAAGACAAGAATGGGGAGGCATTACAGTTGTGAATTCATTTGAGGCAGTATATAATGTCACTCAGAAACATATGATATGGGAAACATATCTATGAATAATAGCACACTTAAGACACATCAGTGGTTTTCTGATAAAAGAAAATTAAATATTCTTCAAAAGGAGTATGTAATACAACTATAAAATCCCCGCAACTTCCTGGAAAGTTTTGACATAGCTACATGGATTTCTTTGTTTCTCAGGCTATAAATGAGGGGATTCAGTAGTGGTGGCATGACCGTATACAGGATAGCAGCCAACATATTGACAGAGGGAGAGGACAAGGCTTTTGGTCTGAAGTAAGAAAATACAGCAGTTGACAAAAACAAAAACAAGATAGTCAAGTGTGGAGAGCAGGTGGAGATGACTTTATGCCTTCCTTGAGCTGATGGCATCTTAAGTATGACTGAAAAGATGAACCCATAAGAAACTAATATATACAAAAAGCAAAACATGCCTGCAGTTAATCCGCTGCCAAAGACGAGCCATTGGTTGATCATGGTATCTGTGCAGGAAATCACCCATAATTGTGGGATGTCACAAAAAAGTTGTTCAATATTTGAGCTGCAAAATTCTAGCATGAATGTATTCACAGTGTGTATTGTTGCATTGATAATGGTGCCAATCCAGGAAGCAGCTGCCATTTGGAAGCAGGCATTCCAGTTCATGATCAGGCAATATTGCAAAGGATAGCAGATTGCCACATAGCGGTCGTAGGCCATTACAGTGAGGAAAGAGAGCTCAGCACCTGCAAAGGTGACAACCAGGAGAACCTGGGCGACACATTCAGCAAAGGAAATACATCTATTATTTGTCAGTGAAGCAGCCATGGATTTGGGGACTGTGGTGGAGATGTAGCACATATCAGACAGTGACAAATTGACCAGGAAGAAATACATGGGACTGTGGAGCTGAGGATCAGAGGCCACAGTAAGAATAATGAGAAAGTTCCCCATCAGAGCTGCTAAATAAATGGAAAGGAACATCACAAAAAGTAAAATCTGCTGCTCTCGGATCTCAGAAAATCCCAACAAGATGAATTCCGTCACTGTAGATTGGTTTTCCATTTCTTTTTTTGGAGTAGAATGGGCAAGGCAGGTCTGTGTAAAGAATTAACATTTGTGAATGATATTGTATGGCTAATGATGAAACATGCAGTACCAAAACTGCATTGCGTTCTATATAGAAAAACCCTCCAGGCTTCTTTCATGCCTTCCGTTCTTGAGGTCATGCACTAGCACATGCCAGTCACACATTTTGGGACACATTTTGCTCAGACCTTGCAAAAATCTGAGCAAGCCACTGCATCCCTCACTGCTAAGATTAGGAGCCATACATTAATATAAATTGAACCTTACATTGTTGACTTTACTCATCTGCAAGAGGAACCCGTTTCTCTTAAAACAGTTAACAATCAGTTGGAGTAAATGTATCTTTCCTTCCACTAGTCCATTGAAAAAATAGCTGTATACCTCTCTGTATACACATTAGACACACATGGTTATATGTGTTGCAAGTGGAATATATGCATACATACATACATGTACATGATTTAATTCCATCTCAGGATTGTTTTGTCAGATTTAAATACTCAGTTTTGTTCTGAACTATTTATGTATTTATGTATTTATTATTTATTTATTTAAGATATTTATATGCCGTCCTGTCGCAAAAGCATCAGGCCTATGCATTGATTTCTAAAATGAATTGAAGAAATTGGCATCACATTTGTTTTGATAAATGAAAGTGCCCTCTCATTCATATCATCCATCTAAACAAACAAATAATTAAAAGGTCTCTTTTGATCTGAGTTCAGGAAGAGTAGGGATCTACCCTGGATACCAGATCATTCATTATGATGTTTGCAGTTTATGCCTAGGCTATGTTTCTTACAATCAGTTCCATCTGCTTGTATCCCACTTGCTTATCCCTCACTAAGACTGCATCCCTGAAAGATAGAATGCTTAACTAACCTTCGCTTGGTAGACCTGGGACAGCAAGAGCTCACATCTCTCTTTAGATGAACAGGCCCTGGCAATCAGAAGGTACTGCTGCTTAGAAGAGATTCACCTGCTTATCTTATTTTCAGCATATCAAGACTTTCTCTCCAGAGGTCTTGCATTTCAGTCCCACAACAGAAAACCCAGGGAGAGAATTAAAATAACTTCTCTCAGAAATGGCCACTGATTAAGAAGGGAGCAGTTTGGCTGATTTTATGTGATCCATTAAGTTCAAGCGATCAGTAATTCTCACCCCCACCTCATGTAGAATTCCCACGTGCAGGCAGAATTATTTGCCTGTGTTTGTTCAATGGCCATCAGTATACATTCTACTATTCTTTTGCTCTATTCTTGTTCAGATATTAAATCTGAAGGTGTGCACAAGTGTGTGTAATGAGCATTGGACTGCTGCTTATGGTAGTCTCTTCTATCATCTTTAACAACTGACTCAATGCTCCAAAGCAGAGTTCTGCTAATGTTCACTTCAACAGAAGTCCCAGGAAATCTGCATTGATCCAAAATGAACCAGTAAACAAGGTAGAAAGAGGGTCTGTTGGAAGGAGAGCAACCCTGAATGCTCCACAAATTCCTGCAAGCTTCAGAAGAGCACGCACATGTTTATTGTTGTTGATACATGCCATCAAGTTGTCTCTGATTCATAGTGACCCTATGAGGGAATGCTCTTTAAAATGTCCTGTCCTTACAAGCCCTGCTGTGACTTCTGTTGTGGAATCAGTCCATTTTACAGCTGTTCTTCCTCCTTTTTTCCTTCCTTTGAGTTTTCAGAACATTACCGTCTTCTCCAGTTAATGTTGCTTTCTTGTGATGTGCCCATGGCGTATGATTGCTTGATTTGCATTTTCTATTTGCATCTTCCAAATCTTCCTGTATCAGCAGCAGAACAATCCCCATATAAAGCTGCTAGGCCTCCCTGCACTGCAGCTTACGGTTACCTGACACCAGCTCTGTTGAAATATTTTCAAATTTCCTGGTTGCAAGGTTTCCTGGTTGCAAGGTTTAAGAGCCTTCAGATTTTGACTTTCCATTACAGTCTGCTCCCCTTATATTTTTTCTTGCATTAATGTGATAAATACATGTTTTGAAAATGCGCATTTCTGTGAGTGTTTGCTCTACTTGACTAAAGCATTTGAACGTGTATTGATGTTTTATAGTGGAAAACAGCATTCATTTAAAAATGCAGATTTCTCCTTAGATTACATATTCAATAATGTCTGATTATTTCTTGAAAATATCCCTCTAGCTCACATTCTGGTTGTAATCAGTACCTGATTGTATGATTTGCAAACACACCATGAAATGAAATGAAATAAGATGAGACAAGACAAGACGAGTCAAACACTCTTTGAACATCTATACTTCATAACCATGCATTCTGAATATTCAGTAATGTATCTGCAGCATACAAGTCCTCAGTGGATGGACAACAGGGTGACTGGAACATCTGGAGACATGTTGAGAGCAGCTTGGTCAGATCCCGGCCCTTTCAATATGTCTCCTTCATCTACCAGAAGGAATAATGCCAAGGTAGGTCTATCTCTGAATGCACAGGGAACATTCCTTTGTTGTAACTTGCAATGTTACAACAAAGGAACATTGCAAGTTATTGCAATGTATTCTTCCCTTTGACAAAAAGGGGATCAGACCACAGCCTCAGAATGTGGGTCTCCTTTATATACGGCACTAGACTACAACCCAAAACTGCAGGAAGGCATTATAATGATTGCTTCTTCAGACCCAGTTTACACATGCTGCACCAATATAGGGAAAAGAAAATGTACTGCTTTATGAAGGTGCACTTCAGACTTTCTTCATATGTATATGCTGCTTTCTTTTCAATCAAACTTTAATATTCTTGGGAAAGGGAGATTTTAGGGGAAATGCAAGAAACCACATTGTGAAATCCAGTGAACTTTTTGCATATCTTTGACATACCTCTGTGGATGTCCTTGTTTCTCAGGCTATAAATGAGGGGATTCAGTAGTGGTGGCATGATTGTATACAGGATAGCAGCCAACATATCAACAGTGGGAGAGGATAAGGCTTTTGGTCTGAGATAGGAAAATACACCAGTTGACAGAAACAAGGACAAGACAGTCAAATGAGGAGCACAGGTGGAGAAGACTTTACGCCTTCCTTGAGCTGACTGCATCTTCATTACAGCTGAAAAGATGAACCCATATGAAACTAATATAAACAGAAGACAAAATAAAATAATACTAATGGTTTCTGCCAAAGCAAGCCATTGGTTGACCACTGTATCTGTGCATGAAATCAACCATAACTGTGGGATGTCACAAAAAAACTGTTTAATATTTGAGCTGCAAAATTCTAGCCTGAATGTGCTCACAGTGTGCACCGTTGCATTGATAATGGTACCAATCCAGGATGCAGCTGCCATTTGAAAGCAGGCATTCCAGTTCATGACCAGACTATATTGCAAAGGATGACAGATTGCCACATAGCGGTCATAGGCCATAACAGTGAGAAAAGAGAACTCAGCCCCTGCAAAAGTAAAAAACAAGAAAACTTGAGCGACACATTCAGCGAAGGAAATCCATCTATTATTCGTCAATGAAGCAGCCATGGATTTGGGGACTGTGGTGGAAATGTAGCACATATCAGACAGTGACAAATTGACCAGGAAGAAATACATGGGACTGTGGAGCTGAGGATCAGAGGCCACAGTTAGTATAATGAGGAAGTTCCCCGTCACAGTGGCTAAGTATATGGAAAGAAACACCACAAAATGTAAAATCTGCTGCTCTCGGACCTCAGAAAATCCCAACAAGATGAATTCTGTCACTGTAGATTGGTTTTCCATTGCTTCATTTGGAGTAGAATGGGCAAGGCAGGTCTGTGTAAAGAATTAACATCTGTGCATGATATTGTACGACTAATGATGAAACATGCAGTACCAAAGCTGCATTGTGTTCTATATAGAAAAACCCTCCAGGCTTCTTTCATGCCCTCCCTTCTTGAGGCCATGCACTAGCAGATGCCAGTCACACATTCTGGGATGAGCACCTTCCAAAAATCTGAGCAAACCACTGTATCCCTCTTTGCTAAGATTAGGAACCATACAATAATATGAATTGGACCTTACATTGTTGTCTTTGCTCATTTGCAAGAGGAACCCCTTTCTCTTAAAAGAGTTAACAATTAGTTGGAGTAAATGTATCTTTTCTTCCACCAGTCCATTGAAAAAATGGCTATATACCTCTCTGTATACACATTAGACACACATGGTTGTGTGTGTTGCAATTGGAATATACACATACTGTACATACATACATACATGTGTGTGTGTGTGTGTAAATACATACATACGTACATACATACATATATGTGCACTATTTAATTCCATCTCCGGTCTTTTTGTCAAATTTAAATACTCAGTTTTGTTCTGACCTATGCATTGATTTCTAAAATGAATTGAAGAAATTGGCATCACATTTGTTTTGATAAATGAAAGTGCCCCCTCATCAACCTCATCACTCCAAAAATAATAATATAAATAATAAAATAAAAGGAATTCCAATAAAATAAATTGATCTCTCTTGATCTGAGTTCAGAAAGAGTAGGGATCTACCCTGGATACCAGATCCTTCATTATGATGCTTGCTGTTTATGCACAGGCCTGTGTTTCTTACAGTGAGTTCCATCTGCTTGTATCCCACCTGCTCATCCCTCACTAAGACTGCATCCCTGAAAGATAGAATGCTTAACAAACCTTCGCTTGGCAGACCTAGGATAACAAGGTTGTACCCAAACTCACAACTCTCTTTAGATGAACAGTTCCAATCAGAAGGCACTGCTGCTTAGAAGAGATTCACCTGCTTATCTTATTTTCATAGTATCCAGGCTTTCTCTCCAGAGGCCTTGCATTTCTATCCTATTATAGAATACCCAGGGAGAAAAGTAAAATAACATCTCTCAGACATGGCCACATATTAAGAAAGGATCAATTGGGCTGATTCTATGTGAACCATTAAGTTCAAGTGGTCAGTAATTCACACCCCCACCTCATGTGGAATTCCCACGTGCAGGCAGAATTATTTGCCTGCATTTGTTCAATGGCCATCAGTATACATTCTACTATTTTATTTGCTCTATTCTTGTTCAGGTATTAAATCTGAAGGTGTGCACAGGTGTGTGTAATGAGTATTGGATCCCTGCTTATGGTAGTCTCTTCTATAATTTTTAACAGCTGGCTCAATGCTCCAAAGCAGAGTTCTGCTAATGTTCACTTCAACCGAAGTCCCAGGAAATCTGCATTGATCCAAAATGAACCAGTAAACAAGGTAGATAGAGGTTCTGTTGGAAGGAGTGCAACCCTGAATGCTCCACAAATTCCTGCAAGCTTCAGAAGAGCACGCACATGTTTATTTTTGTTGATTCATGCCATCAAGTTGTCTCTGATTCATGGTGACCCTGTGAGGCAGTGCCCTTCAAAATGTCCTTTCTTTAAAAGCCCTGCTGTGACTTTTTTTGTGGAATAAGTCCATTTCATAGCTGTTCTTCCTTCTTTTTTCCCTTCTTTGAGTTTCCAGAGTATTACTGTCTTCTCCAGTTAATGTTGCTTTCTTGTGCTCTCCCCATGACATGTCACTGCTTGATTTGCATTTTCCATTTGCATCTTCCAAATTTTTCTGTATCAGCAGCAGAACAATCCCCATATAAGGCTGCTAGGCCTCCCTGCACTGAAATTTTTCATGGGCAGGGAAACAAGCTATGGCAGAATCAGAAAATTTCCCCCTGTCTACTAAAAAGAGCTTCCTTACTGACCACTGCAATCATATCTATTACATTGTGATACAGCATCAAATGAAATGATACCCTGGCTCTCTGGGGGGTTGTTTGCACTTCTCCAAAGAAAAAGTTGAAACATAGTTGTTAGCATAACATAGCATGTTAGCATCTCCTTCATGGATCACTGCCTTGTCGTGGCGAAGGGGCTTGCATAGCTCAATGAAGCTATGAGCTATGCCGTGCAGGGTCACCCAAGACGGACAGGTCATAGCAGAGAGCTCTGACAAAACGTGATCCACTGGAGAAGGAAATGGCAACCCACTCCAGTATCTTTGCCATGAAAACCCCATGGACATGAAAACCAAAAGGCAAAACGATATGACACCGGAAGATGAGCCCCTCAGGTCGGAAGGTGTCCAATATGCTACTGGGGAAGAGCGGAGGGCTAGTACTAGTAGCGCCAGAAAGAATGAAGCGACTGGGTCAAAGCCGAAAGGACACTCAGTTGCCGATGTATCTGGAGGTGAAAGGAAAGTCCGATGCTGCAAAGATCTTTACTCCATAGGAACCTGGAATGTAAGATCCATGAATCAAGGCAAGCTGGATGTGGTCAAACAAGAGATGACAAGACTGAACATCGACATCTTAGGAATCAGTGAACTAAAATGGACAGGCATGGGTGAATTTAGTTCAGATGACCATCAGGTATACTACTGCGGGCAAGAATCCCTCAGAAGAAATGGAGTAGCCTTCATAGTCAATAAAAGAGTAGGGAAAGCAGTACTGGGATACAATCTCCAAAATGACAGAATGATCTCAGTTCGAATCCAAGGCAAACCATTCAACATCACAATAGTCCAAGTCTATGCCCCAACCACTGGTGCTGAAGAGGCTGAAGTTGACCGGTTCTATGAAGGCCTACAACACCTGCTAGAATTAACTCCAAAAAATGATGTCCTTATCATCATGGGGGATTGGAATGCTAAAGTAGGAAACCAAAAGATAACTGGAATAACAGGCAAGTTTGGCCTTGGAGTACAAAATGAAGCAGGACACAGGCTGGTAGAATTTTGTCAAGAGAATACGATGGTCATAACAAACACTCTTTTCCAACAACCCAAGAGACGTCTCTACACATGGACATCACCAGACGGTCAACACAGAAATCAGATTGACTATGTGCTCTGCAGCCAAAGATGGAGAAGTTCTATACAGTCAGTAAAAACTAGACCAGGAGCTGACTGTGGCTCAGATCATGAGCTTCTGGTGGCAAAATTTAGGCTTAAGTTGAAGAAAGTAGGGAAAAGCACTAGGCCACTCAGGTATGACCTAAATCATATCCCTGCTGAATATACAGTAGAGGTGACAAATAGATTTAAGGAATTAGATCTGATAGACAGAGTGCCTGAAGAACTATGGACGGAGGTTCGCAACATTGTACAAGAGGCAGCAACTAAAACCATCCCAAAGAAAAAGAAATGCAAGAAAGCAAAATGGCTGTCTGAGGAAGCTTTACAAATAGCTGAGGAAAGAAGGGAAGCGAAAGGCAAGGGAGAAAGAGAAAGATACAAACAATTGAATGCAGAATTCCAGAGAACAGCTAGAAGAGATAAGAATGCCTTCCTAAATGAACAGTGCAAAGAAATAGAAGAAAACAATAGAATAGGGAGGACCAGAGATCTCTTCAAGAAAATTAGAGATATGAAGGGAACATTTCATGCAAAGATGGGCATGATAAAGGACCAAAATGGCAGGGACCTAACAGAGGCAGAAGAGATTAAGAAGAGGTGGCAAGATTACACAGAAGAACTATACAAGAAAGAGCTTAACGTCCCTGATAACCACGATGGGGTGGTCCCTGACCTCGAGCCAGACATCCTGGAATGTGAAGTGAAATGGGCCTTAGGAAGTCTGAGCAACAACAAAGCTAGTGGAGGTGACAGCATTCCAGCTGAGCTATTCAAAATCCTGAAAGATGATGCAGTTAAAGTGCTACACTCAATATGCCAGCAAATTTGGAAAACTCAACAGTGGCCACAGGATTGGAAAAGGTCAGTTTACATTCCGATCCCCAAGAAGGGCAATGCCAAAGAATGTTCAAACTACCGCACCATTGCACTCATTTCACATGCTAGCAAAGTGATGCTCAAAATCCTACAAGCCAGGCTCCAGCAGTATGTGGACCGAGAACTACCAGAAGTACAGGCAGGATTTCGAAGAGGGAGAGGAACTAGAGATCAAATTGCCAACATACGCTGGATCATGGAGAAAGCCAGGGAGTTCCAGAAAAAGATCTACTTCTGCTTCATTGACTACGCTAAAGCCTTTGATTGTGTGGATCACAACAAATTGTGGCAAGTTCTTAAAGAGATGGGAGTACCAGACCATCTTATTTGTCTCTTGAGAAACCTATATGCAGGTCAAGAAGCAACAGTGAGAACTGGACACGGAACCACTGATTGGTTCAAAATTGAGAAAAGAGTTCGGCAAGGCTGTATACTGTCACCCTGCCTATTTAACTTATATGCAGAGCACATCATGAGAAAGGCAGGGCTAGATGAATCACCAGTTGGAATCAAGATTGCTGGGAGAAATATCAACAACCTCAGATATGCAGATGATACCACTCTCATGGCAGAAAGTGAAGAGGAACTAAAGAGCCTCTTGATGCGGGTGAAGGGGGAGAGCGCAAAAGTTGGCTTGAAACTCAACATTAAGAAAACTAAGATCATGGCATCTGGTCCTCTCACTTCCTGGCAAATAGATGGGGAAGAAATGGAGGTAGTGACAGATTTTATTTTCCTGGGCTCCAAGATCACCGCAGACGGGGACTGCAGCCAAGAAATTAAAAGACGCTTGCTTCTGGGGAGGAAAGCTATGGCAAATCTAGATAGCATACTAAAAAGCAGAGACATCACTCTGCCAACAAAAGTGCGTATAGTCAAGGCTATGGTTTTCCCAGTTGCAATGTATGGCTGTGAAAGCTGGACAATAAGGAAGGCTGAGCGCAAAAGGATTGAGGCCTTTGAGTTGTGGTGCTGGAGGAGACTCCCTTGGACCGCAAGGCGATCAAACCGGTCAGTCCTAGAGGAGATCAACCCTGACTGCTCTTTAGAAGGCCAGATAGTGAAGATGAAACTGAAATACTTTGGCCACCTAATGAGAAGGAAGGACTCCCTAGAGAAGAGTCTAATGCTGGGAACAATAGATGGCAAAAGAAGAAGGGGACGGCAGAGGATGAGGTGGCTGGATGGAGTCACTGAAGCAGTTGGTGTGAGCTTGAGTGGACTCCTGGGGATGGTGGAGGACAGGAGAGCCTGGAGGAATGTTGTGCATGGGGTCGCGATGGGTCGGACTCGACTTCGCGACTAACAACAACAATAGTCCATATGCTATCATTTCTAGTATAGTCACAACCCATTTCAGAAACTCGTAGGACAACAGGGTGCTGGTGGAGGAGAAGGGCAAGAACCAGACTGCAGAACAATCCTCTGCCATGTTGGGCATAAACTCTACAGCAGGCTTTGACAGATCTAACTGTCTGCCTGCTGTCCAGATACCTTGAAACAGTGTCTATAGTGACTCAGCGGAAATCAGATTCCTCACTCATGGTTAGTGACTGGCCCACTCAATAAGCCTTTATTGATGTGAAAATCCCTAAATCTGTGCCATTGCTTCTGCTCTGCTAAGGTGCTTCTGAAATGCTTTAGGCACCTCCTCCCTTAGTAGAAATGTCCTCATTTCTTCCCACTGGTAGCTGAGATGTGTCCTTTGCACTCTCCAAACTTCCCCCTTAGCACAGTTCTGGCTCTGCCTCATATCTCTGGTGTCTCCAGCAGAACCATCTTTCTAGAAGGCTACTTCTGTACTGAATTTTGGGAGGCCTGGGGAACAAGCAATGGCAGCACAGATAAGGGTTTTTTCTGCTGCAAAGAGCCTCCTTACATTAGATCCTGCCACTCACTGCAATCACAAGAATTAGTTCACCCGCACCGCCCAATGAAACAATATCCTGATGCTTTGGTGGCTCTTCTGCACTCCAGACTGCAGGAAGATGCAGAGGGATGAATTCAAGCCACACCATCAAGTGGGGTTGTATCATTATCTCTGGTAGCTCTTTTGCACTTCTTCACTTCCAAATTGCTGGCAGAGGGGAATGGTGGAAACCAAGATACACTGGAGTCCTCCACCTTGTTGCCCAGGAACACTACAGCAGGCTGTACAGAAGCAAATGTCAACCTGCTCGGAAAGAGACTTCATCTTTGAACTCATCATGGCTTTAATGGAGTGATTAACAGCAGACTGCTGTGTTATGGGCTGATATGCATAGGCAATTTGGATGCTGACTTTGGAAGTTAAGCACTGGAATGATGGCCACTCTTGAAGGTAGCTACCTGTATCCTGAGATGCCCTTCATACAGTACTATAGAAAATTAGCCCAAATGATCTTGTTTAGATCATAAATAATCATATAAGCCCAGATATATGACATTTATACAGGACATAGAGACCTTTGTGACGTGGAGTTCCTCCTGGAGCATATTGTGGCTACTCAGGGGAATGGGCAAGAGCATGGCAATAGAAAATATTGGTATAGCATGGTGCACCAGATTACTATCTTTTCATATATAATCCCTTCCCATTTCAGTAATTGGTAAGACATTTGCCCAAGAGCCAACACAGTTGCAAGCATTTGCTTTACATATGTTGCCTGAGCTAAGTCTATAGCCAGTGCAATTTATTTATTTTATTTTATTTATTTGAAAAATTTCTATGCCGCCCCTTGCCAGCTAGCCTCAGGGCGGCTTACAGCAGGTCCATATAATACAAAAATGCAAACATGAAATTGAAACACAAAATGACCTACCGCTAAAACTAAAATTAAAATTAAATTGAAATTGAAATTGGCCCATCTCATAGTCCCAATTAAAACTAACAAAAGCTAAAATTCAAAGCTAATAAATAATAACATTAATAAATTAATAAATTAATAATTAAATTAACAATTAAAATATTTCTTAAATAAAAAGGTCTTCGCCTGGCACCGAAAAGCAAATAATGACGGCGCCAGGCGAGCCTCTCTGGGGAGCAGGTTCCATAAGTGGGGTGCCACCACAGAGAAAGCCCTCCTCCGGGTACTCACTCTCTTCACCTCCTTCACAGAGGGCTCCCGGAGGAGAGCATCTGCTGCAGATCATAAGGGGTGGGAGGGCATATACGGTCGCAGGCGCTCCTTTAGGTAACCAGGACCCAAGCCGTTAAGGGCTTTATAGGTAAGAACCAACACCTTGAATTGGGCCCGGACTTCAATGGGAAGCCAGTGTAGCTGACGGAGAACTGGGGTGATATGAGAACCACGCCCAGTCCCCGTCAGCATCCTGGCAGCTCTATTCTGCACCAATTGAAGTATCCGGACCGTCTTCAAGGGTAGCCCCACGTAGAGCGCGTTACAGAAGTCTAACCAGGAAGTCACCAACGCATGTGTCACCGTTGTTAGGCAGTCGAGCTCCAGGAAGGGACGCATCTGATGAATCAGCCGAAGCTGATGGAAAGCACTCCTCGCCACTGCTGACACTTGGGCTACCAAGGTCAGCTCCGGGTCCAATTCTGGGTCCCATAAGTATAGCACTGAGATGTTTAAGCATAGCAGCCTGGACTGTTGTCATGATGTTAATTCTGTTTCCTTGAAATGCTACTAATCTAAGTTTTACTTTAAAGATTTATCTATTTACTTGTTTTAAGGATTGAAGAACTTTGCCTACTCCCTGGATTGAAAGTATAGAAGACCTTCTTGATGGAGTAAAGAGAAGGTAGAGTGTGCAAAGCCAAGGTATCGGAGCACTTACTGGTGGAACCACTGAAGCTGGGCAGGGAGGTTGGAATACTTATTGTTCACTCACAAAACAGTTATGCTGAGGGAGAGACAGAAGGCACTGGGAGACAACAGAGCTTCTTTTTCAATGGAGAAACCAGAAGTAAAACTACTACTTGGGCTGCACTGGTGCAGGAAAAGGTGGATGGGAAGTTGAAACTACAAGGTGCTACTCAGACTCCTGGAGAATGACATGGGGAGCTCTGAAGGGAATCAGAGATGGAAGCCAAGAAGAGAGCAGGGCAAAAAGCTACCAGTGCTTAGGGTGATTTGTGTCTTTATGAAGCTGCCTGAGCATGATGATCTGCAGGAGAAACCCCTTTGAGGACCACTTTAGATACTGTGGTCCATGGAAGCCATGTGTTAGGCACCTGGAGATCAGCCACATTCCTGAGCTGTATCAGGCTCACCTGTACTGGGCTTGAACTTGGAATGCCTTCACAGGCTGCCCAGAGAGGCAGGGTGAGGGGAATTCCATAAAGGAGGATGAACCTGAAGAAGAGAAGCAGGAACTGCCACCAGGAGGATCAGTCCTGCATTTCATGGAGCCAGGCCAGGTGCACTAGAGGAAGAATTACCACTTAGCAACACACAAAGGTCAGAATCTCTGAGAAAAAGCCAAGATGCACAATGTGTGCATATTGCAGGGGACTTGGCCACTGCTACAAAACCAGCACTGCAGCATACAAACAACCATTGTTTGGCAAACAAGTCAGTTAAGTTATGGAGGGGTGTAGAAGGAGAGGTGATGAACATCTCCTGCACCTCTGGTCAACCCAATTTCCAACAGCATCCCCCTCTCAGGCAAGCCCATGTATCAAGGCACGGCAGACAGACTATGAGAGTGTGATTATAGTGAGAACAGAAGCAATGGAAGGAGTGAAGGGTGCCATTTTGATGCTGGCAGCAGTCCTTGGAGCTTCTGGACAAGGGCTGCTAGTGGACGTTCCATGTCTCTTTGAGTTACAGCATTCTCTTCCATTGCCTCTGGCTCCCAGCAGTAGCATTTTCCTGTGTTGAATGACTAGACTGAGCACTGATTTGACATGCACCTCCTGAGCTGATGCTGAGTTCATAAAAAATGTCCCTCAACATACCCCTGAGCCAAGTGAAATTAGCACAGTTCTCTGCCCTTGAGCAATTTGATTAGCATCTGAGGACCTTTTGAATTGTTGGAGAGACAGAAAGCATGATGAGACGGATGAGCTTCCATTTTCAGGAAAACAGTGGGAAGTCAGAAATAAAACCACTACTTGGGCTGCGGTGATGTGGGAAAGAGGAGGATGGACGTCAGAACAACAAGGTGCTGCTCAGACTTGCAGAGAATGACCTATCTGAAGGGAAGCAAAGATGGTATCCAAGAAGGGAGGGGGACAAAAGCAATTTCTCTGATGGGTTGTGTGGAGGGAAGAGGTGTAAAGTGGGCTAGATGCTGAGCTGCTGCTCAGGCAGTGAGAGGCCTTGAGGATCATCACCGTCTTTTGGCACCATCATGGGTTATTAAGCAGGAAACCAACCACCATGCTTAATTCTCAGGTTGTCTTAAAGTAGTATACAAAACCATTCCTGGTCTCAAGGCTTATTTGGAATAAAATGCTAACTTTTATTCATGGACCTAAAAAACCTTTATGCTAGCCAGTAAATCTAATTGTTCAATACACCTAAACCTTCTTGTTGCTACCAATCTTGTTGGAATACCCTGAAACCTCCTATTAGCATGGCATAAGAAATGTGGATATGAGCTAGTTTTTTCAGTTTGCTCTCAGATTTATTTGTGCCTTTCATGAACAGGAAAGGATCCCATTTTGAAATAGAAAAGTATGCACTTTGTTCATTTTTCAAAAGTGTGCATTTTCTCCAATAGAACAATACACTAAACAGTTTGGTGTATTTTGTGTGAACATGTTTAAAGTGTGCTTTTTTTAAAGAAATGTTTCCATTGTGATAAGTGTGCAATATAATTAAAAGGTTTCTGCTGTGATCTTTCTGTTGTGTTTTTTCTATTATTTTTGAGAACAGCATCTTGGGAACATCTCTTGCAAAAAGCACTCCAGCTCTGAAGTTTAACAGGACACATTCACTTGGTTTTCAAAGAACCAAAAATGCTTGAACATTGCTAGTTCTTAAACACAAGGTTGCATGTTCAGTTGTGTGCACCTGTATAAACAACCCTCCATGGAGGCAGGGCATATTGGCTCACAGAGCCACATATTTGGCAGGTACATGGCGACATTTCTCTGTGCTCCCATTCATAGAATAATGCCAAAATAACTTGTCTTTTCCCTGCATACCCAAACTCACAGAGATGACTCACTTTCTGCCTTATACTTCAGAATACATGAGGATTCATTAGGGAATGAGAATCCATTGGATTCCCTGGGCTGGCTCCCAAAAGTCCAGTACACTTTGCAGCAATCCAGAGGCTGTGTCCTGATGAGCAAGCTTAGTGTTCGCAGAGTGCTTGCCAGGAACTGAGACCCACGCATTGTGTAAGCAGCACCCGTTTCCACTGCATGGCACTGCTTGCTGCAGAGAGCAGGAACTGGGCCAGCCAAACATGGGACAAAGTCTGCAGGCACCAGAGAGATATACTCTGAATGGGTTTGTCACAATCCTACTTATACCTCTTAGATTATGTCCTCTGTGGGGGATGTAGAAGCATTAGGCAAAAAGGAAAGATAATCCATTTTTGGATCCGGTATCAGCCTTTGCAAAGGCAAGTCCTTTCCTTTTAACTACTTCATCTCCCCTGAAAATTGTATATTCTTGAAGAAGGGCCAAGGGAAAACATGGTGAATGAGCACAGATGTATTACTGGTAACCGTGGGGAGCCATCACAGTTCTGAATCCCTTTACAAACATTCTATATATATCACAGAGAAACATACTATTGAAAAGCATTCCTGGGGAAAACATTCCGCTACTAATCATATTCACATGAGTTAGTTTTTCAGCAACAAACTAGCAACTTTTCAGCAACTTTTGTTTTTCAGCAACAAGAACTTGATATTTTAGTGGAAATTCAAGAAATCACATTGTATAATCCAAACCACTTCTTGGACAACTTCAAAATGGACCCATGGATGTCTTTGTTTCTCAGGCTATAAATGAGGGGATTCAGTAGTGGTGGCATAAGTGTATATAGAGTAGCAGCCAACATATTGACAGTAGGAGAGGACAGGGCCATCGGTCTGAAGAAAGAAAATACAGCAGTGGACAGAAACAAAGAAAAGACAGTCAAGTGTGGAGTGCAGGTAGAGAAGACTTTATACCTTCCTTGAGATGACTGCATCTTCATTACAGCTGAAAAGATGAACCCATATGAAACCAATATAAACAGAAGACAAAATAAAATAATAGTAAAGGTTTCTGCCAAAGCAAGCCATTGGTTGACCACTGTATCAGTGCAGGAAATCAACCATAATTGTGGGATGTCACAAAAGAATTGCTCGATATTTGATGCACAAAATTCTAACCTGAATGTGACTGCAGTGTGTATCATTGCATTGATAATGGTGCCAATCCAGGAAGCAGCTGCCAGTTGGAAGCAGGCGTTCCAGTTCATGATCAGCTGATATTGCAAAGGATGGCAGATTGCCACATAGCGGTCATAGGCCATTACAGTAAGTAAAGAGAGCTCAGCACCTGCAAAGGTGACAATGAAGAAAACTTGGGCGACACATCCGGCAAAGGAAATCCATCTGTTATTTGTTAATGAAGCAGCCATAGATTTGGGGACTGTGGTGGAGACATAGCACATATCAGACAGTGACAAATTGACCAGGAAGAAATACATGGGACTGTAGAGCTGAGGATCTGAGATCACGGTTAGGATAATGAGAAAGTTCCCCATCAGAGTTGCTATGTAAATGGAAAGGAACACCACAAAATGTAAGATCTGCTGCTCTCGGACCTCAGAAAATCCCAGCAAAAGGAATTCCATCATTGCAGATCCTTCCAGTGTGGACTGGTTTTCCATTTCTGTAGCTGGAGTTAAAGAAGTTCAAGTACACATTTGTTGTAAATCAGACGGACAACGACAATGATATGCAACATAGCAAAGCAGATACAGCTTCATGAAAAGGATATTACCAAAATAACACTTCCTTCTTCTCTTCCTGATGCCCTCAATAGAATTGTTAGGTCATGTTGCAGAGGGTTATTCATACTAGAACAGGTGTGGAAAAGCCATACAGGTTCATTTAATTTACTACTTTCCTTAGGCCAGTCAGTGGGAAGTGCCATTGGTGGATTTCTCATGCCATTACTCCCTGAGAGTTTTCTATCAACTTGGAAGGTATCCACCCTACTCAGAGACTGCCATTGCTAAGTCATGCAATTTCTGATGTGGGAAGGGCATTTTGCCCTTTTAATTCAAAATAGCATGGGTGGAAGGATGCCATACACCAGCATACTGTTGAAAGAAAGCTTTTCTGTTTTGGGGATTTAATTGCACGTTATTGTACAACCTTGCCATTTAATAGATTGCAGACTCTTGCCTGCAAATGGATGGCAACAGGGACAACTTCCTTAGCACTACTTTGCAGAGCAATGATCAGAATTCCCCAAGTTTGTAGGTTCTGAGCCAGGTAAGACTCACCCAAATATTGAAATGGTGGAGACAGATGTACCTCCATGAAACCATGATACTACACTAAGACTGCAACATAAATATCACTTACCATGCAGTATATTATATATCTAGATCTGTATGCTATGAGGAATGTATTATTATTATTATTATTATTATTATTATTATTATTATTATAGTATAATACTACTACTACTACTACTATTATTATTTGCTTTTCCACAGTTGTTAATATTAAAAAAGCCCCCCCCCCCCCAGGGTAGTTTACTATGGCAAACAGACTTTTAGTCAGTAACATTCTCAAATTTAGCTCTAGTTCTTTGGGTTTACTTTTCCAACTCAGCATTTAAAATCTTTGAAGTACCCACCTGCAAAATAATCCAGAGATGCAGGCATTTTAGGCATTCTTTCATTACAATTCTAAACCTGCCTGCTGAAATACAGTACAGTATTGTTCTGAGTTCAAAGGGACTTATTCACAGTCCCAGGTAAGTGTGCTGAAGTTTTTTCCAAAGCAAATCCCATAAACAGAAGGAAACAGATGTCAGAGGAAGCAGTCAAAGGATTGCTGTCTGGTTAGTAAATCCAATTGAATTCATTCCCATACAGAGATAGATTATTGAGATATAGATATAGATAGATGATAAAGACATACAGAGGACATTAGACTGGATATCCCTTTAATAATATTTTAAGTTCATTTCCTTGTATTCCATTTACTTATCATTTGCAAAGACTTTGCCACAGCACTCTTCAAAAATATTTTTAAAAATAACAACTAACCTTAATTTGTCAGACTTCGAAGAACAATGCTTTAAGAGAAATCAAATGTTCCTCTGTGTTTGGATGAGCCACTCCTAGCAATAAGAAGTAAGGTTGCCTATTTGAGGTTTCACTTCCCTTGAGGGAACTTGCACATCAACCCTAGAAGAGAAAACCTAGAGAGAGGAATTAAAATTTATCACAACAACATTTCTTGCTAATCCACCAGCAAATTAAAGCATACGCAATAAGCGTGGTTCACTGGCAAAATCAGTAGCATTCCTGCTTCATGCACATGTGGGATTAGTTGACTATGTTGGGGGTTGTTTGTTTGTTTGTTTGTTACAGGTTATCACTTTAATTTCTTTACCTAACTCTAACCTTCTTTGGGCAGCATACCTGAAGAGGCTATACAAGCATGAGTATGAAGCATGGGGGTAGACACTTTGGTTTCCCCCACAGCATCCCTGCATGTACTGTTCAGTTGACCTCTTCCTTCCCACACTGAACCCAGGGAAATCTGCATGCAAGTTCTAAGAAACTCAGATTCATCAGAAATAGATCACTAAACATTGGTGATAGCTTTGATATGGTGGAGAAGGAATGCATTTCTCCATGGAAGATCTCATTTTTCTCCATGGAAGCCTTCCTCAATGAAGATTAGAGCCAGTTAACTTCTCAAAACTATGAGATGTGGTAAAAACAGAGTGCTCAAGGAGGAGGACCTCTGCAGATGATCTTAGGGTCCATGCAGGCTCATATGGAAGGAAACGTTCCCTGAGGCCCTAATCCCCAAACTGTTAAAAACTTTATATGATATTGTTAATACCTTGAATCAGGCCTGAACTTCAGTTGGTAGCCAGTTACTTATGTATGTTTGTGTACAACTTACTTGTGAACATGCCAATTGGCCAACTTAGAATAGCCCTTTCTAAAGAAACAGTGTGGTATCTATTAGAAACATAGAAACAGAGCAAGTCAGATGGGGCCTCCCAGGCATCTAGTCTGATCCCCGGCTCCAGCCGGCTCCACTCAGGACATGCCCACCATGTGCATGTCCAGCCTATCTTTGAACACCCTCACTGATGGGGCCTCAACCACCTCCCATGGAAGCCCATTCCATACCCTTGGGTCCCTAACTGTCAGGAAGTGCTTCCAGGTATCTAAATGGAACCTCGGTTCCCTGAGCTTTGCTCCATTGGAGCACGTCCTGCCTTCCTCTGCAGGGGAGAACAGGTCTCTACCCACCACCGTTTGACATCCCCTCACATACCTGTATGTCACCAACATATGCCCTCTGAGTCTCCTCTTCTCTAGGCTGAAGAGACCCTGTTCCCTCAGTCTTGCCTCATACGGCATCCCCTGATTAGGCATGGAACAAGAGTTTTTGCTGCAGAAAACATAGCCTGAGATCCATAGATCTGGGGAAGTCCAGTTCCCCACTCTATTCCTGCTTAACACCTCATGCATCATATTTATTCACTGATAGTAAATAATGATAAACAACAAATTTTTACTCTTTGGAAGGCAAAGATCTAAGTTCATGAATAGTTTGTACTTTAAGGAATTGCAAATTTGAATTTAGCGGTCATAAGCAGAGGCACTGAGGAAGAACCAAGCTCAGCACCAAAATGTTTTCCCAAGAAAATGTAGGCAAATCTCCCAGTGAATAAAATTAATTCATTGTCCATCACCGAATTGGCCATGGATTTTGGAAAAGCATTTGAAATGTAGTGGACAAGTACAAAGGGCTAAGTTGAAAGAAATGTAAGTGGGATATGAAGCAGGTGATTTTTTTTCCATTATGTTTATGATGATGACAGGCACCACATAAATCTGTGTCAGGCAGTGGAAGAGAGGGACAGGGAGGGAGAGGGAGAGGGAGAGAGGGGGTGGGGGAGAGATCAGAAAATTCCAGGAGGCAGTATTCTATTCAAGATGTAAGGACTGCCATTTTTTTATCTGATCAAAGCCCAAGGATTTACTTGAGAAAATATTAGGGAAGTGAGAAAAAGGCTGCAGTATTTTGAAACATGCTTACAGATCTGGAGATTGGGAAAATTGGGAAAACTCACATTTTGTCAAGGTTTTCTGTATTTAGTCTCAAAACTCATTCCAGCTCAAGTTTCTAGAGCTCACCTGGTGTTACTCTTTGCATGCAAATTTGTGTACATAGAAACATAGAAAAAGAGCAAGTCAGAAGAGGTCTCCGGGGCCATCTAGTCTGACCTCCGGCACCAGCTGGCTCCACTCACGACATGCCCACCATGTGGACGCCCAGACTATCCTTGAACACCCGCACCAATGGATCCTCAACAACCTCTTATGGAAGCCCATTCCACACCCTTGGGGTCCTAACTGTCAGGAAGTGCTTCCTGGCATTCAAATGGAACCTTGGTTCCCTGAGCTTTGCTCCATTGTACACATTGTACTCCAAATGTACACATTTATGTGTACATTTCCTCATTACCAATTTGGGATACATACTCGTGGTTCATCATTAATTTCTAAATGCAGTGACCTTATTGGCAATCATGTGCTCCTAAACTCAACACTGGACCAGAGGCAATTTTATGTTACCACACAGAAGATGCTGCCCTAGAGGACTGGATATATGATTAGGAGTAACAGAAGTTTAGGTATATGCTTCAATGTTGTCATTCATATACACACATTTTCTATTATCTATTTTTGACATGGGGGCAGTCCACAACAATTATTTAATGAGATGGATGTGATGCTGCAGCACTTTGTAAGACCCACTCCCCATGATTTGGGGTTGATCTGTGGACCCCTGAGTGGTTGCCCCCATCTACCCTGAACAAGGCAAGCCAACAATGGGAGAAACGAACAATACCGTTTTGCATTAATCTGGGTATTACATTTTTTAATGTGACTGTGCCACAGATAAGAATTTATGTTGCAATTATCTTCAAGTGTGCATGCATTTTCTGTGACCTTTACTAGTAAAGACAGAATATTATAAAAGTGAGTCAATTAAATCTGTAGAATTTACAAGTCAAAGAGATTAGGTCTCCATGGCTGATGTTCTGAATTGCTTACTTTACTGCAGTTTTACATTCATTGAAATAGGAACAAGCCAGAAGATTAGGGATAGGGTTTGGACTTTTCAAAAGTTCTGGTTTCAGAACTCTCTCTTTGACCTTGGTTGATATACCTTTGTGGAGACAAATGCCTTTATTTGTGAGATGTGCATTCCTACTTTAGCTTTTGAGTGTATCAGTCCTGTGGGACTTCATAAGTAATTAAACTGGACTGAGCACAGGGAACAAAGTCTCTGGACACCCTTACAGCAGATGTGCAGATAAAGTCCCTTCTTACACAAGCATTCTGCTATTTCATTGTTGCCTGAAATCCATAGAAGACAACCCTAGCAAAATATGTCACATTTGGATATTGCAGCTGATGTAATCATGATAATTTGGTTGGTGGGTGTTACTTCTAGTCAAATTTGTGTACATTTCAGAAATAAAATGATAAAACAGTGAAAAGAAGAAAGAGAAAGAGAATGGAATATCTGAAACAAGAGCCCTCCACACTGCAACACTTCGTTGAAAGTTCAGTTTGTTACTAAATAAACACTGGAAGAAAGCAAGCAGCTTGGGAAGGTTTTACAGGTTTTGGAAGACATCCATAAAATAGTAAGTTCTGCCTACAGCCAGAATTGTTTGCTTTACTCCTCAGTTATTTCCCCTCCCAACTTTCAACTTCCATATATCACAACATATATGTGATAAATGAACTGTTTCAGTTACAGTTTTCCTCGTTTCCTTTCTAT
Source organism: Varanus salvator macromaculatus (assembly GCA_023646645.1). NCBI lineage: Eukaryota > Metazoa > Chordata > Lepidosauria > Squamata > Varanidae > Varanus > Varanus salvator. The sequence goes on from JAIXND010000783.1 coordinate 114,854, forward strand.
TAATAGGCAACACAAAATTGTCAAAAGAGATATGGCCAACCAAAGCTTGGTAACTGAGTTCCAACTCCTAGGATTCTCTGAAATTTGGGAACTGAAAATTGTATACTTCATGGGTTTTTTGTTCATGTATATGGTAGCTGTGGTTGGGAATCTTCTTATAATAATTGTGGTTGCCCTCAACCACCACCTTCAAACTCCAATGTATTTCTTTCTGGTTAATTTGGCTGTTGTTGATCTTGGTTTCATATCAGTCACCATTCTGAAAGCTATGGCTAACTCTCTGATGAAAACAGCAAGGATTTCTTTTTCTGAATGTTTGGCAGAAACCTACTTCCTTTTACTGTTTGGGGGATCAGAATTCTTCCTTCTGACCTTGATGGCCTATGACCGTTACGTTGCCATCTGCAACCCACTAAATTATGTCAAAGACATGAATAGAGAAACCTGCATAAAAATGGCCACCAGTGCATGGATCTTTGGACTTTTTGACGCAACACTGAACACAACTTGCACATTTACCATCACTTTTTGCTCCAATAGTGTCAACCAGTTCTTCTGTGAAATCCCACAGCTACTGAGGCTCTCCTGTTCTAATTCTTCTTACCGTATTGAAATTGGGGCTCTTATCTTTAGTGTACTGGTATGTCTAACCTGTTTTTGTTTCACAATTGTTTCCTATGTGCACATTTTTAGGACTGTATTTACTATCCCTTCTAAAAAGGGAAGGAAGAAAGCCTTGAGCACTTGTCTGCCCCATCTTGTTGTTCTCTCTTTGTTTTATATCACTGGAATCTATGCCTACTTGGGGCCAACACTGAGGTCCAGATCAGGGTTAGATGTGCTATTTGCCATGATGTATTCAATGGTACCTCCTTTTATGAATCCTATTATTTATAGCATGAGGAACAAAGAAATTCTAGAAGTATTTTGGAGGTTTTCACATAAAAAAAGAAATATGAGATTAGGAGCTTGATTTTAGCCTTGTTCCACTAGAGTTGCGACTTAAGTCCACCAGTTATTTAAACCATTTGTATGCCACCCAATCGTGCCACAGCACAATTTCAAATAACAAGTCCCATGGCTTGCAATGTATTCTATTCACAATTAACTTTTCCAGCATCAAAAGCTTTGACTTTTGAAAACAGTGGTTTTATAATATGTAATATTCAGTTTGTGTTGTCTCTGTGAATTATGATTTCATAATTTATTCTTTTAACAGGTCCCATACATAGAATTATATGATAACTTAAGCCCATTTTGTATTACAGTGAGAAAGAAATAAAAAGATGCATATGGATCATGAGTTTTGTAAAATCTTTGTTCAAACATGAACCTGGAATGTTTTGCACTTTTTCAAGGAATGTATTCAAGGAACTGAGCATTGCTTCACCCCAGAAATGGGTTATATACGTTTTTGTTTTGCTTTGTTATCTCAAATAGCTTCTTTGATGACCCACAGGAGCCACCAATCAGGGTAATACTTATGTGAAAAACTCACAATTAGCCATCCTATATTTTCAGGTTAATCTTAAGAACCTAATAATATAAGGACATAAGCAGTTCCTGTATGATTGTATGTGGGGGTGGGGGTGAATGGAGGCTGAAAAGACTGAAACAAACTAATAGGCAAATCTCTTGAAGAAGAGAGAGATCAAGAAGGAAATATATGGGGCAAAAATAGATAAGACAATAACACTTACCATGAGAAGAGCTAGAATAACTTAAGAATGAAGCAGAAGAGAAAACTTGTAAATCAAGAAAGGGTGGCAGCTTTAAGTCAGAAGTATTGGGAGAAAATAAAAAGGCACCATGTGTTGGAGTCCTGCTGTGAGGGACTTCTTTTCCCAGGTACCAGAGATTCCAGGAAATGTATCATTTTCAACCAACAGTTTTGGACAGCTATAGAGTTCCCTCATTGGCACCCTCCTTCTGTTTGGAGAAAAAAACCTGTGCCATCCCAAAATTAAGTCAGAGGTGCTGTCTACAGGATCCTGATCCTCTCTTGCATATTCTTTTTAATACTCACCTATACAATCTAAGCTATATGTATGTATTAATGCTTTTTCTCTTGTAAACATTCCAGGGGGAATTGGGTTTTAAGAACTTGTTCATATTGTAGGAGTGTAAGAGCCCTGACTTGCTTACACTTGGCTCTGGGCATGCATCACTTTCCCTTAAGAGACTTGAGACTTCAACACCAATATAAGGCTCCATGCCTGCATTCTTGTTTCTTAAAGAAATCAAAGACATTGCCCCACAGAGGTCACTGGGCCCGTTGGCTCTGAAGGAGGTCTGGTGTTACTTCAGTTCCTGTTTATTAGCAGGGAAAGATGCTTTTGAGTCTTCTAGGCTTTCACTCTGAGTGGTTGTTTTTCATACCCTGAGTGTTGGTTTCAGGAAGACTAACAAAGAATTCTCTGGATTTTGTGCCCTTTGAGTTAATTTGACAGAAATCAGGAAAGCTCTAGATTTTGCTAAATTTATCTGTAACTGGATCTGTATTACGACATGTTTTGCAATACTTATCTGTAATGGTGTCTTTCCTATCTGTGATTTTTTCCATGAATAAAAGTCCATGATATTGTTTGGCTATTTTAATGATGTTTATACCTCTAAGAGAAGGCCGCTGAATTCCACATCAGCTATTTACACCATGGTGGTTTACTAGGTAGCTTACCCTCTGCTTTGTTGTTTAGTTGGGTTTTTTGTTAATTTCATTTTATGGTTATTTAAAGGAGGGGAAAAGCCATTCCTTTCCACTCAATGTCAATGAAATGAATCTAAATTAGTTCAGGAACAATAGTGTGGCTCCTAGACATGGTCTGGAGGTATCCAGGGGATCATTCTAATGCCCAACACCTAATGTTGTGCAAATTGCATTGTTTTCTTAAGTATGGCGATGAACAAGATGCTATTCAGGAAAATGAAGGTGTGCCCATTGATGTGGAAATTTTATCCTGGACCTCCAGGATTTCATTGAAAGCTAATAATTTCCCATGATTAACGGGAAGTGTTGCTCAATTTAAAAAATGGGTTCAATCCAAATATTGTCATGTTTAGAGTATATTCACTATCCTCTAGAATTTGATTTTAATGGGCCTGCTGCATGACAAAATCTGGACACAATCCAATAACAAGTATGATAATATTTTTTAAATGATTTATTTATTTATTCTCTCTCTCACACACACACATACACAAATAACCAAAGATTCTGGAAATGTACCTCTAGGAGAAACACAGTTTATTTGAATTATAAGTTGGAAAACACCAGTTGGAGGTGAATCCAACAGAACAAAGCACAGATAGGTTCCATATGCAATTCCAGTTCACAACTTTGTTGTAATGGAGGAGGCCCTGTGCTGAGGAGACAGAGGCAAGGGTTAAAGGCTGAGGTATATCAGACTGATATAGGCCATGGGCTGAGGGTGGGTAACAGCTGCAGGCCTGAAATTTGTCAGACTTAGACACAACCTTTGCTGGGAAGGTGCCGGAGTTGACACCTAGGTCAGTTGAAGAGATTCTTTTTGATGTCACCTCTGGGAACCTCTGGGAACAAAGGATCCTGATTGCTCAGGGAGGGGATAAAAAGGGCGGCCAGGGTCAAAACAGCATGCCTCTTGGGGATGGAAGGAAAGAGGTTTGTCATTGGATGCCATGGCCTCTGAAGTTTGAGTCTGCTATTATGGAGAAGACCAATAAACATTGTGAAAGTTGTTAGGATTTTAGACTAGCTAGCATTTGTTGTTTTAGTGTCAGGGGTGGCCAAATGATTTAAGGGGATTGTATACTTGCTATTGTACTGGTTTGACTGTAAGCTGCTATCCACCTTCCCCATCCCCACACCCTTCCCTCTTACCTCTGTGTAATTGTAACTGTACATGTTGTTTTGTGGATGTAATGTTTGATGTAGTGTAATAAAGCTCCTTTCCCCCAAGTCTTGGGTCACTAATCCAGTGCAGTTTGGCTTGTTAAGAAGTGAAATAGGGCTCTTTTGGCCCTGGAGTCTTTTGGCCCTGGAGGGGGGAATCATGACAGCATTGGTGGTGGGGTGCTTTGCCCTACCATTACATTTGTCTTAAAATTAAAAGAAAAATAATAAAAGAAAGCATGCAAAAACTCCTCCAGCAGAAAGAAAGCATTTCTGAGGACATTTGTCTCTTTTATTTAAACTTCTACTTCTCTTTATTTATATATGTATTAACAAATTTGACAAATATGACCAGTACATCATATTATAGATTCATGTGATGGCTGTAAAATATTGATCATTAACTAGAATGAGGAAGAAGCACAGTCTTCCTTTCTAAACATCATATCCATGTAGCTATGCCAATGTCAAAACAATGCCATGTGGCCCCATGTCCAATGTTCATACTTTCTCAAAATTTTGGATCAGAACTTTCACAATCTCTTCATCTCCAGATTATATACCCATGAACTGTGCCATGTAAACATGCAGCTTTATTTTAAAATCCATACAGTATCTTCAGAAGATATACATAATGACAGTCAAAGGAGTCAAGATGTGTCCAATGGGTCCCATAGTTCCTATGATAATTGTGTCTACACTGGACTTCCATGAACAGCCTTTTAGGATTCTGTGCAAGGCTTAGCCCAGAGCCTAAGTCTGGGTCTCACCCTTTCCAGAAAGAGGAAATCTTTGGTTAGCTCCATCGTGAGAACACAGTTAGCACAAGTTAGTGCAGAGAAGCTGTGCTTTTCCTGGAACTCATTCTTCAGGATCCTTCCCAGGGCTGGATGCAAGACTTTACCCAATCTGCTGGAGATTTTGTGATTCACAGTAATATTGTTTCTGTTCAATAATAATCAAAACTCTCTGCATTCAAAGCCTTAAACACAAGCAGGAAAAGGGTGGCATGGAGGGGAAGAGGAAGCACACACATTCCCAAACCATTGATTCACATTTGAAAATTGTATCTATCTATGCATTCTAATATTAACATACACATCTTTCAGGGTGCAGATTTTCACACTATAGTACATTTCCAGGTCGAAATATGCATTTTCTATTCAAACAAACAAACAAACAAGAAAGAAAGATTACAAATGAAAGCGATCATGGATGAACTGAGTTTGAAGTGAACTTTGGAGACCCTTAGCAAGGGAATGTGAAGTCAAATGGGCCTTAGGAAGTCTGAGCAACAACAAAGCTAGTGGAGGTGACAGTATTCCAGCTGAGCTATTCAAAATCCTGAAAGATGATGCAGTTAAAGTGCTACATTCAATATGCCAGCAAACTTGGAAAACTCAACAGTGGCCACAGGATTGGAAAACGGCAGTTTACATTCCCATCCCAAAGAAAGGCAATGCCAAAGAATGTTCAAACTACCGCACCATTGCACTCATTTCACATGCTCGCAAAGTGATGCTCAAAATCCTACAAGCTAGGCTCCAGCAGTATGTGGACTGAGAACTACCAGAAGTACAAGCAGGATTTTGAAGAGGGAGAGGAACTAGGGATCAAATTGCCAACATACGCTGGATCATGGAGAAAGCTAGGGAGTTCCAGAAAAACATCTACTTCTACTTCATTGACTATGCTAAAGCCTTTGATTGTGTGAATCACAACAAATTGTGGCAAGTTCTTAAAGAGATGGGAGTACCAGACCATCTTATTTGTCTCTTGAGAAACCTATATGCGGGTCAAGAAGCAATAGTGAGAACAGAACACAGAACCACTGTTTGGTTCAAAATTGAGAAAGGTGAACAGCAAGGCTGTATACTGTTGCCCTGTCTATTTAACATATATGCAGAGCACATCATGAGAAAGGTGGGGCTAGATGAATCTCCAGTTGGAATTAAGATTGCTGGGAGAAATATCAACAACCTCAGATATGCAGATGATATCACTCTCATGGCAGAAAGTGAAGAGGAACTAAAGAGCCTCTTGATGCGGATGAAGGAGGAGAGCACACAAGTTGGCTTGAAACTCAACATTAAGAAAACTAAGATCATGGCATCCGGTCCTCTCACTTCCTGGCAAATAGATGGGGAAGAAATTGAGGTAGTGACAGATTTTATTTTCCTGGGCTCCAAGATCACCGCAGACAGGAACTGCAGCCAAGAAATGAAAAGATGCTTGCTCCTGGGGAGGAAAGCTATGGCAAATCTAGACAGCATCCTAAAAAGCAGAGACATCACCCTGCCAACAAAAGTGTGTATAGTCAAGGCTATGGTTTTCCCAGTTGCAATGTATGACTGTGAAATCTGGATCATAAGGAAGGCTGGACCATAAGGAAGGCTGAGCACCAAAGTATTGAGGCCTTTGAATTGTGGTGCTGGAGGAGACTCCTGTGGGTCCCTTGGACAGCAACACGATCAAACTGGTCAGTCCCAGAGGAAATCAACCCTGACTGTTCTTTAGAAGGCTAGATCCTGAAGATGAAACTCAAATACTTTGGCCACCCACTGAGAAGGAAGGACTCCCTAGAGAAGAGTCAAATGCTGGGAACAATAGATGGCAAAAGAAGACAGGGACAGCAGAGAATGAGGTGGCTTGATGGAGTCACTGAAGCAATTGGTGTAAGCATAAGTGGACTCTGGGGGATGGTGGAGGACAGGAGGGCCTGGTGGAATGTTGTCCATGGGGTTGCGGTGGGTTGGACATGACTTTGCGACTAACAACAACAACAACAAAGCAAGGGTGGGCATTCCTTGTTCCCTCCCCCCTGGAATCACATACTCCTGAAGGGCGTTCTTTAAGGATCTTCTGACAACTCCATTTTCCCTGGACCTTCATGAATACAATGTGCTAGTAGGAGGAGACTTGCACCTATATCCAGTAATCATAATGGCTGGTTCAGCGGTTGGCCCCTGAACTTTAACTCCAGGTGTGAACTAAGATGCCTCATGGTAGCATGTTGTCAAAGATGCTAGGAGTGGCTATAATGGCCAAATTAGGTAAATTACCTTAAAAAAAGAAAGAATATATTTTGGGGTTTGGTGGTACTGGAGAACACTGAAGGTAGAAGGGAGAGGGGACAGCAGGTGAGTGTCTACACAGCCTACAAGATATGCAGCCTAATGGTGGAGTTGAGGGATCTTATGGATATTCAGGCTCAGTGGAAGACATATTCTGGCCTTGACCTGAGCCTGGCATGACTGCTTAGGCCTTGATCCAATCTTCTGTCTGCATTGCTTCACTTTATGAAGTACACTATCAGTCATTATGGTGAACTGAATGGAGTCCATAGATTGCTGCAACATTCATTTTGGGAAGGAGGCAGGTTAGAACTCACTTATAAAAGCTTTGCTGATGTGCCACATTCCAGAAATGAGAGTTTCTGTTCATTTTGGGTTGCCCTCAAAAGCACTGGAAGCAGGGAGGGCTGTGTGTGCAGTGTGAGTCTGAGGGCTGAACAGAACTGATAGTGGTGTGAGGATGTCATTGGGCTCTGTAAGAATTGTTATGATAGCAATGAACCCCATTTGGGTTTCAATACAGTGTATTGTACACACCCAAAGAACTTGAGATATTGTGCAATTAAAAGAATAATATATAAATGCATTTCCTAGAGAGCAAGTTCATTTTATTTGTTTGTTTATTGTATTTCATGCTACCCCATAGCGTGGGGGCTCTGTGGACACCTCACAATGGGGCTTACTTCTGAGTAGATATGTATAGCATTGTGCAATGAAAGACAATATACTTTTACTATTTTAGAATTCATTTTCTCAGTTAAAGAAGATTATCTCTAGAGGAATAATTAGACTGAATCCACAAACACCAGGAAAACTGTCTAGGTAATGAGAACTCATTATGCTAATTGGAAAGTACGGCAGTCTCAAGAATGGTAATCTATGAGACTTATTTCTTTCTCATTTATCTTCATATATGCAATCATTGCGGGGGTGGGGTCGGTTGTTTTTGTAATTAGCATTTGAAAGCTACAGTTCCTGGCATATGATGAGAAGATCAATCCAAGTTAATTGGATTGGAAATTGTTTTCCTGTGTCTAACTCTGAACACCATACATGTAAACGAATAAGAAAGCCATGCATTGATGGATCCATCTAATTTCCCTAGGTGGTTAATTAAAATGATGAACTAAATAATACTTTTAAAAATCATTATTCCGAAAGCAATTCAGTTTAAAATTATTATTTTCAAACACTTATGAGACAAGAATAAATTTTATATACAGACAGGCTAGCTTTAGTGCTGAAGAAAGGCCTTCTGGGTTTTAATCAGATATGGTCAAGCCTCCACCTGAGTATTATTCCAGCTGGTCTAAGCAGAGCAATGGGTCAGTTGTGGGTAGGAACGGGTGGGCTAGTGATGTTTGTGTTTGCCCATATTGTCCACATATCATTCTTCCCTTCCTGGTAACTGTGGCCATTTCTGATCTCTCCACTGGGACATTTTTGCAACTTGATTGCAAGCATAATTTGGTGTTTTTACAAAGTTGTGCAAGCCCCTCCCCAGAATGATTACAGAGGACAGCATGAAGTACTGCAATTATTGAATTGGCACAATTCTGACATTGTGTGATTGTGTACTGCTTGTTGATTTTTTTAAACAATCCTGCATTTTTCAAACACTACTCTGTGCCCAGCAAATACATGAACATTTTCAGAAATAACACCTTCCTGCTCCTGTCTCTGTTCAAGCAGACAAACTCTTGTGCAAGCATACAGAAATTCCTTGTACATCCCCAGTTGCAGAACACATATTTTGAATACAAAGTGACCCAAGTTAAAACACAGAGAGTCACTAGTAATCAGAGTGGACAAGGCTGTATGAGATGGAGTAATTACCTGATTTGGTGTAAGGCAGTTTTCTAGGTCTCTGTGCTAAATACAGATGAGTGTAGGGGGAGGAACTGCTGCCCTGCCCTAGATTTGTTCACTAGGCTGTATATGCTTGTAACCTGTGTGTTTGTGTGTCTGTGCCTGGGGAGCACATGGGCGCTGCCATTGGGGTGGTTATGGGCAATGGACACTACAGCGTTGGGGGCCTAATATGTCCGCATAGAAGAAGGAGGAGGAGCAGATGTCTTATATCTCTTCCTCCTTCTGGTTACTCCCCCAGCCTGAGGGTTCCAGGTAGTCTTGTCAACTACCCCCGGGCCTGTCGGTGCTGTTGCTTAACGCCAGTTCGGTCCATAATAAATCTTCCCTCATCCACGACTTGATTGTGGATGAGGGGGCTGACCTGGCTTGCATTACAGAGACCTGGGCGGGTGAGGGGGAAGATGTCTGCCTCTCTCAATTGTGCCCGTCTGGGTATCTGGTTCAGCATCGACCACACCTGGAGGGGAGCGGAGGGGGGTTGCTTTGGTTTATCGAGCTTCTCTTTCCCTCACGGGGCTTCCTGTCCCCTCAAGGCCGGGTCTAGAGTGCCTCTACTTGGTGTTGGGCGACCGAGACAGATTGGGGATTCTGTTGGTGTACCGTGCACCCTTCTGCCCAACAGACTCCCTGCCTGAGCTGACAGAGATTGTCTCGCACTTGGTGTTGAGGACTCCCAGGATGTTGGTCCTAGGGGACTTCAATCTCCACACCAAGACGGTGCTGACCAGGGTGGCTCAGGACCTCATGGCCTCCATGGTGGCCATGGGGCTGTCTCAACACATCAGTGGCCCGACCCATGAATGTGGACACACTCTGGACCTGGTTTTCTCGACGGGCCAGGAGGAGGGTGACCTGAGGGTGAGGAATTTGTGTCTGACTCCCCTGTCATGGTCAGATCACTTCCCCATGAGGTTTGAGTTCGAGAGTGGCCTCTCCCTCTGTAAGGGTGCAGACCCGATTGTGCTGGTCCGCCCCTGAGCTGGATGGATCTGGATGGATTTCTGAAGGCTCTGGGGGATTTTCTGGTTGACAAGACTGGTGCTCCTGTTGAGGATCTGGTCAAACTATGGAATGGGGAAATGACCAGGGCTATTGACACAATTGCTCCCAAGCATCCTCTCCCACCTGGCAGAGCCCATTCATCCCCTTGGTAGACACTGGAATTATGGGCGATGAAGCGGGTTGGGAGACATCTAGAGCGTAGGTGGAGGAAATCACATGATGAATCCGACCAAACACACTTGAGAGCCCATTATCAGGTCTATGCTGTGGCGGTGAGGGCGGCGAATAGCTCCTCACAATGCTGTCCGGTGGAGCTATTTCAGGTGGTGCAGGGACTGGTACATCCGGACTCAAAGAAAGATCTCGTGCCACCCTTGAAGGCCCGCTGTGATGACTTCACCAAGCGTTTTAGGGAGAAAATCGCTCAGATTCATCACAAGCTGGACTCTACTATTGAATCAGATTCTACTGGGGAAGGACCAATGCTGCCGTCTGGTCCACAATTGATGGATGAGTTTCAGTTGTTGCGGCCTGATGATGTGGACAAGGTGCTTGGACAGGTACGCCCTACCACCTGCCTATTGCACCCTTGCCCATCTTGGCTTCTTAAGATGGCCAAGGACGGGATTGGGACCTGGATCCTGGGGGTTGTCAATGCCTCTCTGAGGGACGGCTGGGTACTTGCCCCTTTAAAGGAGACGGTAGTCCGGCCAGTCCTAAAGAAGGCATCCCTGGATCCAGAGGTGGCCACCAATTACAGACCAGAGGCCAACATCCCATTCTTGGGCAAGGTGTTAGAGTGGGTGGTGGCGGGACAAATCCAAGCACTCTTGGATGAAACTGATTATCTGGACCCATTTCAGTCTGACTTCAGACCCGGCTATGGTACTGAATCTGCCTTGGTCGCCCTGTATGATGACCTGTGCAGGGAGAGAGACAGAGGGAGTGCATCCCTGTTGGTTCTCCTGAACCTCTCAGTGGCTTTTAATACCATCGACCATGGTATCCTTCTGGATAGGCTTGCGGGATTGGGAGTTGGAGGCACTGCTTTGCAGTAGTTCTGCTCCTATCTCAATGGCCGATTTCAGAAGGTGGTGCTGGGGGACTATGGCTCTGCGCCATGGTAGTTATGCCATGGAATTCCACAGAGGTCCATTTTGTACCCCATGCTATTTAACATCTACATGAAACCACTGGGAGAGGTCATTAGGAGGTGTGGGCTGCGGAATCATCAGTATGCTGATGATACCCAGCTCTACCTCTCATTTTCAACCAATCCAGGTGAGGCGGTGACTGTACTGAACCGGTGCCTGGCTGAGGTAATGGGCGGGATGAGGGCCAATAAACTGAAGCTCAATCCAGTCAAGACGGAGGTCCTGTTGGTAGGTGGATCAGGCTTCAGGATGGGGGACTTGAACCTTGTCCTGAATGGGGTTGCACTCCCTCTTAGGGACAGGGTTCGCAGCTTGGGAGTGCTCCTTGCCCCAGAGCTGACGCTAGAAGTTCAAATAACAGCAGTGGCGAGGAGCACCTTCCTTCAGCTTCAGCTGATTCATCAGCTGCATCCCTACCTGGAGAACGACTGCCTGGCAACTGTGACTCATGCACTGGTAACTTCCCGATTAGATTTCTGTAATGCGCTCTACGTGGGGCTGCCCTTGAAGATGGTCTGGATACTTCAATTGGTGCAAAATAGAGCTGCCATGTTGCTGATGGGGACTGGGCATTGTTCTCAAATAACCCCAGTTCTCCGTCAGCTTCACTGGCTCCCTATTGAAGTCTGGGCCCAATTCAAGGTGCTGGTTATCACCTATAAAGCCCTCAACAGCTTGGGACCTCGCTATCTAAAGGAGCGCTTGTGTCCATATATGCCCTCCCACCCCCTGAGATCAACGGGGGAGGCCCTTCTCCGGGAGCCCTCTGTGAGGGATATTAGGACGGTGAGCACCCGGAGGAGGGCCTTCTCAGCAGTGGCACCCCACCTATGGAATGCGCTCCCCAGAGAGGTCCACCTGGCACTGTCGTTATTTGTTTTTTGGCGCCAGGCCAAGACCTTTTTATTTAAATGATATTTTAATTGTTGATGAGGTTTTTATTTATTGTTTGTACATCTGCTGAGAAACTTCAGAATAATTTTAATTTATATATATTGTTTTTGTAAGCTGCCCCAAGGCTTTGGCGATGGGTACAGCATAAAAATGCTAATATATATATATATATATATATATATATATATATATATATATATTGGGCTGTCTTATGAAGTTGTGGACTATACTTTTTGCTGGGCCTGTAAGTGGCATGCAAATACATTACTAGGCTTTGAGTAAACATGTGTAGTGTTGGCCTTCATAGCAGGTTGGCTTTGTTTAAAATTAATTAATCTAATAATCAAAATATAAAAGCAGAGCAAAGCTATAATGCTGATACTCTGATAATGCCAAAGGGTAAATATACAGATATGCTTTGTTCATAAAGGAAGGTTAAGAACAAGAATCACTCCTCTTGCAATTCCACTCCTCTTTCCTGTTTTGCTGAAACAACAGCAAAGGTACAACCCTATGGTCTCCTGGTGTTGTCTGGGAGAACATAAGAATATTGGGATCAGAGCTCTAAGGTCCTCCAACCCAAGCATCAAGGTTTCAAGGGGGCAAATGGCTTGTGGAGAAGCCTGGGGCTGTTGAGTTGTGATAATTCTAACTGATACCTCAGCCTCCTTCTCTTCCCCTTGCTGGTCCTCAAACCAGATGGCTCAAAGAACCTAACTAGAAAAAAGTGCAGGTCACAAGACACAAGAGTAGTGCCTTGCACTTGGATGCTTATGAGACTCTGAGTTCAGCTGTGAAGATGAGACCCTTCCTGGCAAGTCAGGCCAGGTCCTGGAACAGTAATGTCCCAGTTCTCACTCAAGCCACAAAGCTCACTGAATGATGTTGGACATTTGCACTTTGGGGAGGGCATAGTCAGGCTAAGAAATCTGGGTCCAGCATCATTTGCAATAATGAGGACTGCAAACTGAGGATTGCAAAAGTCTCCCTGAGCTCTGGGGAACCTGTAGCTGCTTGAAATTGCAGCAAAGGATGCCCTTAGGAATGGTATAACCTTCCCCAGCTTCACCAGGAGGGCCCTAGAGAATAATGCCATGTAATCAAGTAGCATCATTCCTTGCCACAGTCATTTTGAGCTCTGATTTCAAACTGTTCAGCAGCTGGACTGAGGAGCTGCAGCCAATCTGAGAACTGATTTTTTAAAGAGGAACAAAGATAAGCTCTGCTCACTCCACAATTGTAAGTTGTACTTCCCAAATGTCATTGGACTTGCTTTTCTGTAAATGTGCCTGATTTTTAGCCTCCTCCTAGGAGAGGACAAAGATTTGACAAATGGGGTGGGGGTTGTGTTCTTTGCTTCAGTAGCTACTGTGACCACCCAGCCCTGGGCCCCCTGCTGCTGGCTTGCCCAGTGGTGTCAGTGATGGGTCATCCTTGTAATTTTGTAGAATAGCCCCTCTGCATTTCTTTATACAATTATGGAGCTCCCAACAAAATGCCCCACAGTGGCACCACTGCTATGCTAAGTTTGGAAGCCCACCAAAATAGGACGGGAGCCCACCAGAAAGGTCTTTATGAAGATCCCTTTATGTCTGGAGTGAATGTTCATTTACGTATTTATTCACTAAAACTATATTAGGTTCATTACTATTTCATTCATTTCTAAAACTGCCATTCTGTTTAGTTACTTAAAAGCTTTCAATCTGTGGCTAGTCTCTAATTTGATTATATTGTGAAATTATTTCATTACACGTTCTAGTTTCATTAGACTTTCTAGGTGATTTATATACCATGGGCAATGGATGTGAGGGAGCAAAAGACATCTGGAGGAAAAGGATGCACAGTTGGGAGTCTTTTTTCCAGAATGAATTAAAATGTCAGAAATTAAGGTTGTGGCATCCATTCCTTGAAACTCAACATTAAGAAAACTAAGATCCTGGCAATTGGTCCTATCACTTCCTGACAAATAAATGGGGAAGAAATGGAGGTAGTGACAGATTTTATTTTCCTGGGCTTCACCACAGGAAGATCACCACAGAAGGTGACTGCAGCCAAGAAATTAAAAGATGCTTGCTCCTTGGGAGGGAAGCTATGGCAAATCTAGACAGCATACTAAAAAGCAGAGACATTACCCTGCCAACAAAAGTGCGTATAGTCAAGGCTATGGTTTTCCCAGTTGTAACGTATGGCTGTGAAAGTTGGACCATAAGGAAGGCTGAGCACCAAAGAATTGAGGCCTTTGAATTGTGGTGCTGGAGAAGACTCCTGTTAGTCCCTTGGACTGCAAGGAGATCAAACACATCAGTCCTAGAGGAGATCAACCTTGACTGCTCTTTAGAAGGCCAGATCCTGAAGATGAAACTCAAATACTTTGGCCACCTAATGAGAAGGAAGGATTCCCTGGACAAAACCCTAATGCTGGGAACAATTGATGGCAAAAGGAGTGGACGGCAGAGTATGAGGTGACTAGATGGAGCCACTGAAGCAGTTGGTGTTAGCTTAGGTAGACTCTGGGGGATGGTGAAGGACAGGAGAGCCTGGAGGAATGTTGTCCATGGGGACGTGATGGGTTGTGCGCGACTTCACTACTAGCATAACATCCATTCCAGTTAAGCAATTTCTATTTGGAAGCTAGATCAAAGCATATTCTTTCCCTCATATAGAAATACAATCTCTGAAACAGCCCCATAGTTGTTGTTTTATTCCATTATTGTACTTTTTTTGTGCTGCTTTTCCATATCCTGGCATCTGAATTAGAAGTTCTTTGTAGAAATGTACAAATCTCTACGAAGAACTATTTCAATTTCACTCAGTTTTTCATTATTCCAGTCTTATGTTTTGTTCATACTGACCTTGCAGAATACACACACACTCACACATTGTGTGCAATCATGGTTGAGATTTGCTTCATAAAATTTACTGTTTGCTTACATTCAGTGTGTGCAAGCTGGAAATCTCTCCCTGAATGCAACCACCTAGCAGGAGTTTTGAACAATGCTACTTTAGACCTCAAGATATTGTGATCTAGAAAACTATGACTCTTCATATGTTTTGATCTGCAAATTACATCATTGGTCATGGTGGGTCAAACTCATGGGAGCAGTAGGCCTAAGCATACCACTTGGACATATCTAACCCTATGTATTATTAAGCATTCTGCCATAAAGCATGATTGATGGTAAACATCAATAACTTAAGTACAAACTGTAAATAACCAGAATGCTTTAGTATTGAGTATGTGATGTTGTTGCTTGGAATACTGTGTGATTAAGTTTGATTTTTAACTTCTAATCCTATCTTCATATCATGTTTGCCATTTGTTATCCAGCACTTTCCAAACTGAATGCAACTCTTGATGTTTTTAACAGCTCTCCTTTTTTTGTCTCTAGGAATGCTATCATAAGTGGATAAAATGGCTAACCAAACATTAATCTCTGAGTTTCTTCTCTTGGAATTCTCAGAGGTTCGAGAACTGCAGATCATACACTTCATCTTCTTCCTGGTATTGTACTTAGTAACACTAACAGGGAATCTTCTCATCATTGCTGCCATAGCTTTTGACCACCACCTTCATACACCAATGTATTTCTTTCTGATGAACTTGGCCATGCAGGACATAGGTTCAATTTCAGTCATCATCCCCAAGTCTATGGTCAATTCCCTCATGAATAGCAGACGTATTTCCTATTTTGGTTGTGTGGCACAAGTCCTCTTGTTCGTCTTCTTTGTAGGATCTGATATTGCCCTCCTTACAGTGATGGCATATGACCGATATGTTGCCATTTGCAATCCACTACAATATGAAATGCTAATGAACAGGACAGCCTGCACTCAGATGGTGGCTAGTGTGTGGATTGCTGGTCTTCTCTATGCAGTGCTGCATACTGGTGGAACTTTCGGAACCCATTTCTGTTCCAATGTTGTCAGCCAGTTCTTTTGTGAAATCCCACAGTTACTGAAGCTTGCCTGCTCTGATTTATATTTAATTGAAATTGGGTCCATTGTTTTTAGTATTATACTTGGATTTAGCTGCTTTATCTTCATCATTGCTACTTATGTACAGATCATCAGAGCTGTTCTGAAAATCCCCTCTGTTCAGGGAAGGAAAAAGGCCTTTTCAACTTGCCTACCTCACCTCATTGTCTTTAGCATATTTTTATTAATGGTATGCTTTGCTTATCTGAGGCCCACTTCCAATGCACCATCACAAACTGATTTAATAATTACTGTAGTCTATTCCATTGTTCCACCCATCATGAATCCAGTAATCTACAGCATGAGGAGCAAGGACATCAAGGTTGCCCTGTCAAGGCTTCTAGTGCTGAAATAAGTTTCCATGAATATGTTCTCTGTGTCAAGAAGTTGGCATTATGCATGATTGTTCTTCTATCATTAACACAAGTGAAAAGAAGACATTATTGTAAATTTAGCAAAACCATATATGACCCCTTCAGGCAGTCATCCTTCATGTGAATATCAAAAGTTTTATTTAGTATTGGGGTTAGTGTTGCAGTGAGAACTCAACAAATAAGCCTGCTTATCTATTGAAATCAATGCATTTTAGTAGCTTAACCCTAAGCAGAACTTTGCTGGATTCAAAACTGCATATTTAGTTCTGTAGATATTTCCTTCAATACATAGCAGGTTAAAAAAAAAAGCAAAACACTGACAATAATTTATAAATAAGTATATATGTATGTAAGTGAATAAATGGATAAATTACAAAATAGAGCAAAGATACAAGAAGTCAGAAAGAAGAATGGAATGAAAGAAGAAAGAAGAGAACAAGGCATGCCCATTCTGGGTGCAGAAGTCCCACTGTGTGAATGGACTTCTGAGTCTGCAAAGACCTTTTTATTTTCCTATTTTAATGCCTAATTGGTTTAATCTGGGTTTTATCATATTGAGATGTTGGGTGTTGTGTTTTGCTCTCATTGCTTGCTTTATTTCATTGTATTTGATGCTTTTGTTGTAAGTCATCCCAAGATGTTGTTACAGTGTGCATGGGTTCCTGAAGGCCTGAGACCCAGAAGAAAATGAAGAATGAAAAAGCATGATGGAACTGACCAGACTGAGAAAACTGAGCCAGGAGTGGTTGGAGAATGGAACACAACAGATAAGAAAATCCCATGCTGTACCATCCGGAGAGAGAATGGAATGTGATGAGAGTGCATGTGTTCAAGATAAAGACCTTCCTCACTGTCGGAGCAATACAATAGTGAAACCAGCTTCCTAGAGAGGTGGTGGGTTCTCCCACACTAGAGACATTCAAAAACAACCTGGAAAGCCATTTGAGTGGGATGGTGTAACTTGGTGTTCTGCAACAGAGGGGGTTGGGTTCAATGGCCTTCATGGTCCCTTCCAACTCTAGTATTCTATGATTCTAAAAGGGTTGGCTTGCCAGGGAAGCACTTTGTGCTTGCACAATGGTCACAGGGGGGCTGCCCTCCTGGTGAGCCACTCTTGGCCAGCCTTCTCTTTCATCAGTTGCATCCATACAAGTGGCAGCTGCACCCATCATGGAAGAGTCCAGATATGGGGCTGGTTTCCTAGTGAGTACCTCACAAAAGAACTCAGAATGTGGGCTACTGCAAAGCAGACAGGAGTTCAGGAAGCTGAGCCCAGGGAATCTGTTGGATTCCCATCCCCAAACACATTCTTCATATAGCCCTAGTTCAACTACATCCAACCCATCATCAGGCACTGGTTCAGAACATGCACAGCCTGGATTTAGCATCATTCTCCCCTGCAAAACATGAATATGTTTCTGTAGTAATTGGCCGTATGAAGAGTCTATGCTAAAAAAATAATAATCATCATCTCTTATCAACAGAGAGACAGCAGAATTTAGTGTTGTGTTATTTCCATGTTCTCTCACATACATTCAAAGGCCTGAATTAGAAAACCAACTTTTTCTCAGTAGCACTCTTCTGCAATGTTGTGTTGAACTCTTGGGACAATGTCTCAAGGAGCACAACTAACCTGCAGCTCATAGTGGAAACTTTGCACATCCAGTGAAGAAAGATGTTCACTGGGAATAAAAGAACTTGTATAAATTATAACTTATGGCTTTGGCTGCATGGACATATGATCATCACAGGGCAATACAAAACAGGATATATCAGAATCTAAATGAAAACTGCATGAAGAAAAAATGGCAAGTTATTAATATGTAACTTATATTGAATGTTTAACTTTCCTATTTCTTAAATATTCATCATATGGTTTTCAATTTACTCTCTGTCTTCCATTTATTTTTCCAGTGAAAAGCAGTTCTATTCTTTGCATTGATTATATGAATATAGGTATTGCTCTTTAGGTATTCGCATTTGGGAAGATAGACTAAAGTAAATAGCACTGCAATCTGACAGCAACATATGATAAATC
Organism: Varanus salvator macromaculatus; assembly: GCA_023646645.1. Classification (NCBI taxonomy): domain Eukaryota; kingdom Metazoa; phylum Chordata; class Lepidosauria; order Squamata; family Varanidae; genus Varanus; species Varanus salvator. Next base: position 133,108 of record JAIXND010000783.1, read on the forward strand.
AGCTCTTGACCAGATGTTATTCTATACAGTGAGAGAAGGATTGTTCAATTAAACAGGCTGCATATATTATTGTCTTGGATCAAAGACTACTTGCATTAATTTAAAAAAAACTGTTTGAGGTTTTTGCCCTGGTTTCATGGGATTTTCCTCCTAATTTTTATCTTAACAAATTGTATATTTGCATCACACAATATTTTGTGTTTGTTTTTCCTCTGGGCAGAAACAATTGTAGAATTGTTTCTACAATTGTATTTTTGCTTTATTTGCTTTTTTAAAAACAATGTTGTTACTGTGTGCCATGAAGTTGTCTCAAACATATGGCAACCCTATGAATGAACATCCTCCAGAATGCCCTGCCTTTAACAGACATATTCAGAACTTGTAAATTCAAGGATTTGGCTTCTTTGATGGAGTGACTCCATCTCACATTTGGTCTTCCCTTTTATCTTCTGCCTTAGACTTCCCTTAGCACGATTGTCTTCTCCAGTGAGTTTTGCTTCTCATGATATGCCCAAAACATGACAGCTTCAGTTTTGTAATTTTTCTTCTAAGGAAAGCTGTAACTTGATCTGATGTTTATTCTCGCATTATTTTAATGTTTAATAGGTTTTAATGTGGGTTTTACTATATTGGAATTATTGGATGCTGAGCTCCATTTTATTTTACATTGCTTTCTTGTAAAACCATCCCAAAACACTAGTAGTTGGATGGTATATAAATGCTTTAAACAAACAAACTAATTTTAACCAATAACACAACACAATGTAATTGTAATCAGAACTCATGAAACAATGTAAAGTTAATGTTAAGTTCTTTATTCCCAGTTGGGTATGAGATGTACAATCAAATGTTTTATGTACTATGGATGTACTATGGATGTGCCTCTGAACATGGATCAAGGTACCACAATGGCCATCTCTGCTGCCCTGTGCCTCACAACTTGCAATTCATCCAGGCAGCCCTTTAGTGAAGGAGGAGCAGGGCACCATTTGGCAAGGACATTAGCCTTCAACCCTGACCACCTCAGAGAGGCAGGCAGCACAATTCTTTCTGTGCCACCTTGAGAGATGCAGGTTGGGGATCTGCATTCAGAGTTCCAGCCGTGAGATCTGGTGACAATGTCAGGAGGCCATAGAATTGTACCCTAACAATCTTATTAAAGTGAAATGTGAGGCAAAGCAGGGTCTACTGCATGAATGGAACATTTAAGCGCATCCAGGGAGTTAAAAGTTGCAACCCCAGACTGACTATCAGTGCTACCAAAAATAAGCAACAAAAGTAAATCTCTTGAATTTAGTTGTGCTAAGATGAAATTAGTACATAGATGAACAGATGAAACAGTGAGATAATTTAGTGTTGACCCCGTGATGTAATGCTGTAGGATTTTGTATGGTAAAGTTGAATCTGCAAGTTTTTATTGAATATTTATTTATTTTTCTTCAAACCTCCCTGACCTGTATTCAACTTGGCAGTATTTTAATAGCTCTCCTTGTTTTTCTTTTAGGGATGCTGCAATACATGAGTAAAAGATATGGATAATCAAACATATGTGTCTGAGTTTCTTCTTATGGAATTCTCAAATTTGCAAGAATTGCAGTTCCTGCACTTCATCTTATTCCTGGTATTATATTTAGTGACAGTAACAGGGAATCTTCTCATCATCTCTGCTGTAGCTTTTGACCACCACCTGCACACCCCCATGTACTTTTTTCTGATGAACTTGGCCCTGCAAGACCTTGGCAGTGTTTCAGCCATTACACCCAAAGTCATGTCCAATTTGCTCATGAATGCAAGACACATTTCTTATTCCGGGTGTGTGGCTCAGGTTTTCTTCTTTGTATTCTTTGTAGGATCTGATTTCTTTCTTCTCACAATCATGGCATATGATCGGTATGTTGCTATCTGTAATCCATTGCAATATGAAATGGTGATCAACAGACAAGCCTGCCCACAAATGATTGCTAGTGTTTGGATCACTGGTCTTTTCTATGGTGCTTTGCACACTGGAGGCACTTTTGCAGTACCTTTTTGCTCCAATATTATCGATCAGTTGTACTGTGAAATTCCACAATTACTAAAGCTCACATGCTCTGAATCATACCAAGCTGAATTTGCCATTCTTGCATTCTGTGCCATTATAGAATTAGGCTGTTTTGTCTTCATTGTTGTAACATATGTCTTGATCTTCATTACAGTGCTGAGAATTCCCTCTGTCCAGGGAAGGCAAAAGGCCTTCTCCACTTGCATCCCTCACCTCACAGTGTTTTCTATATTTATATTCACTGGTTGGTTTGCCTACCTGAGACCACCCTCTGACAATCCATCTGAGCTGGATTTGGCATTAACTGTTGTATATACCCTTGTTCCACCCATGCTGAATCCAGTTATTTATAGCATGAGAAACAAAGAAATCAAAGGTGCCCTTGCTAAAATATTCATTTCATTGTGGTCTTCTATGAAAACATATTTTCTTTTTTAATTGTGCTTCTGGATTAAACTTTATTACTTGGATTTATGTTGGAGAAAAATAATACATCCTTGAGTTACTGATGAGATAGAAAACTGTTTTTATTTTTCCAGAGAATGGTGATCTCAATGCCAGGTGTTTAAAAGTCTGAAGTTGCTACTTCATTTATCTTTCTAACTGGACCACACAGAATTGCTTCCCACATTCTACAATAAATATTTGATGGTGGGAAGAGAAGAAATTGCAGCCAATGTTCAGATAGAGAGGGGCATTTAGTGTCTGTGTCCACACTGTAGAATATTTTGATTCATGAAGAAGAGGTGGCTCCATTCCTCACTATTTTCAGTTCCTGAAGTCTTTTTATTGTTATTTTGACAAGCTTTCATTTATGAGTAAGAGAAAGCATGTAGGTATTTTTTAAACCTGCTGATCCTATCTCTTTTATTGATTATTACATATTGTTCTTTTTAGCAGTTGTGAATGATTAATACAGAGCTTTTCCACCCAAAAGGCAGAACATAAAGTTGTAATATTACTTCAAGACATTTGCTCCAAAATTTATACTCTTCATAGTACTATGTGGAAAATTCACTCTGCTTAATCATTCCTACTTAAGTTGATGAAAAGTGACACTGATTTTGGGAAAAAAAGATCAAAAAATGGGGCAGTTTGGTGGAATTATCGTGGGTGGAATAAGGGGCTCCTGTGATTATCTCAGTTACAAGATGCTGAAGACTGTTGAGAATATCCAGTATTTTTGGTGGTTTAGAATCTTATTTCTTGCCTTAATTCCACTGCAGGAAATCATGTAGTAACTCCTCCATAGGTTTTTCCCTGACAAGAAATACAGGTAGCCAGGAAGGCTGCAGAGAAATTGTGAAATGTTTAATAGAAATCTTCAACTACCTCTCAACAAGATGTTAAGTTTAAAATCACAACCTAAAGGAATGAGATAGGAAACAAGGAAGCCTAGTTCAGGAGAGAATAAATTGAAGGACTTGCTTTGGCTAACAAAGGCAATGTCATTATGATCTCTTTTAGAAGTCAGAGGAATAGTTCTCTCCTGCACCAGATGATTTTATAGAATGTGAGTTGATGCATCACACAAACTCACATTGCCTTCTATTCCTACCATGTTATTTTTGTAATGCTGAGTTTCCATGAGTATGCATATTCTAAAGGGAAAGCAAACTATATCAAAATACATTTCACTGTCTGGTTCTTACTGATGATACTAGCAAAAGTTGATTCAGATTTCGTTAATGTGAGGCAAGTTTGTGTATGGAGTGAGATCAGAAGGTCTCCAGCCTTCGGAATATATTTCTTTAATTCTTGTATTATGAGACAAATTAAAGGCAATGAGGCACTTTCTGTAGATTTACCCCATTCATTCCTTCTAAATGCAGACTGAATTATAATTTGAGCCAGACACTCATACTTTACCAAACTTCCAATGTAATTTACAAAACAAACAAATGAACAAAAATGTTTTTGAGAAACTCACAAAAAAAACCCCTGTACACACTTTTCAAATGTACATGAATATACTTTAATCAATGGAAACATGTTTAAAAATGCATTCATTAGAAAGAAGAGCACAAAGTGCATGTATTAGGCCATTCTATAGGATCAAATATTACAAAATGCCATAGGTCTCCAGCAGAAACCTTCCCAAAGAAACCAAGCCCAGATAAAAAGTACACCCCTTGGAAATTCTCACCACTGAGCAAGGTATATGCAGTGCATACTTTATAATGTGATTGATGTAATGTATACAAAGTATGAATAAATATTCAACACAAAATGGAGGGGATGTATCACATAAACTGAAACTGAAACTACAAATACTTTGGTTTCTTGAAAATACTTTTGTGAAGAGACACAACTAAAATATTCCAAATGTAAACTTTGCAGGTAGATAGTGAAAATTTAGAAAGAAAATAAGATCCTTCCTAAATGATGGCTGCCAGTTTTGGGACACCCAGTATGAAACTCACCTTTAATTTGTGCAAGACTTGTACTTGCCTTTAAACACATCCAGAATGTAATAGATATAATGAGATAATTGCATCAACATTTTTCTGTGCTCTACAATCAAATATAAAGGGAAGTGGAAATTTTTCTAATTTTCTGTATGTGTTACAATGCTTTATGCAGTTCTCAGTTCCAATACTGGAAGTGAGTTCAACTAGGAGGAAATGTTTAAAGCAACAAAACATAGTAAAGTAAAGTAGTAAGGTTGGGTAAATTGAAGAACTCCTTTACATACCACCTTTCATGGAAAGAGTCTACTCATGAAAAGAGTTTACTCTACTTCCATGCTTACTGGGAACAAACATCTGAAGCATATACTTAAATCTGTTTCCATGTGTTTGAGAGAGTCTTTCAGGAGTAACAGATGAAATGTAGAATTTAAAATGGTACTAAAGGAGTCTCTTTTTTCTACAATCTTGGGCTATTTTCCACCAGATGACAAGTCATATCAACCAAGTCACGTGTCTCAGAAGCTAGCACATTTGTCAGATTGATGGGACCACACCACAGGTCTTTGCTTACTCTTGTAATCATAGCTCCACACTGCTCTAAGCATTATATAAAAATGTTATTCCAACATCTTATTTGGATGCTGCAGCACAGATAAAACCTCTGCATCTTAAATAATGTAAACAGTTTTAAATCTTTAATTATTTACTGCTATTCAAAGTATCTTTATGCTTTTTCAGAAGTGCCAGTTGCTAATAGGGACTTTTACAGAAATTCAGCAAATAAATTCTGTCCCTTCACTTGAACATTTGGGATGCCGTCAGTCTATAGCACTTAAAAGCATAGACAGATGGACATTTTGCTCAGCTACTCTACTGTATTTTTTCTTGAAAAGCCACAATCTACTAAATGGCTGATGTAGCCCATAGAAAAGAGAGTAGGGATGGCTCCCTGCAGAGATGACTCTGTGTTGTAGACCTATGCTGCTCAGTTGCTTTGGACTCTAGAGGCCATGCCTCAAGGAACACAAAAGCCCTGATCCTTTAGCTGCATCTACATACTAACCTTTCACCACCTGTGTAAAAGGGAGGGCAAGAACACTTCTACAAGTTTTCCTCTCAAGTTTTGCAGGAGCATCATCATCTAAAGGACATCTGCATGAAGAACAAGGGCAAGTTATTAATATAAGTTTAACCTGAATGATCTGACACTCCACCCTTGCTTTTCTCACATCATCATCATAAGCTTCTCCATGCTTTCCTTACATTTAGTACCAGTTTAAACTTGTTGTGCTTAAGTAGTCTATATGGGTATTGGTTGTAGGATATTTTTGTTTTTCAAGGGGGATTAAAATAAACAGTACTGTAATAGCAAAGAAACATTGAGAAATTAAACTTTTCACTGAAGCACAGTGCTTCAATTTACTGTGACATGGAGGCTTCATTTAATGAAGTAGAATAGGGGGAAATAAATACATAAATATCACCTGTTAAAATTGATTTGAATTCTTTAATACAAATACCTGCTCTTCTCTAATAAAACCAAATTGAATTTATTTATTTATTATTTAATTCCATTTCTTTGCTGCCCCATAACTCAAAGGTTCTCTACATGGCTTACAGTCATTCAGTATGATCCTACACAGCTCAATTTTTCTCAAACTCCCATTTTAAAAATTACTCAATGTATTTTCTACTTCACATTGCAATATTTTAAAGTGCATGTGTATTTTAAGCATTTCTCAAAATATAGGCATTCTTTTCCCTCTTAAATAAAACATGTTTCTGAGTTCTTCCCCCTAATATATGCATTTTTGTCTACATTGTCCATCCTGTATGCATTTTTCATATATTTTCAAATCTGAATATGCATTTATATTCTGTGTTCCTGTCCTCCATTTAGAAAGGAGGCTTCATTTGCTTGCCAATCTTTAATAAAGGTATATTTGGGCTTCATTTATATCTATCATCTAGCTAGAGTTTCCATGACAAAAGTTTTCACATTTTTCTGACAACTTAGAAGTATATCATGAACTCATTAAAATGCAAGTGGATGAAGAGATCTGAAGCTAAGATCATATATCACATACATCTGTCTTTTGGTTTGATATCATCATTACACATTATCAAATGCCTCAGTGTGTGTTTGTGTGTTTGTGAATGTTTCCAAATTCACACTCTTACCAGTGTTTAAAAGGTGTTGTTATATAGATATGCTTTGAGAACATGCATGTGTTAATGCATGTGCATTATTTTTAAAGTGTGATAACAACTTTGGAATCTTCAATTCAGTGTTGAGTGTTTATTTTTTCTCTATCTTAGGTATCTAAAGTCAAGGTAGGGTTGGGAGGAAGAGCATGGTGGGAAGACTGATATGCTATCTTTTGGAATAATGCAAAGGTTAATTTTATTGTGCTAAAAGATAAACAGAACAACCCGAGACCTGGATTTGAACAACACAACAACCCAAATGCAAAGGTAAGTCAGAGCTGAATGAGGGTTCCTATTGGACCACTTGCTGTTGTGTTCTAGCCATGCTAGCAAACCACAGTCTTTAATCATGGACAATAAAGAAAAAGAACCCATTATTTCTTGTTGGGTTTGAAACAGGATGGGGGTTGCTAATGAATGGTTATTGTGATTGTGTTGTATGAACCTAGTTAGTGCATGGAAAGATGGAGGGGATATAATTGGAAGGATTTAATACATTTAATACATTTTCTCTTCTTTTACAACTTACATTCATTTGGTTTCCTTGCAATTGGTGGCTGGCAAGATAATGCTTGCAGCCATCACTGTGCTTGTTGTACTCGAATCTCTTGCTTTGCATGAAGGGATTTTGGAAGATGAAAACTCAACTCTCACTGCTGAATACACTGTCAGAGAATATTATTGTAAAGTCCTTTAAATTTTGTAGTGCATGGATAAAATCATATTCTGTGATGCATTGTTAGTATTGCACATAAATCAAACATGGCACGCCAGTAAATAAGAAATCAAAGGACAAATGGGCAGAACACAATGGAGGTCTCTCATGTTTGGTATGATAAATGTGAATCTCCTGAGTCCTATCCTTTAACCATGTCCAAAGTGAATTCGGTAGAAAGCATTATAAGAGCTCTCCTTGGTTTTCATCTAGGCACAACATGATGAATAAATAAGAATGGCTAACCAGACAGCCGTCTCTGAGTTTCTTCTCTTGGAATTCTCAAAGGATCAAAAACTGCAGATCATATACTTCGTCTTCTTCCTGGCATTGTTCTTGGCAACACTAACAGGAAATTTTCTCATCATTGCTGCCATAGCATTTGACCACCACCTTCATACCCCAATGTACTTCTTCCTGATGAACCTGGCCATGCAGGACATAGGTTCGATTTCAGTCATTATCCCCAAGTCCATGGTCAATTCCCTCATGTATATCAGAGAGATTTCTTATACTGGATGTGTGACTCAAGTTCTCTTGTTCATCTTCTTTGTAGGGTCCGATATTGCTCTCCTAACAGTCATGGCATATGATCGATATGTTGCCATTTGCAATCCATTGCAATATGAAATTATCATGAACCAGGAAACTTGCATTCAGATGGTTGCTAGTGCATGGATTGCTTGCCTTCTCAATGCTGTGTTACACACAGGTGGAACATTTGCAAGCCCTTTCTGCTCTAATTTTGTCAACCAGGTGTTTTGTGAAATTCCACAGTTATTGAAGCTTGCCTGCTCTGACTTGCACTATATTGAACAAGGATTTCTTCTGTTTAGTACTGTAATTGCATCTGGATGCTTTATCTTCACCACAGTCACTTATGCACAGATTCTCACTGCTGTTCTCAAAATCCCTTCTGTTCAGGGAAGGAAAAAGGCATTCTCAACCTGCTTACCCCATCTTATTGTCTTCTCTATATTTTTATTAACGGCATGCTTTGCTTATCTGAGGCCTACACCTGGCCAACCATCAAATCTGGATTTGGTATTTACTCTGCTATATTCAATTCTGCCTCCCATGCTGAATCCTGTAATCTACAGCATGAGAAACAGGGACATCAAGTTAGCCCTGTCAAGGCTTTTATCTCTGGGGCAATCTTCCTAGAATACTTTCTCAATTTGTTTTCTTTACATATGGAATCTATGGATCCTAATCATGCTCAATCATGTACAACTTCATGATAAATGTTAGATGCTGAAATTGGGGATATGGTAGAGGCAGGCTTGAGCCCCTTTGTGCTATATCAGACACTCACAAGATTGGCTTCTCAGCCTCAGCCTTTCCTCTTTTTGAGAAGTTCCCCTGGAATACCTGAAGAGGGTGTCACTGGTGATAGGTCAGGCAAGATTGCAAATAGCAGCAAGGGGGGTTCTAATTTTTGTTTTGTTTTGTTTTGTTTCCTGCTCTTGACTTGTGCCTCACTTAAGCACTGGATTATACCCATGGTGAAATCTACCATCTCACTGTAGATGGTATGACAGCCCATCATGGGTGAAACAAACTCTAGAACAGAGTACAGGTTGTCTGTGTGGCTTATTTAACAAAACTAAGCAGTAAAACAAACAAAAAGTCTTCATGAGTAGAGCGCGTAATTTCTGATGACATGACAACAGACCATGTATGATGGGCTGTCATGTTTTCTGAACTAAGTTAATGGGTCACTAGGCCCATCACAGAAAGTACTCCAGAGAATAAGAAACAGTCAGTTCATCTGCAGAAAAACCACAATGGGCCTGATGGTCAATAGGGCTAACAATGGGTAGTCCCCTCACTTTCTTCCTCAACCCTGCAGCAGGTATTTATGGAGACCTGTCAGTTAAAGCTACCGTCTTTCCACTTCCTGTCACAACTGCAGGTCCCTTTTCACTTGCAACACTTTTCATCTCTTTACAATTTATTGATTTGTTTATTTATTACTTTTATTGCATTGTGACAGAGTGAATCACTGGCCACTCTCATCTTTTAATAGAGCACACAGTAAAAAGACAATGACAATGACATGACAAATACACCCATTTGCATCCTCTGTGGGCTAAACTCCAGAGCTGGCAATGACTATGCCTTGACAGCTGACAGAATGGGAAGTGAGGCTTCCCATTGTGGACTCTTGTAAGTATGCCCCTCTGCACTTGTGAAATTCCATCTGACTTTTAAATTAGTAAAATACCTATGCAAAGTTCTTGCGCTTAATTTGTTTTTAAAGGGTGGCCAAGTGCTGCTTAGGCACTTTGGAGGACCTCTCACTACCTTGGAAATTGCAACATGGAAGTTGTGGCAAGGAGGACACAAAACTGATCTCCTGGGGAAGAACAGAGGGGCAAAGAAAACCTGTGGTTATATATTTATCTATTATTAGATCAGATGACATTTATATTTTGCAGAGGGACATGAAGAAAATGAATTTTATTAGTTATCTCAGAGGTTTAAAGTTGCTAATTTTGAATGGCAGCAACATATATAAATGTGTGTGTGCAAAAGAGAGAGTGAATGTGATGAATCCTAAGTATGTAATTTGACAGGGGAATGGAAATTGTAATCAGCATAAATAAATACATAGTTGAAACCCAAACCATTACATGTCCATTACCTAAGCCTCAGAAAAGCTTGAGAGGATTGCCTATATAAACCATCACCTTCATGCAGACAACTGATGTAAGATGTAATAGACTGCTGAGAATAGAATACCCAAAGGACATGCGGAAATGAGACATGGATAAATTTTCCGCATCTCATTTAACTCCACCACCACCATTAGAGAAAGAATGCTTTTCTGGGAATGTCTTCCCATCCCTCAACCAGTGACCTGCATGGAAAAGAGGTAGCTGAGACTGCCTTCTTGTCTCAGACACCAAATGAATCAGAGCATGATGGCAAACCAATCAAGAGTAAGTGAATTCTTGCTGAACGGAGTCCCTGAAACTCCAGAGGTGAAGATGCTTCACATCATGCTTTTTCTCATCCTGTACTTGGTGGCCCTCACAGAGAACTTTCTCATTACTGCAGTGATCATTTATAGTCATCAACTCCATACGCCCATGTACTACTTCCTGGCCAACCTCTCATTCCAAGACTTCGGCTCCATATCTGTCACAGTCCCCAAGTCTGTGGCCAACTCCTTGATGGACTCCCAAGCCATCTCTTACTCTGGATGTGCCTGTCAAGTTTTCTTCCTTGTCTTCTTCATGATATCTCACTTCTTCCTCCTTGGTGTCATGGCATATGATCGCTACGTTGCCATCTGCAATCCTCTTCACTATGAGACTGTGATGAACAAGAGAACCTGCATCCAACTGGCAACCAGTGCATGGATAGGTGGCCTGTTTTATGCATCACTGTATACTGGAAATGCATTTTCAGTGTGGTTCTGTTCCAATGTAGTGAACCAGTTCTTTTGTGAAATCCCACAACTCCTCAAGATCTCTTGCTCGGAGCCCTATTTTCCTGAAGTAGGAGTGATGACCTTTGGTGCTTGTCTTTGCTTCAGTTATCTTGCTCTCATCACTTTTTCTTATATTCTGATCTTTAGAGCAGTGATAAGAATTCCATCAACACAAGGGAGACAGAAAGCCTTTTCAACATGCTTGCCACATCTTATTGTCATCTCCTTGTTCATGGTGAGTGGCTGCTTTGCCTATTTCAAACCAAACTTCACTTCTGCATCAGTATTAGATTTTTCAGTGTCTATACTGTACTGCATCGTTCCACCAGTGTTGAATCCAGTGATTTATAGCATGAGGAACAAAGAACTCAAAATGGCATTTTGTAAGGTGTTAGTCAACATTTTACCACAAAAACTTTCTCCTGTCAGTCAATGTAGGAAATAGTTCCATTTCTCTATACATGTAACAGAAAAAGTTTTGTGTACACTATAATTCAATTGTTTGTTTTTTCTATATTAGGATAAAGACGCTACATTTTTTCTGACCACAGTTCTTTGTTTTATTTGTTGCATGATGACATTTTTAAGAGTGCCCATGGAAATATGTGTAGATCATTGAATATATTCCTCTTAATATGCAGATTTTGAAAGTATCTTGGGAAAAAATACATGTTGTAGTTTTCATATCTATGTGCATATGTGTGTATACACTTGTCCTGTATAAAATAATGGTTTTGTATGCATTCAAAAAACTGCAAACTTCACTGCAATATCCTATTGAGTATGGAAATAGAACTCAGTTTCTCATTTATATACTATGTTGGGAATTGTAAAGTACATTTCAACCCATCAGCTCAGTTAAATATTTCCTTGATTCCTACAAATCAATTCAACTTATTGTGAGTAAGGAAGAGAGACAAACCCTCACCCTCCACAGCACCCCACCTTGCCACCTGCTCGTATGCAGCAAGACCCTGGTGCAGGTGCCCTTCTTCCTCTCTTCACTATACCTGGCACTGCCCTGTCCCTCATGATGAAAACAGTAGTTGTTTGTCCATCTACACAAAGAGTTTTCTTGCAGCAAAAGACTTCTTTGTGGGGATAGGGAAGTGGAATCACCACCATGGCTCCATCCACCCTCCACATCTCATAGTAGGATGAGCAGGGAGCCCTGAGGAGCATTATGCTGGCAGTGAGAAGGGTGACTGCCCATGCAGCAGGCTGGAGCGAGCCCTGAGCATGGGAGTTTCTCAGATGCAATCCAGGCAGCCTGACTCTTGATCTCTTAACTAGGCCTCAGCAGAGTCAGGCAGCCCATTTAGAAGACTGGCATATGGAGAGGAGGCAAGCTCACTTTCAGAATGCCCTTCCTGAAGGTAAGAGGCTCAGACATGCTCATAAGGAGATTTCCTAGAAACAATTACTAGATTGGGTTCAACAAACTGCTCTGTGCATGCTCAGGTATTTGTTGATTTCTCTAGTGTGCTACTTGGGAATTGGTGGGGTGGTGCCACAATTGGTGACTCAGAACCTCAGCGTATCTCCCATTTCATAAGCACAAGCCCACTCATGCAGTGCTAGATTTAGCCAGTTACACACTACTATCATGTCTGAAATGCGGGTTGTGAATACAGTTTGAGCAAGGATTCTGAATAAATATATAAAACTTACTTTCTGTAATTGAAAGAACAATACAAGCCATTCCAAGCATTTGCACATGCTTAAGAAATATACTGCATTCACACAACAATTCTATGGCTTGTTCTCAAGAATTGCTGGCTGGGATTCATCAGAAGCAGAAGCAGTATTGGAACACAAAGCAGATGAAGAGGGAGTTGGGGAGGATGGCCCATGCCAAGACACTGACATGAAATACCTGGAGGTACTTCTCTCACAGACAGACTCAGGTGGAATTCCTGGAAATATTCACAATATGCAACAGGCTGGACCTGAGCATGGGAGTTTCTCAGATGCAGACCAGGCAGCCTCACTCTGATGAGGCATCAACAGCAGCAGGCAGCCCAATTAGTTGATTGGTCCATGAATATGAGGCAAGCTCTCTTTCAGAAGGTCATTCCTGAAGGGATGAGGCTCAGGCATGCTCATAGTGAGAGTTCTTGAAGGCAATTGCTAGATTGGGTTCAATAAACTGCTGTGTACATGCACACATATTTGCTCTGGGTGATTTGTCCTTGGTATCAATAAAGAGCACTTTGCAAGGAAAATGGTCTGGGGCTTTGGAATATTCAAAGGAGGAAGCCTGGCTTACAATACACTATAATGCAGCCACTTCTGGGAAGGAGGCTGGTATCCATGTTAGTATGGAGGCTGGTGGGAACTCTGTGGGTAGTTTTCCTAGATCAACTGGGAATCCATGGCATGGATAGCCTGCACCTCATGTCTGGTAGCAGTGTGAATTTGCAGGTTCAGCAGGCTGCAGAGGGTGAGGAGGCTGAAGCTGGCTGGTTTCCACTACCATACAGAGTACGGAGTCCAACTTGGCCTATCCAAACATTTTGTAGAAAGCTCTTTGGGCTCACATGACACAACCAAACAAATTTGTCCTTCATGATGAGCCAACATGTTCCTAAAAAATAATATGCGGTTCTCCTTTGTCTCATCTCCTCTTGACTTGCCTTGTCTTTTGTTGTTCTATGTCTAGAGAATATTAACTCTACTGTTAATATTGATGCATTTTTAGTTTGGATGATGAGGGATTCCTTGAGGAAAAACCAATAAAGTACAATTTTTATTGTTTGCTTATTTATTTGATTTAGACAACAACACTCAATAGTGCAACCATTGGTTATATGTCATATTGCATTAAACATGTGATATCTTTCAAAAAAGATAATGGATCTGCAGGTTGCCATTCAAGTCCCTAACATAAGGCTAAAAAGCAGTTTGAATCATGCCCAATGTATACCATCATTGCCACACAGACTTTTGACTTCATCTGGTGAAGCTGCAATAAACTCCTGAGAACTGAACTCTCCAAGGACATGTAGAAATGGGACATAGTTAAATATTCCACAGCTCATTGTGCTCAAGCAACATCATTAGAGAGAGAATGCTTTTCAAAGGCTGTCTGTCCATCCCTTGAATGTTAAAGCTGGGTAAGAAAGGAGTAGCCGAGACTGCCTTCTTTGCTCAGACACCAAATAGTTCACAGAGTGATGACAAACCAGTCAAGAGTGAGTGAATTTTTGCTGAACGGATTTGCCGACACTGCAGAGCTGGAGATGCTTCACATCACTGTTTTTATCATACTGTATTCCGTGGCCCTCACAGAGAGTATTACCATTGTCATGGTCATCATCTATAACCATCAGCTCCACACGCCCATGTACTTCTTCCTGGTCAACCTCTCATTCCAAGACTTCGGCTCCATATCTGTCACAGTCCCCAAGTCTGTGGCCAACTCCTTGATGGACTCCCAAGCCATCTCTTACTCTGGATGTGTCTGTCAAGTTTTCTTCCTTGTCTTCTTCATGCTATCTCACTTCTTCCTCCTTGGTGTCATGGCATATGATCGCTACGTTGCCATCTGCAATCCTCTTCACTATGAGACTGTGATGAACAAGAGAACCTGCATCCAACTGGCAGCAAGTGCATGGATTGGTGGTCTTTTCTATGCAACACTTTATACTGGAAATGCATTCATGATGCAGTTCTGTTCAAATATAGTCAACCAGTTCTTTTGTGAAATCCCACAACTCCTCAAGATCTCTTGCACAGGGTCATATTTTCCTGAAGTAGGAGTGATGACTTTTGGTACTTGTCTCTGTTTCATTTATCTTACTCTCATCACTTTTTCTTATATTCAGATCTTCAGAGCAGTGATAGGAATTCCATCTATGCAAGGGAGGCAGAAAGCCTTTTCAACATGCTTGCCACATCTTGTTGTCATCTCCTTGTTCATGGTGAGTGGTACCTTTGCCTATTTGAAACCAAGTTCCACTTCTACATCGGTATTAGATCTCTTGCTGTCTGCACTGTATTGCATAGTTCCACCAGTGATGAACCCAGTGATTTATAGCATGAGGAACAAAGAACTCAAAATGGCATTTTGTAAGCTGATTGTCAACATTCTGCCTCAAGTGTTGCAGAAAAAACATTCTCCTGTGCATGTAATGTAGGAAATATTTCCATTTCTCTAAACATGTTGCAGGAAACTTTTTGTGTACAGTTTAATTCAATTGTTTTTTTCTAGATCAGAATAAAGATTCCGCATTGTTTTGGCACTACAGTCCTAGATTGAATCAAGCCAGAAATGTCTTTAGAAGCAAAAGTGACAAAAGTGAAGTGCTCATACTTTGGGCCATTCATGAGCAAGCAAAACTCACTGCAGAAAACAATCATACTAGGGAAAATTGAAGGAAGAAGAAAATGATGACCAGGAGTGAAATGCATTGTCCTTTTTGTGGAAGTCATGGACTTGAATTTGCCTGAACTGGGCAGGGTTATCCTTCATGGGACATTTTCAAGGGCTTTCATTCCTATGGTCAAAGGTGCCCTGATCACACATAAAAAGAATTACAGAAATATATATTTTCTTGATTGCTTTCAAAATGCTGTACCCTGCCTTTCCATCAGTGATGGCTCGAGTTGGCCTACACTACAAAATGAACAAGGTACTTTATAATATTATAATATAATATGAGAGGTATTTTAAAAATAAAGAACAGAAAATTCTAACCATTCCAAATAAAATGTGAATAATGAATGCTGAAAATGAATGAGCAGTACCTTGAATGGCTAGCAGTATCGCCATCCCTTGGATCTCCCTGGGCAAGGCATTCCTAGTCTAAATGATGCAGTCCCTTTCATCTGATCTCTTTCTGGATGTCTGACAATGTTGTCAGAAGCAGCACATCATCTCCCTGGGTAAAAAGATTGTCCAAGCAAGCTCATACTAAAGGAAGGGGTTCGTATGATATCCCCTATTCAGAATGTTTATTGTGGGGTCTTAAAACTCTGGGCCATGGGTTAAATCTGTCCTGTCTCAAGCCCAAAATTGTCCCCATGGGCTTCCTGAGATGCCACTACCTTTCCCCCAGCAACCAACTGTTTGGTGTATTGTTATCTTTTGTACAGTTTTTCTCACTTTCAGAAAGGCTGCACTGTTAGCAGCAGGAGTTCTTGGATAAGTTCTGTTGCCATCTCCAGTAGTATTGGGCCTGCCCTTGATTGATCCCCCACCATTTCAATGCAACCCAAAAGCAGTTTCTTGAAACTGAATTTGCCTTTGGGCAGAAAGAGGTGTCAACATGAGGTAACTGAGGATCTCTCAATGAGGTATCAGCAGGGTCAGGCAGCCTAATTAGATGATTGAAGCATGAAGATGAGGCAAGCTCACTTTCAGAAGGTCCTTCCTGAAGGGATGAGGCTCAGGCACATTCATAGGGAGAACTCTTGGAGGCAATTGCTGGATTGGCTTGAACAAACTGCTCTGTACGTGATCTGGGTGATTCGTCCTTGGGGTCAATAAAAACACTTTGTAAAGGAAATGGTCTGTGGCTTTTGATTGCTCAATGGAGGAAGCCTGGCTTACAAGACACTATACTGCAGCCACTGCTGGGAAGGAGACCAGTATCTATGGCAGTATGGAGACTGGGGGGATCTCTGTGGATAGCTTTCCCTGACCAACTAGTAAATCATGGGCTGGATAGCCTGCACCTCATGCTTGATAGTGGTGTTTGTTTGCAGTTCAGCAGGCTGCAGAGGGTGGGGAGGCTGCAGTTGGCTGCCCATCACCAGCACAGAGTCCAACTCAGCATCAGCACAGACAACCACAGGTTCTCCTACAACAGGACATCTCCCTGCATTTCACCAATGTTGTGCAAGATGCAGCACACTACCATCATGTCAGACACAGTGTGCCCTCCCCCCGCCCCGCACACAAATCCTACCAGAACTTCAACTGCTAAAGTGCACTTCATGGGCAGATGTTCCCTGCTGTGGTAGTCCTAGGAATTCTTCTGCTTAGCTATTCTGGGGAAGAGGTACGGCTCAATCTGGCATGGCTGCAATGTGAACATCAGGATGCCAAGAATCAGGGGACAGATGAGTCCGCAGGGGGAGAATTAGAAACAAGACATCTCAATTCAGCTTGTCT
Source organism: Varanus salvator macromaculatus (assembly GCA_023646645.1). Taxonomy (NCBI): domain Eukaryota; kingdom Metazoa; phylum Chordata; class Lepidosauria; order Squamata; family Varanidae; genus Varanus; species Varanus salvator. Next base: position 150,040 of record JAIXND010000783.1, read on the forward strand.
TCCAAGGTCAAGTTCCAGAGAAGATCCAGGTTGTGGCTCCAGTAAGACACCTCTTAAAACACATCTTGGAACTGCCCCCTGGAGTCCACCACTGCCTGCAGCAACAAAGTGTAATAGTGCTTCTGAGGGATGGAGTGGGGATGAAGCAGAACAGGTCCTCCAAGTCCATGGGCACTTAGCGAACACTGGCTCTCAGCTTGGAGAACACACATGCACATATACATACACATGCACCTTATGGGAAAAAGAGAGGTGAAGGGAAAACAGTGCCTGAGCAAAACCAAAAGAAAATGTTTGTGCTAAGGGCAACTAAATCCATGTGGGTTGCTCAAGTGTGCTACTTGGACATTGGTGGGGTGGTGCCATGGGTGATGATCCAGACCTCAGCAAGAGAACTGAAGGTTTTAAGCACTCTTTCCAAGTGGCCACACTCTGCTTCCTACAACCACAATAGGGTGGGTAACTTGGTTCACCTGACATGGCATCCCATTGAGGGTTCAGCATCCTCCAGAACAACCTTGGTTTGTCAGAGTGACTTTTTGCCCACAAAATATTTTGTAGAAAGCTCTTTGGACTTGCATGACACAACAGACGAAAATTGCCAGTCATGATGAGCTGCCATGTTGCTAAAAAGTGATATAGAAACATAGAAACAGCGAGTCAGAAGGGGCCTCCCGGGCCATCAAGTCTGACCTCTGGTACCAGCCGGCTCCGCTCATGACATGCCCACCATGTGCATGTGCAGCCTGTCTTTGAACACCCTCACCGATGGGGCCTCAACGACCTCCCGTGGAAGCCCATTCCATGCCCTCAGGGTCCGAACTGTCAGGAAGTGCTTCCTGGCATCCAAATTGAACCTTGGCTCCCTGAGCTTTGCTCCATTGGAGCGCGTCCTGCCTTCCTCTGCAGGGGAGAACAGGCCTCTCCCCATCTCCATGTGACACCCCCTCACATACCTGTATGTTGCCAACATATCCCCTCTGAGTCTCCTCTTCTCTAAGCTGAAGAGACCCAGTTCCCTGGCACTGCTTTGTCTCATCTCCTGCTGTCTTGTCTTGTTCAATTGCTTTGACTCTTTTTTTAATATTGATGCTTTTTTCATTTGGATGATGAAGGATTCCTTGGGGAAAAACAAATCAAGAAAAGTTCATTTTATTGTTTGCTTATTTATTTCATCTATAAAACCCCACTCAATAGGCCAAAGCAGGACTCTCTGGACAGGGGACTTCCAAAAAGCAATAAAATACAAATTAAGCAATTAAAAAACCATCTATGATAAACATACAGTACTTTGCTAAATAAAATTTTAACTGGATTCATCCTTACCCAAGATAGTGAATAAGTAATCACTAAACATTTATTTAATGACTGGAAAGATAAAATCATAGATTCAACAGTTTGAAGGGCTAAAACTTGTACTATGTCACATCAGATAAAAAATGTGATACCTTTAAAAAAAAAAATTAAGGAATGTGCACTTTGCCATTTTTTTCCCAAGTCCCTAACATAAGGCTAAAAAGCAGTTTGGATCATGGCCAATCATACCATCATTGTCACTTTTGACTTCATCCTGTGGAGCTATAATAGACTCCTGATAATTAAGCACCCCAAGGACATGTAGAAATGAGACATAGTTAAATATTCTACAGCTCAATCAGATCAAGCAACAATATTAGAGAAAGAATGGTTTTCAAAGACTGACTGTCCATCCCTCAAATGGTAAAGCTGGATGAGAAAGGCATAGCTGAGACTGCCTTTTTTTCTCAGACACCAAACAATTCAGAGTGTGATGACAAACCAATCAAGAGTGAGTGAATTTTTGCTGAATGGATTCCCAGACACTCCAGAGCTGGAGATGCTTCACATCATTGTTTTTATCATACTGTATTTGGTGGCCTTCACAGAGAACTTTGTCATCATCACAATCATCATTTGTAGCCATCAGCTCCATACACCCATGTACTTCTTCCTGGCCAACCTCTCATTCCAAGACTTCGGCTCCATATCTGTCACTGTCCCCAAGTCTGTGGCCAACTCCTTGATGGATACCCAAGTCATCTCTTACTTTGGTTGCATCTGCCAAGTTTTCTTCCTTGTCTTCTTCATGATATCCCACTTCTTCCTCCTCGGTGTCATGGCTTATGATCGCTACATTGCCATCTGTAATCCTCTTCACTATGAGAATGTGATGAACAAGAAAGCGTGCATCCAGCTGGCAGTGAGTGCATGGATAGGTGGCCTTTTGTACTCAACATTGCATACTGGAAATGCATTCTCAGTGCAGTTCTGTTCAAATATAGTTGACCAGTTCTTTTGTGAAATCCCACAACTCCTCAAGATCTCTTGCTCAGACCCATATTTTCCTGAAGTAGGAGTGATGACCTTTGGTTCTTGTCTCTGTTTCAGTTATCTTGCTCTCATCACTTTTTCTTATATTCAGATCTTCAGAGCAGTGATAAGAATCCCATCTACACAAGGGAGGCAGAAAGCCTTTTCAACATGCTTGCCACATCTTGTTGTCATCTCCTTGTTCTTGGTGAGTGGTACCTTTGCCTATTTGAAGCCAACCTCCAATTCTTCATCCGTGTTAGATCTCTTGCTGTCTGCCCTGTATTGCATAGTTCCACCAGTGATGAACCCAGTGATTTATAGCATGAGGAACAAAGAACTCAAAATGGCATTTTGTAAGCTGATTGTCAACATTTTGCCTCAAGTGTTGCAGAAAAAACATTCTCCTGTGCATGTAATGTAGGAAATATTTCCATTTCTCTAAACATGTTGCAGGAAATTTTTTGTGTACAGTTCAATTCAATTGTTTTTTCTAGATCTGAATAAAGATCTCACACTGTTTTGGCACTGCAGTCCTAGATCGAATCAAGCTAGAACTGTCTGTAGAAGCTAAAGTGACACAACTGTAGTGCTCATACACTGAGCCCGTCATGAACAAGCAAAACCCACTGCAGAAAACCATCATACATAGGTTTTGCACAAAAGGCAGTAGCTGTGCTAGTATTCTAGGAAACAGTGGTATTTTTCTAGACATGTTGCAGTAAAGATTTTGTAAACCTTTTCATACACTGTGTTTTGTATATCTGGGAAAAGACCCTATATTGTTTTGTGACATGTAAGACCGGACACTAATTTATTTTACATAACTGTGAAATACTCATTTTCATCAAGACATTACCAAGCAGTCTTGTGCTTTCTGAAACTAGAGTGGAATCACAGGGTTGGCCGGGGGCGGGGGGAGGGGGGTATTTAGGAATATGAGGAATTTTGTTTAAAATCATGGAATGTTCATGAAGGTTGTAGCCTGAATACCATACAACAGGGCAAAATGACCCCAACCCAGAGTGTTTAGGGAGGGGAAGTTAAAACTGTGGGTCAAAGCTGTCCTTCCTCAAGCCCAGAACTGTCCCCATGGGCATTCTGAGATGCCACTACCTTTCCCCCAACATCCAAGTGTTTGGTGCATTGATAGCTTTTGTGCAGTTTTTTCTCACTTTCAGAAAGGTTGCATTGTTAGCAGTGGGAGTTCCAGAATAAGTTCTGTTGCCATTTTCTCTAGTTTTGGACCTGCCCTCATTTGGCTTTGATCCCCTACCATTCTAATGCAAACACAAAGCCCTTTCCTGAATTTTGCCTTTGGGAAGAAAGAGGTGCCAACCAAGTGCTAAATGGTTAAAGGTTTAGGGTCTTCATTGTGGAAGTATTTCACTGTGTCAGCTGTGTGGATGACTAAAGCAGAAGAATAAAGAATGTGTTGACAGCAATCTCACATAGAGTGATAGTATATTGCATTCTTCCATGGGTTGATGCTTCCACATTGTAGGAAAAATAGCTTTCTTTTGAGTGTCTTGCTCATACTACCTACCAATAAAGCTTGTTTGGTAAATGCAAATATTGCTATTCTGCCCAAGGGGACAATTTCTCTCTCATTGTTTCTCTTTCAGTCTCACACAATCCATAATATTATAAAATATTAGCTTGTCCCTTCAGAGGCAGTCTTCTTCAGAACTAGCAAGCCCACATTCCTTTTAAGATGAATTCTCAAAAACTCAGGATGGGCACAACATGGACCTGCATCTTTTTCCCTGCTTTATTGTGTCTCCAAATGTAATATGAGTTCATGTAACAAAGAAATTAACTGGAGATGTACTATACTAGGCAACATTTAACATTCATCACAGTGCAGAAGGAAGCACTCATATGGCGTGGATGATTATTGCAAGGGCAGGACTGAGCAAAGCTCTGTAACTTCATTGCATTCCTGTATTGCTCTGGAGAAGACCAAGCTGGAGTTTCTCCTCTCTCTCATTTTTGAGGGTTCATTTCACCTGTTCCAATTTTGAGATTTTTTAGGAGTGTCCATGGAAAATTGTATACAGCTTTGAATGCATTCCTCCTAATGTACAGATTTTTAATATCTCCTAACCAAAAATACAGATCTGTATGAGGTTTTCTTCCCTCCCTCCCCCTCTCCCTTCCCCACCTCAAATGCTTCTTTTCCTTTTTTTTTTAAACTTGAGAAATGCATTGCAAAATCCATCAATATACAGAAATTGAAAAACAACTCTAGCTTCTAGTTGATGTACTAAGTTGGGAAGTGTAAAGTTCAAATCAACGCATCAGCTCAGAGAAATAAGGCCTTTATTCCTACAAATCACTTCAGCTAATTGTGAGTAAGGAAGAGGGACAACCCCCTCCCCTCACAGCACCCGAGACCCTGCTGCAGGTGCCCTTCTTCCTCTCTTCAGTATGCCTGGCACTGCCAAGACCCTGATGATGCAGACAGAACTTGCCTGTGCATCTGTACACAGAGTTTGCTTGCAGCAGGAGAGTTCCTTGTGGGGACAGAGAAGTGGAATCAGCACTGTGGCCCCATCCACCCTCCCACATCTCACTGTGGATTGGGAAGAGAGCCATGAGGAGCACTATGCTGGCAGTGAGAAGGATGACTGCCTTGAGAAGGATGTCTACCCATGTAGCAGCCTGGAGTGAGCCCTGAGCATGGGAGCTTCTCAGATGCAGGCCAGGCAGCCTGGCTCTTGATCTCCTGATGAGGCTTCAGCAGAGGCAGGCAGCCCAGTTAGAAGACTGACACATGGCTAGGAGGCAAGCTCATTTTCAGAAGGCTCTTCCTGAAGGGATGAGGTTCAGGCATACTCATAAGGAAACTTCCTAGAAGCAATTGCTAGATTGAGTTTAACAGATGGCTCTGTGCATGCTCAGATATTGGTTGGTTGCTCTAGCATGCTATTTGGGCATTGGTGGGGTGGTGTCACAGATGACGCCACAGATGGTGATCCATGACCTCAGCAAGAGAAGTGAAGTTTTCAATGCCTCTTCCCAATTGGCCACACTCTGCTTCCTGCAACCCACAAAAGGCTGGGTCACTTGGTTCTCATGGCATGGCATCACATTGTTCACCATCTTCCCAAACAACCCTTGGTTTGTCAGACTGGCTGTTTTGCAGAAACCTCTTTGGGCTGGCATGACACAATAGAAAAAAAATGTCTTTCAAGTTGAAAAAAAAGTTATGTGGTACTGCTTTGTCTCCTCTCCTCTCCTCTTATTCTATTGCTTTAACTCTATTATTAATGTTGTGTTAGTTGCAAAGTCATGTCCAACCCATCATGACCCCATAGGCAACATTCCTCCAGGCCTATTATTAATATTGATGCATTATTAGTTTGGATGATAAGGGATTCTTTGGAGGAAAAAAAGTAAAGCTCATTTTATTATTTATTTCTTGATTGATTGGTTTGTTTTATACAACCTCACTCAATAGTCCCAAGGAAGACTCTCTGGTCAGTGTACATCCAACAAAGAAACAGCATAGAAATTAAGCAATTAAGAGCCCTTTTATGTCAAAATCTATGAAAAAAAATTCTAGGATGAGGGTGACATAATACTTTAACAGGATTTATCCTCAACTAGTATACTGGATAAATAATCACTTAGCATTTATTAAATGAATCTAATTAGAGTTAATGTCATTCACCCACAGTATGTCATATAGAATGATAACTTTTACTATTTTTTTTTAAATGGGTGTGCAGGTTGCCATTGTTTTTCAAGTCCCTTACATAAGGCTAAGAAACAGTTTGGATCATGGTCAGCATATACCATCATCTCACAAAGACATTCAACTTCATCTTGTGAAGCTGTAATAGACGCCTGAGAGTTGAGCTCCCCAAGGACATGTAGAAATGAGGAATGCTTAAACTTTCCACAGCTCATTGTGCTCAAGCAGAGAGAGAGTACTTTTCAGAGGGTATCTTCCTATCACTTAACCAGTAAACTGGATGAGAAACAGGTAGCTGAGACTGCCTTCTTTTCTCAGACACAGAACAAGTTAGAGCATGATGGAAAACCAAACAAGAGTGAGTGAATTCTTGCTGAATAGATTCCCGGATACTCCAGAACTGAAGATACTTCACATCATGGTTTTTCTCATACTGTATGTGGTGGCCCTCACAGAGAACTTTCTCATCATCACAGTCATCATCTATAGCCATAAGCTCCATACACCCATGTACTTCTTTCTGGCCAACCTCTCATTCCAAGACCTTGGCTCTATATCTGTCACAGTCCCCAAATCTGTGGCCAACTCCTTGATGGACAGCCAAGCCATCTCTTACTTTGGTTGCATCTGCCAAGTTTTCTTCCTTGTCTTCTTCATGATATCCCACTTCTTCCTCCTTGGTGTCATGGCTTATGATCGCTACATTGCCATCTGCAATCCACTGCATTATGAGAGTGTGATGAACAAAAGAACCTGCATCCAACTGGCAATCAGTGCATGGATTTGTGGCCTTTTTTATGCAACACTTTATACTGGAAATGCATTCTCAGTGTGGTTCTGTTCCAATGTAGTGAACCAGTTCTTTTGTGAAATCCCACAACTCCTCAAGATCTCTTGCTCAGAGCCCTATTTTCCTGAAGTAGGAGTGATGATACTTGGTGCTTGTTTAGGTTTCATTTTGTTTGCGCTAATTCCTTTTTCTTACATTCAGATCTTCAGGGCTGTTCTAAGAATCCCATCTACACAAGGGAGGCAGAAAGCCTTTTCAACATGCTTGCCACATCTTGTTGTCATCTCCTTGTTTGTGGTGAGTGGTTTCTTTGCCTATTTGAAACCTACCTCCACTTCTGCATCAGTATTAGATTTCTTGGTGTCTATACTGTACTGCATAGTTCCACCAGTGATGAACCCAGTAATTTATAGCATGAGGAACAAAGAGCTCAAAATGGTATTGTTTAATCTGGTTGTCAACATTTTGTCTAAAATGTAGGAAACTTTCAATTGTCTAGACCTGTTGCTGTAAACTTTTATATATACACCTTAATTCAGTTCTTTTTTATACCTTAGGGAAAAGATAACAAATTATTTTGTAAGTACAGTCCTGTATGAATGGACATTAATTTTCTATAAATAACAATGCAGCAGTGCTTTTTACAGGCAACTTTCTTGCTAGAACTGAAGTGGAATCACAGGAATACAGTGGTGATGAACATATGCAAGGTGCTCAAATGCATGAGGTTTGTAGGGTCACCCTTCCAATTTGTTGTCGGGTATTGAGCTTAAGTAACATATGGCAAGGCAAAATAACCCCATTCTGTTTTTCTTTATGCAATATCTGTATCTATGTATATATAGGGATATACATTTATTTATTTCCTTGCATACTTTCAAACTAGATATAGCCTGATTTTCCTTCACTGATGGTTCCAGGCAGGGTACAGCCCAAGATTTCGAGCAACTTAAAAATATAAACAATATCAACAACTCAGCTATAAACCCATACAAAGTAAAATGTGAATAAGAAGTACAGAAAATTTCAGCAAATCACTGTAAGAAAAAGCAGTATTTTAGCTGTTCTGCCAAAAGCAAGCAGTGAATTGACCATGTGGCTCTTCCTGGACAAGGCAATCCCAGTCTAGCTATACCCATTTCATGTGGTCACTTGTTGGTTTTCAAAGAATCAGAGCAAAAGGAAAACAATGGAACACAATGGCAGAAGGATTTTGCAGACTGTAGATGAAAATTTTGGGTCATTTATTTGAATAACTGCATTGCAAAATCCAGACATGAAGAGAAACTTAAATATGCTTTTCATTCATGCATTGGGCTGGGAAGTGTCAGGTTCATGCCTACATGTACATTCACTGTTTTTATTATTTACTGTATGATGGGTTCATGACAAGAGAAAAAGCAAGTATATATACACAGCCCTCACAAATATATGCAAAAATCCTGCAGAGATACAGTGGTAGCAACATAACTGGATATCTAGATCAGCTCACCAGGCTATCACCTCTGGTGTTGCTTCATGCAGTTCTAAGGAGCCAGGAAACAGACATCTTGGGCATTCTTGCACAATATGTTTGATAGTTTACATGATGGCAACACAGTCACAAGGAGAACCTTCCCATCCCCATTGATACAGAGTAGAGACACTCCTTCCAGTATCACATCTAATTCTATTCAATTTCACCCAGACAAAGCAAGGCAGGTCATAGCCAGTGAGTTTGGAAGCCCTCCCTCCCTCACCTATGGTGAAGATTTGTTCACTGTTTCATGCATTATGAAATGACAATACAATCCCAAAAATAAAATGCAGAATGCAATCCAAATGCACAAAACCTTTGGATTTGCAGGTGCACAGGCATCCTGTGCAGGGCAGAAAGAACAAGAAAGTGAAGGTTTCATCCTGCCATCTTGGCAATGCCTCTGCCTGCTCTTCTCAGTGCTGGTTGCTCCTATGACTTCAGGGATACACCCAGCACTGTAGCAGCCCCAGGGTGGAGAGGATATTCTGTGCTTGGAGCCCCACTTATGAAAGCTCACATTTTCAGAGCTGCCCGCAATTTAAAATGCACAGATTCACAATCTTTTTGGGTACAATGTCCAGGATCTACAATTTCTGTGCTATACATCAGACATCCAGATGAGAATTTTAACAGTTTTCCCCAAAGGGGCACACTATGCTTTTGGCAACACACAATGGGTTTGGTCACCTGGATTCAGATGCCTTGGCATCCCAAGGGTTCACCATCCTCTGAAACGAGCCATGCTTTCTCAGAGTGGACTTTGCACTCAAAATATAGTCTTAAAAGCTCTCTGGGTTTGCATGACACAACAACAGCAAAATTCTTTTGACACAAATACAAAAGTGCAATTAATTTTGAGTTGTCATGTTGTAAAAATCAGTCAAAATGTGGTGCTGTTTTGTCTCATGTTGATCTTTTTAAAAAAACTCCAAGTTCTTGGTAAACTCGTTGATGGACTCCCAAGCCATCTCTTACTCTGGATGTGTCTGCCAAGTTTTCTTCCTTGCTTTTTTTTTTGGTGATATCCCACGTCTTCCTCCTTGGTGTCATGGCATATGATCGCTACGTTGCCATCTGCCATCCTCTTCATTATCAAACAGTGGTGAATAAGAGAAACTGCATTCAACTAACAACCAGTGCTTGGTTAGGTGGCCTATTCAATGCAGCACTGTATACGGGAAATGCATTCACACAGTTCTGTTCCAATATAATCAACCAGTTCTTTTGTGAAATCCCACAACCCTCAAGATCACTTGCTTGAACCAAAATTTTCCTGAAGTAGGAGTGATTACATTTGGTGCTTGTTTAGGTTTTGCTTATTTTACACTCATTGCCTTTTCTTATGTTCAGATCTTCAGAACAGTCATACAAATTCCATCTACACAAGGGAAGCAGAAAGCTTTTTCAACTTGTTTGCCACATCTTATTGTCATCTCCTTGTTTGTTGTCCGTGGTACTTTTGCGTATTTGAAGCCAACCTCCACTTCTCCATCGGTGTTAGGTCTCTTGCTGTCCACACTGTACAGCATCGTGCCACCAGTGATGAATCCAGTGATTTATAGCATGAGGAACAAAGAACTCAAAATGGCATTTCATAAGCTGATTGTCAACATTTTGCCTAAATTTCTGCACAAAAGACAGTAGCTGTGCTTGTATTCTAGGAAACAGTTGGATTTCTCTAGACATGTTGCAGTAATGATTTTGTTTACCTTTTTCATAGACTTTGTTTTGTATATCAGGGAAAAGATCCTATATTGTCTTGTGGTCCCAAAGAATGGATATTAATTTATATTATATAATTATGAAATACCAGTTTTCATCAGGCCATTAACATGCAGTCTTCTGCTTGCTGAAACTCAAGTGGAATCATGGTCGTGGGGACAGTGGGATATAGGAATATGATAAAATTTGTAAAAAATTGTAGAATGTTACAGTTCATGAGGGTTGTAGCCTGAGTACCATATGGCAGGGCAAAATGACCCCAACTCTTGTTTTTTATGCATTATCGATACTCATATCCCATAACATAACATTATGGAACAGAACAAAACAGAACAGGGGATTTATATATAATTCTGTGGCTTGCTTTGAAACTAGAAGAGTGATAGCTCAAGGCAGTGTACAGTTCACAATTTTTCAAGCAACTTGAAAAAATGAACAATATCAACAGCTCAACTGTAAAAGTTCAATTCATCCAAGTAATATGTTAATAAGAAGCACAGAAAACTAATTTAGGCAAATTGCTCTAAGAAAAAGCAGAATTTAAGTTCATGTCTACATTTGCACTCAATAAAATTATACTTCATTCATACTAAGCATTTCCTTCCTTGTTTCTAAGGGAGATGGACAGAGTCCTCCCAGCCCCAACTATTTATGAAGATGTGTTAATTTCATAATGCATTATGCAATGAAAGTCAAACTAAAAAATGTAATGCAGAATGCAATCCAAATGCACAAAACCTTTGAATTCAGAGCAGTACAAGTGTCCAGTACATGGCAGATAGAGATGTCACAACAGCCAACAACAATCATGGGATGTTGATCTGTCTTCCTCTTCGGTCCTCCATTTGGTATCTTAGGGGACTTGGTGGTTAAAGCCATGTGATTCCTTCCTCCCATTGCTACTGTGGCATCTTTTTCACTTGCCATGGGTTTCCTCCCCTATTACCATATATATTTTAATTTTTATTCTTTGGTTTAGAGCATCTTGATGTAAAGTAGTGATCCACAGATCTTTTGTGAACACATGATTTCCTTTGTCTTGAAATCTCATACTTCCACAGCAGGGCACAATTAAAAATATCCCACAGTGCAAGCTCTTTGGGTCAATGTCTCAGGTCTGCAACTTCTATGCTTTGACATCTGAAATCAGGGTGACCACTCTTCCCCGGTGACTGCAACATGCTTTTGGCAACCCACAATGAGTTTGGCCACTTGGTCTGAGATTCTTTGGCATCCCATTGTGGGCTCACCATTCTCCAGAACAAGCCTTGGCTTTTGGCCTCAAAATATTTTATAGCAAGTTCTTTGGATTTGCAAGATACAACAACAAAACTTTTTTGACAAAAAATGCAAAATTGTGATCAATGCTGAGCTGTCATTTTGCAAAAACAACAACAACCAGAGAATTGTTTTGCTGTTCTGTTTCATTTTGCTCAATTATTTTAAATTTATTGTTAAAAGGAAAGTATTCCTATTGCAGTTGATGAGAGATTCCTTGAGGGAAAAACAAATCAAAGAAAGTTCATTTTATTATTCATAGACTGAAGAATTTGGATGGGCAGCCACCCATACTATCTTGTACAAAATGTGATAACTTTCAAACTTTTCTTTAATTGGAGTAGAGGCTGCCATTGCATTTCAAGGAGGCTGACTTTTATCATGACAAATACACACCATCACTGTCACACAGACATTTGATTTGATCATGTGAAGCTGTAATAAACTCCCAAGGCTTGAGCACTCCAAGGACATGTAAAAAAGAGACATGGTTAAATTTCCTACAGCTTCATTTTTCCTGCACCATCATTAGTTAGAGAAAGCTTTTCTGAGACGGCCTGCCCATCCCTCAAGAGGAAACTTGCATGAGAAAGAGTTAGCAGAGACTGCTTTCTTTTCTCAAATACTAAAGAATTCAGAGCATGATGTCAAACCAATCAAGAGTGAGTGAATTCTTGCTGAATGGATTCCCTGACATTCACGAGCTGAAGATGCTTCACATCATGGTTTTTCTCATACTGTATTTCATAGCTGTAACAGAGAACTTTCTCATCATCACAGTAATAATTTACAACCATCAGCTCCACACGCCCATGTACTTCTTCCTGGCCAACCTCTCATTCCAAGACTTTGGCTCCATATCTGTCACAGTCCCAAAGTCTGTGGCCAACTCCTTGATGGACTCCCAAGCCATCTCTTACTCTGGATGTGTCTGTCAAGTTTTCTTCCTAGTTTTCTTCATGATGTCCCACTTCTTCCTCCTTGGTGTCATGGCATATGATCGCTACGTTGCCATCTGCAATCCTCTTCAGTATGAGATTGTGATGAACAAGAGAACCTGCATCCAACTGGCAACCAGTGCATGGATTGGTGGTCTTTTCTACTCAATAGTGCATACTGGAAATGCATTCACATTGGAGTTCTGTTCCAATATAATCAACCAGTTCTTTTGTGAAATCCCACATCTCCTCAAGATCTCTTGCTCAGACCTATATTTTCTTGAAGTAGGAGTGATGACTTTTAGCTCTTTTTTAGCTTTCATTTATTTTTCACTCATCATTTTTTCTTATATTAAGATCTTCAGGGCTGTTCTAAGAATTCCATCTACACAAGGGAGGCAGAAAGCCTTTTCAACTTGCTTGCCACATCTTATTGTCATTTCCTTGTTTCTGGTGAGTGGTACTGTTGCCTATGTGAAACCAGCCTCCACGTTACCATCAGCTTTTGATCTCTTGGCATCTGTACTGTACTGTTTAGTGCCACCGGTGATGAACCCAGTGATTTATAGCATGAGGAGTAAAGAACTCAAAATGGCATTTTGTAAATTGATAGTCAACATTTTGCCTAATTTTTTGCATAGAGAACACTATTCTGTGCATGTATGACAGGGAACTATTTCATTTGCTTAGATCTTTCACAGGAAAGTTTGTGTGTACCTTTTCATTCAATTGTTTTTTGTATATCATGGAAAAGATCCTATATTCTTCTATGACCACTGTCCTGTATGAATAGACATTCAATGATTATAAATATCTATGCTGCACTACTTTTCTTCAGGCAATTATCATGCAGTCTTCTCCTCACTGAGTCACAGGGGGGCTGTGGTGGTGAGAAAAATGATGGGATTTAAAAGCATTTGCCAGATGCTCAAATGCATGATGACTGTAGGTTGACCCTCTTAAATAGTTGTGGGATGTTGAGTACCATATTGCAAGGAAAAATGATCTCATACAGTGTTTGTTTTTGCAGTATCCATGAGTCCCTGTGTGTGCACATGAAATTTCCTTGTTTGCTTTCAAACTAGGTATATTCTCTTTTCCATCACTGATGACTCAAAGTAGCATACAGTGCAAATTTTCCAGCAACATTAATATCAACAATATTAACAAATCAAAAATCACAGCACTACTCATCCAAAATAATGAGTCCATGCACAGTAAGTAAAAGCAGAATGTTAGTTATTCCTCAAAAGGCGAACAGTGAATTGGCCATGTGGAATGCCCTGGGCAAGACATTCCCAATCTAGCCATCCCTGCTTTGTGTGGTCACTTGCTGGATTTCAGGAAATGAGGGCAAATGGAACAAAATGCAACACATAGGGAGAAGAATGCAGATTTTATATCCTTTACTCTGTCTCACACACACACATACACACACTTGGAGAACTGCATTGCAAAATCCAGAGAATCCAAAATCCAGAAACTGAAGAGCAGATGTACCTCTCATTCATGTCTTTGTTTGGGAAGTGTCAAGTTGATGCCTCCATATGCAGTCAGTGACATAATCCTTCAGCCATACTAGGCATTCCCTTTCTTGTTTCTAACCATAGGATTGCTGTATGAATGCAGTACATTTCTTCAGCATCTGCAGATGCTCAGAGGGGTTCATATTGTTCTTCATATATGTACTTGGATTCTTTAATCAAACTGCATCTGCAACCCAAAAGTCAGGCACAATAGTCATGAGTAGCAGGCTAAATCTAGCACCACATGAGTGGAAACGGGAGATTTGCTTCTGTATTCTGGGGAGCAGGGTAATGTCCTCTAAAGCAGAATTGCGGGGCATGCACATGTGGAATGCTGGAGTTTGGGGACAGTTGAGGGGAGCGTGACAGTTCCTCATGTATAGGCTATGTAGAAAATAGAAGAGTAAACTGCATGCATAAAGACATTCATTTTCCAAAATACACCATGTGAACATTGTCCTCTTCAGATGGATTGACTTGGCTGCTTCATTGAAGGGTACTAAGTAAAAGCATTTTGGGTTATGGAGCCAAATGGTAGTTCCTCGAGACTAAGCAAAAATAGATTCCAAACAGGATTTCCTAAAAGGTTCTCTTGCAATCTATTTACTGTATTTAACTTTTTTGGAATGATTGTGATGGAAGTGAGAGTGAGTGAATAAAGTTGTGTGGGAAATAAATCCTCTTTTGGGGAGCAAAAAAAGGGGGAAATTATCAGAAGAAAGCTATAACACAGAGTGGAAGCTCTTTCTTTGAAGGATCTTTCAGCTGATTTGCTCTCACCAGTCATGTTCTCCACAAAGCAAATAAGATTATATCATGGTGTAGCAGTGTGCCTGGTCTGCTGTGGTTGGGCATGTTGGCCTCCTTTTTCATCAGCTTACTCTGCTTGCCAGGATCAGAAGCCTTGGCACAGCTTTTCTTGATAGCACAATGATGAGATCCTGCCTGGTTCAGCCTGCAAGTGCCTACAGGACCAGGGTCAGACTCCTGGATCCTGGCAAGGATTGGCACCTGCTCAGCTGTGCCACTGAAGCAGGAGGTTTTGTAGTGGTTGCATAGTGGGCCTGCTCCCACTTCCGATCTTGCTCTAACCAATGCCTTGATCCCTGCCCTTTCCTGACACTGCTCCTGCCTCTATTCTGGTGCTTCTTTGCCAGGTAACTCATTCTTGCCTTTGCCTATGGACCAGTCACACTTTCTCAGTACCTGGTCTAGTTCCTGGGTCTGCCTTAGTGTTTGGACCTGCCATACTCTGCTGGGTACCTGACCCTCACCAGTTCCTGACTCTGACTTTCCTCCTGGTCCTTTATTCCATGATGGTAACTGACCCTTTCATATTTTGGACATAGACTTTGCTTCTGGCCCTGCAGCATCATACTAAGATCTCTATTCACCTCTCTCACTCCTGGTCTTACTCCTGCAACCATAGACACAAGCCCTGCCCTGCCACATTTTCTACCCCCCACCCCCACCCCACCCCAGGAAAGAGTACACTTCTACTTTCACGTGTTGTGATAACCAAAAGACATTCTTTGGCCACAGCAAATTCTAAACATATCACTGTATTCTTGGCAGTGTCTACCATCATGTCTGAGTTTTGCTGGTCATGCCGCCAGTCTCCCACTGCTGCAATTTAGAAATCCTGCACTGGCTTACCTGAGAAGAGTCCATCTCTGTTTTCAAATGCAGCAAATATTGGGAAGGCAGTAAAGATACACATTCATGTTTAAAATGAGTATATTTTTGTGCTGCCACCTCCTCCTAATGGAGTCTTTGAGTGGCTTAAAATATTTAAAAATACCACATTCAGGAAAACAATTAAAATAAGACAATACAATTAAAATTTAAATAGATAATATCACAATGATAATAGAAAGGACATTACCATAAAATATTGAAACCACTGGTGGGGGGGGGGCAACCAATATGGACTATTAACATTGAAACTAGTTAAATTTCATATTGATTAAAATGCCTAGAAAAGAGAAATGCTTTCACCTGGCGAAATGAGAAATGAACTGAATTGGACACATTTCTTTTAGTTAGAGGACTGAATGTGGTGCTAAAATGTGGTGCTCTTCCATCTCATGCTGACCTTTAAGAAAAAAAACCCCTCTATTCTTAATAGTGATGTATTTCAACTGCAGGTGATGAGTGATTCCTTGGGGGAAAAACAAAAGCAGAAAAGTTCATTTTATTTCACTCAGACTACAGAATTTGAAGGGGTGGCTACCCATACTATTTCATACAGCATGACTAAATGTGCTGAGTTCCAAAATGTTCCTTAATGCAAGTGGGTGTTGTGGTGCATTTCAAGCCTCTTCCATACATCTAAACAGCAGATTGGATCATGGGCAGTACATAGAATCACATTCATACTGGGTTAATTTTGTGAATCTGTAATAGACTCCTGAGACTTTGGGCTCTCTAAGGACAAGCGAAATGCTTTAATTTTCTACAGCTTCTTTTTTCCCTGCTCCATCATTAGGAAAAGCATGCTTCTCTGAGACTGTCCGCCCATCTCTCAAAAGGTAAAGCTAGATGAGAAAAGATAGTTGAGATGGCTTAGCTTTCTCAAACACCAAACAAGTCAGAGCATGATGGCAAATCAAACAAGAGTGAGCGAATTCTTACTGACTGGATTCCCAGACACTGCAGAACTGAAGGCGCTTCACATCATTGTTTTTCTCATACTTTATTTGGTGGCCCTCACAGAGAACTTGATCATTGTCACAGTCATCATCTACAGTCATCAGCTCCACACTCCCATGTATTTCTTCCTGGCCAACCTCTCATTCCAAGACTTCGGCTCCATATCTGTCACCGTTCCCAAGTCCTTGGTAAATTCCTTGATGGACACCCAAATCATCTCTTACTCTGGATGTGTCTGCCAAGTTTTCTTCCTTGTCGTCTTCATGTTCTCCCACTTCTTCCTCCTTGGTGTCATGGCATATGATCGCTACATTGCCATCTGCCATCCTCTTCATTATCAGACTGTGATGAACAAAAGAACCTGCATTCAACTGGCAACCAGTGCTTGGCTAGGTGGCCTATTCTATGCAACACTGTATACGGGAAATGCATTCACACAGTTCTGTTCCAATATAATCAACCAGTTCTTTTGTGAAATCCCACAACTCCTCAAGATCACTTGCACAAACCAAAACATTACTGAAGTAGGAGTGATGACATTTGGTGCTTGTTTAGCTTTCATTTATTTTCTGCTCATTCCTTTTTCTTATATTCAGATCTTCAGGGCTGTTCTAAGAATCCCATCTACACAAGGGAGGCAGAAATCCTTTTCAACTTGCTTGCCACATCTTATTGTCATCTCCTTGTTCGTGGTGAGTGGTAGCTTGGCGTATTTGAAGCCAACCTCCACTTCTGCATTGGTGTTAGATCTCCTGGTGTCCATACTGTACTGCATCGTGCCACCGGTGATGAACCCAGTGATTTATAGCATGAGGAACAAAGAACTCAAAACAGCATTTTGTAAGCTGATTTTCAACATTTTGTCTCAAGTGTTGCAGACAAAACATTCTCCTGTGCATGTAATGTAGGACATATTTCCTTTTCTCTAAACATATTACAGTAAATTTTTTGTGTACAGTTTAATTCAATTGTTTTTTCTAGATCTGAATAAAGATCCCACACTGTTTTGGCATTACAGTCCTAGATTGAATCAAGCCAGAACTGTCTTTAGAAGCAAAAGTGACAAAACAGAAGTGCTCATACGTTGAGCCCATCATGAACAAGCAAAACTCACTGCAGAAAACAATCATACTAAAGTTTTGCACAAAAGACAGTAGCTGTGCTAGTATTCTAGGAAACAGTTGCATTTCTCTAGACATGTTGCAGTAAAGATTTTGTATACCTTTTCATACACTGTGTTTTGCATTTCTGGGAAAAGACTCTATATTGTTTTGTGACATGTAAGACTGGACACTAATTTATTTTACATAACTATGACATACTACTTTTCATCAGGCCATTGCCAAGCAGTGTTCTGCTTTCTGAAACTAGAGTGGAATCACAGGGTTTGGGTGGGGGAGTGGCATTTAGGAATATGATGAAGTTTGTTAGAAATCAAGAAATGCTACAGTTCATGAGGGTTGTAGCCTGAGTACCAAACGGCAGGGCAAAGTGACCCTAACCCTTTTTTAAATGCAATATCCATATCTATATCCTATAGCATAATGTTATGTAACAAAGCATAACAAAACAGAACAGATATCTATACTTAATTCTGTGGTTTATTTGAAACTAGACGATTGATCTAGACATATTGCAGTATGTTAGTTTTTCCTCAAAGGCAAGCAGTGAACTGGCCATGTGGAACTCCTTGGGAGAGCTGTCTAGTCATCCCTGCTTCATGTGGACACTTGATGGGTTTCTAGGAATGAGGGCAGAAGGAACAAAATGGAACACAAAGCAGAAGGATGTAGAATTTGTGTCCTTTTTTCCTTTATTCATTTATTTGAAGAACTGCATTACAAAAACCAGAAAGCTACGGAAACTAAAGAAAAGCTTTGCTTTTAATTCACGCACTGGGTTGGGAAGTATCGTTCATGCCTCCATATGCAGTCAGTGATATTATCCTTCATCCAAGCATTCCTTTTCTTGTTTCTAAGAAAAAAGCCCTCCCTGCCCCACCTATCAGTGAAGTTCATTGTTTCATGCATTATGAAATGACAATATAAATTCAAAAATACAATGCAGAATGCACAAAACCTTTGAAATCAGGGGAGCACAGGCTCTGGTGCATGGTAGAAAGAAATGGAATGCAACGGTTTCCTCCTGCCACCTTGACAGTTCCTCTCTGTTCTTTTCCCTACCTTGGATCACTTTTCCTGTGGTTGTTCTCAGAGATGCAGCCAGCACTGTACCAGTCACAGGGTGGAGAGGATATTCGCAGCTGAGTCCCAGCTATGTGGTCACAGCATTTGTCCAATCTTGTAGTCAATTCCAACCAGCATTTCCTAAATGGTTCTGTTCTAACCTAATTATTATATTAAAATTTTTTGGAAGTACTGTGATAGAAGAGGGTTTCTGTGTATAAAGAAACTGAAATTCTTTGCAACAGCCTGTTCAGGTCACAGAGAGAGCTGCTGTGATGAGGAAGCCATTCTTGGCTTCCTGTTTAAATGGCCAGTATATGAGGGACATATTTCTCCATATATCACTATGAAACATGTTGGGTTTCTTCTTTTGTAAGGTGATACTATGCCAAATAAATCATGTCTTTTAAATGTAAATCAGAAAGTATTACAGAAAACAGAAGACTCATCATCATCATCATCATCATCATCATCACACCACACCACACCACACCACACATACACTTCTCTACCATCTGTAGCCAAAGCTTTCTAGGTGCTTCACAGATTTAAGTCATCTATCCAGATTTCAACTAAGCCAGATCCTGCATATTTTCCAAGACTAGGTAGGATCAGGCCCTTGCAAAAGTATTCTGTTTATTTGTTTTTGATGCTGGTCTTTATAAACTATATCACAAAGAGGCAACTCCACCCATGTATTAATGCCATGTTGAAGACTGAATTTATTTATATAGATGTTTCTGGGAAAGGAATGTCATGCCACTAGATAGACAGATAGATAAATGTAAAATTAGGGGCAGGAGAATGGCAGGGTTTCCCCTAGAAAGCAGGGTGGGGGAGGGAGACAAATTACAATAATGAAAACAAGAAAACTGTCCATGCATAAGTGTGCAATACAAACACATAGCTAAAGAAATGAATGAACGTGGATAGAATTGGCACTGGCTCTCCAGATAGGAATGTTTCTATCTTATCTAGAGACACCATTAATTGAAACTGGGATTTCTACATGCAGAATGTATGCACTACCACTGAGCTCTTCAGCTATTGTAATTCCCATGCAACAGAATCATTGGAAAGAATTTAATCTGTGCATATTTGGCATCCATGTTTGTGTCCCCCATATGTATTTGTTAGTTCATAATTATAGAATGTGTACATGCCCAAGATAGGATGGATCATCTAGATTTTGCTGACAGTAAAGCCTACTGCAGATAAAACAAACCCAGGACACTCCACAGATGAACTATTTGAAAAACAAAAAGAAAACAGAACAAAGTAAGCCACAATGAGTAAGTCAAGCTGAGTTCTGAGGTTGGGACAGCCAACAATGACCATTGCCTTGTCCAAACAAAGTCAATGTGCCAGTTTGGATGTCATGGAAATTCTGGGAATAACCTATGAATGGTTTATTGTTTGCAGAACAGCTCAGGAAGCACCCAATAGTTGATTAGGCTCATCATGGACTGTTGATCTGACTTCATCCTCAGTCCTCCATTTGCTCCCTCAGGGGACTTGGTGCTTAAAGCGAGATTATTCTCTCTTCTGATAGAACCTGTGATATCTTTTTCACTTGCTAAGGGTTTCCTCCTACCATTTATATTTATAATCTCTGGTCTAAAAGATCTTGAGGGGTTGATCTACTGGCATTTTGTGAACTTGTGGTTTTGCTTTGCCTTGAAAGGTCACATTTTCACTGTGAAAAGCAACACAATGAAAAATGAACCAATTGTGGTCTCTCTGGGTCAAAGCACCATTTCTGGGACTTCTGTGCTTTGACACAAGATAACTCCCAGGACATTTTCCAGATCATCCTTCCCAATTTGGACCTTTTATTAATAGGCAAAAAAACTTCACAAATATACTTAGAAAATAGTTTAAAAGTGTGTGTGTGTGTGTTTGTGGTGGGGAGAACAAAGAAAGCTCTTCCAGTATGGTGCATGAACACTGTCACTGACTATCATCTTGGAGGATGCAGAAATTATCTCCAGAAAAAGCAGGGAAGAGAAAACACTGCCTGAGCACAAATAGAATTAAGTAAAATAAAGTTTTTGATTACGCTTGGCAACACTGAGCCAATACAGGTACTCCAGTGTGCTGGTTGGACAATAGAGGGGTAGTTTCACTGATGGTGGCCCCTGATCTCAGGAAGAGAGGCAAGGGTTTTACTACTTTTCCCACTAGGGATGATCATATGGGTACAGATGACCTGGCATCCCACAGTGGAGTCAGCGTCCTCTAAAACAACCCTCAAAATATTTTGTAGAAATAAGCACATAAGCATATATGATGCAACAACCCACAATGGCCTGTCATCCATGATGGGTTGATATTTTGGAAAAAAGTATATACTATGTGGTGCTGTTTTGTTTGGCACTCCATTGTTATTGATTGATTGATTATAAGAACAGATGTGATTGGAAATCTCTTGGGGAAGACAATCAAAGGATGCTCATTTTATTAGCTCAATGATTTTGACTGGCCACCATTTCACCCATACTATGTCATGTAATGTATTTTCTTGAATAATACTTTGAAGCTTAAAAAAAGAAATTTGGACAGAGGAATGGAGATTGACATCAATCCATATTAAAGCCAATTCAAGCCACATTCCAAGCCTCTTACATAAGCTAAAGCAGAAGTTGGGATCATGCCAATACATGCCGTTACCTTCACACAGACATTAGACTTAATCTTGTGATGCTGCAATAGACTCCTGAGAATTGAGTACCCTGAGGACATGAAGAAATGTGTTCTAGTTAAATTTTCCACTCTTCTTTTTCTCCACTACTATCATTAAAGAGAAAATGCTTTCCTGCGAGTGTCTGTCCACAAGCAGTAAAGCTAGAGAGAAAGAGGAAGCTGAAACTGTCTTCATTTCACAGAAAACAAACAAGTCAGAACATGATGGCAAACCAATCAAGAGTGAATGAATTCTTGCTGAATGGATTCCTGGACACTCCAGAGCTGAAGATGCTTCACATCATTGTCTTTCTCATTCCATATATGGTGGCCCTCACAGAGAACTTTCTCATCATCACAGTCATCATCTATAGCCATCAGCTCCACATGCCCATGTACTTCTTCCTGGCTAACCTCTCATTCCAAGACCTTGGCTCTATATCCGTCACAGTCCCCAAGTCCGTGGCAAATACCTTGATGGACACCCAAGCCATCTCTTACTCTGGATGTGTCTTCCAAGTCTTCTTCCTTGTTTTCTTTGTGATATCCCACTTTGTCCTCCTTGGTGTCATGGCATATGATCGCTATGTTGCCATCTGCAAACCTCTGCATTATGAGGCTGTGATGAACAAGAGAATCTGCATCCAACTGGCAGCAAGTGCATGGATTTGTGGCCTTTTCTATGCAACATTATATACTGGAAACACATTCACAGTGTGGTTCTGTTCCAATATAGTCAACCACTTCTTTTGTGAAATTCCACAACTATTTAAGATCTCTTGCTCAGACCCATATTTTCCTGAAGTAGGAGTAATGACTTTTGGTTCTTGTTTAAGCTTCATTTATTTTGCTCTCATCATTTTTTCTTATGTTCAGATCTTCAGAACAGTTTTAAGAATCCCATCTACACAAGGGAGGCAGAAAGCCTTTTCAACTTGCTTGCCACATCTTGTTGTCATTTCCTTGTTCATGGTGAGTGGTACTTTTGCCTATTTGAAACCAACCTCCACCTCACCATCTGTTTTTGATCTCTTGGTGTCTATCCTGTACTGCTTAGTGCCACCGGTGATGAACCCAGTGATCTATAGCATGAGGAACAAAGAACTCAAAATGGCATTTTGTAAGCTGATTGTCAGCATTCTGCCTCAATTGCTGCAGAGAAAGCATCCTCTAACATAAAAACATGTATTGTAGGAAAACATTTCAGTCCCTTAGACATTTTCCTGTAAACATTTTATGTGTACGTTAATTCAGTTTAACAAGTTCTATAAACCTTTGTGGGAGAGTTAGGTATATGAGCATGATTAATAGCTTAATGTTATTCATCTTCACTCAGAAGAGAAGTAAATATCATTTAATACAATTGGATTTCATTCCAAATAAGGATGTATAAGAGTACATCCTGAATCTCTCCCACTGGAGACTGATTTATATCTTTCAATCTTTATTTTTTTACATACAAAATAGATGACTCCTGGGCATGTAACTGCAATTTAAATGCTTCCATTAAGTGTAATTACCCATACATCTATTTTTGCAGTAACTCCAATCTTTTACTAATGATGTATTTATTATTTTACGTAGCAGTATATTGATCCTATATTTTGTGACTGGAGTCCTGTATTTATGAAAGCAGAATGCAACACAAGTTTCAAATGGCCAAGGCTTCAATTTATTAAATATCTAGAACTGCTTCTCACCAGGCTGTTAAGCAGGAAGTACACCCTAGCAGATACTGGATTCAAATCATAAGTGTAGCATAAATGTGCAGAGAAAAATCATGACATTAAAAGAAATATGCAGGATGCTGAAAGAGATTGGGTCACAGCATTATCAATATGTTGCTATTTCTCTGATGAAACCAGTTCAGTTATGACTTCCACACACTCCAAATTATTCCAGTATTTTGAGGTTGAATACTGTTTGACAAATCTGGACAACTCTATCTATCTATCTATCTATCTATCTATCTATCTATCTATCTATCTATCCATCCATCCATCCATCCATCCATCCAACCATCCATCCATCCATCCATCCATCCATCCATCCATCCATCCATTCCATATTCCGATATTTATAGGGGCTTTTTTTTTCCTTGCTTGTTTGCTTTCAAAATATTTACACCCTCCTTCTCTATCTGAAACCACCCACAAAAGTCTACAGTAAACAATTTGCAAACTATCAATTGATATTAACAATAATCAAACAGCAAGAACAGTCATTTTAATTGTCCATTCAAGTTAAAGAAAATTTACAACCAGAAAACAAACACCTGAATTCTAACAATTCCTCAAAAGGCAATCTAAGAGTTTACCATATGGAAGATAAAATACAGCCTGTCCAAAATAGCAGAAATACCAAATGCACTGAAGATCATGATAAAAGGAACAGTAAAATAAAAGATGGAAAACTTCCCCCACTCCTTCCACTTCTCAAGACTTGTATGTTCTTAGCAAGGACCCTCCCCTGCCCCCCCCCAGCCCCAGATCTTCCTTCCATATGTGTAAAAGGTAACATCTGGCCAATGTGAGCACCTTTTAAAATATAAGTGTAGTCAGATTTGACAAATCATTTGCTGAAAATAACTGCTCTCCTGTTATTATTGAAATCAGGTTATGGTCATTCCAGGGTTAGTTGATGTTGAGATCAGAGCCCCCAATGCACTTGGGGATAGTAATACTGGCTTCCCTGTACCTGACAGCTGAAACACATCAATAGAGAGCATTACGTGTTGCAATTTCTCATTCATTCTTCTTTTCTTTTGATTTGAAAGACACTGATTAACATTAATGGGGACAATCCCAAGGAAAGAAAGACATCTTCAGCCAAAAGCATTATCTTATGAGCCTGTGCACTTGCCTGTAGAGCAATTGTCCTGCTCCCAGCATGGTCATAAACTTGAGGTTCCAAATAGGGCTCTCAGAAATTTAGTTTCTATTACTTCAAACTGGCCAGAATTACCACAAGCACTTATCTGTCACAGGGCATCTGAGCCATGTCCGTAGCTGTGAATATCTGCATAGATGTGGACCAGGAAGCTGAAGGAGCGCCTTTAAACTCCTCAGTATTCACATTGACATTGTTAGTTTATTTGCAAGAGCCCACTGAATTAAAAAAGGCACCCAATATCTTAGGAAAAATCAGGACTTCTTGTTCTGTATGGTCAAGTTCCCTCCACTTATGGTGATCTTATGAATGAAAACCCTCCAAAATCTCCATTCAGCTGCTCTAAATTCAAGGATTTATGAAGCCAATCCATCTCTTATTTGTTCCTCCTTTTCTTCTTTCTTTGACTCTCCCTACCATTATTGTCTTCTCTAGGAAAACCTGCCTTCTTGAGCCCAAAGTATGACAGCCTCAGCTTTGTTATTTTTGTTTCTAAGGAAATCTCTGGCTTGGACAGAGGGTGGGGGGTTTTAACTGCTCTACTCAAGTGGCCACACTGTGTTCTGCAACCCACAGTGGATTTGGTCACCTGGGTTCAGGTGCCTTGGCATCCCATTGTGGGTTCACCATGCTCTGAAACAAGCCATGATTTCTCAGAGTGGCCATTGCCCTCAAAATATTTTCTTGGAAGCTCTCTGTGTTTGCATGACACCACAAAAACAGTAAAACAATTTTGACACAAAAAAGCAAAAGTGGAATTAAAGCTGATGTCTCATACTGTAAAAACACTCAAAATGTGGTTCTGTTCTGTTTCATTTTGCTCAAGTATTTTAACTGTATTGTAAATAGTGATGAATTACAAGTGCAGCTAATGAGAGATTCCTTGGGGAGGGGGGACAAAAGAGAGTTCATTTTATTTCTCATAGACTGAAAATTTGGAGGGACAGTCTCCCTTACTAGGCCATGCATCATGAAAAAAGGCAATAACTTTCAAACTTTTCTATAATGCAAATGAGCTTGCCATTGCTTTACAACCCCCTTCCATAAGCCAAAGCAGCAAATTGCTTCATGGCAGATACATACCATACCTTCACTCAGACATTTGGCTTAACTCAGTGAAGATGTTGTAAACTCATGAGAATTGTGCACCCCAAGGACATGTAGAAATGAGACATGGAAAAATCTCCACAGCTTCTTTTCCCCAGCATGATTATTAGATAGAGACTGCTTTTCTGCGACTGTCTGCCCATCCCTCCAGAGGTAAAACTGGATGAGAAAAAGATAACTGAGACGGCCTTCATTTCTCAGGCACCAAACAAGTCAGAGCATGATGGCAAACCAATCAAGAGTGACTGAATTCCTGCTAAATGGATTCCCAGACATTCAGGAGCTGAAGATACTTCACATCATGGTTTTTCTAATACTCTACTTGGTGGCCTTCACAGAGAACTTGATCATCATCACAGTCATCATTTGTAGCCATCAGCTCCATACACCCATGTACTTCTTCCTGGCCAACCTCTCATTCCAAGACTTCGGCTCCATATCTGTCACTGTTCCCAAGCTTGTAACTAACTCCTTGATGGACACCCAAGTCATCTCTTACTCTGAATGTGCCTGCCAAGTCTTCTTCCTTGTCTTCTTCATGATATCCCACTTCTTCCTCCTTGGTGTCATGGCTTATGATCGCTACATTGCCATCTGCAATCCTCTTCACTATGAGAATGTGATGAACAAGAAAGCATGCATCCAGCTGGCAGTGAGTGCATGGATAGGTGGCCTTTTGTACTCAACATTGCATACTGGAAATGCATTCTCAGTGCAGTTCTGTTCAAATATAGTTCACCAGTTCTTTTGTGAAATCCCACAACTCCTCAAGATCTCTTGCTCAGACCCATATTTTCCTGAAGTAGGAGTGATGACATTTGGTGCTTGTTTAGGTTTCTTTTATTTCCTGCTTATTCCTTTTTCTTATATTCAGATCTTCAGGGCTGTTCTAAGAAGCCCATCTACACAAGGGCGGCAGAAAGCCTTTTCAACATGCTTGCCACATCTTATTGTCATCTCCTTGTTTGTTGTGAGTGGTACTTTTGTGTATTTGAAGCCAACCTCCAATTCTGCATCCGTGTTAGATCTCTTGCTGTCTGCCCTGTATTGCATAGTTCCACCAGTGATGAACCCAGTGATTTATAGCATGAGGAACAAAGAACTCAAAATGGCATTTTGTAAGCTGATTGTCAACATTTTGCCTAAAGTTTTGCACAAAAGACATTAGCTGTGCTAGTATTCTAGGAAACGAATGCATTTCTGTAGACATGTTGTAGTAAAGATTTTGCATACCTTTTCATGCATTGTATTTTGTATAGCAGGGAAAAGACCCTATATTGGTTTGTGACCCATAAGAATGGACACTAATTCATTTTACATAACTTGGAAGCACTAGTTTTGTTCAGGCCATTTTCCTCACTGAAGCTGGAGTTGAATCACACAGGAGCAGTGGTGATGAACTTAAAAAAACAAACACACATTTACAGAATGCCCCAGTACATGAGGATTGCAGCATCACCTTCCCAACTTGGTACAGGACTTTGAGCTTGAGTACCATATGGCAAGGCAAAATGATTCCATCCACAGTGTTGACTTATACAATATCAGAGTAGAGTAGAAATATTATATATAATTTCCTCACTTGCTCTCAAACTAGGTATGTCCTGCCTTTCCATCACTGATGGCTCCAGGAAGTCTACAGTTCAAGATGTCCAGCAACTTAAAAGTATGAACAACATTAAGAAATTGATAATCAGAGTTCAACTCATCCAAAGTATAATGTGAATAAGAAACAAAAAAATTAATGAGGCTGAGCATTTATAGGAAAAAACAGGATTTTAGCTGTTTCTCCAAAAGCAACCAGTGAATTGACTATGTCGATCTTCCTGGGCAAGACATTCCAGTCTAGTTGTCCCTGTTTCATGTGGACACTTGGTAGATTTCTGCCCTATGAGGGCAGAACAATGAGGGCAGAAGGACCAAAATGGAACACAAAGGGAGAAGGAATGCAGATTTTCTGTTCATCATTCTTTTATGTATACATCTGAAGAACTGCATTGCAAAATCCAGAGAGCTAGGGAAACTGAAGTTCAGCTCTGCTTCTCATTCATGCAATGGTTTGGGAAGTGTCCAGTTCATTCTTCCATGTGCAGTCAGGGAAATTATTATCCATCCATACTAAGCATTCCTTTCTTGTTTCTAAAAGGAACAAGAAAAACCTCTGTGCCCCACCTATCAGTGTCATTGTTTCATGCATTATGAAATGACAATACAAACTCAAAAAGAGTTTGGATTGTGCAATTCAAATTGACAAAACTTTTAAATTTGCAGGCGTACAGGCATCCTGTGCAGGGCAGGAAGAGCAAGAAAGTGAAGCTTTCCTCCTGTCACCTCGGCAGTTCCTCTCTGTGCTCTTCTGAACCCTGAAACACTTTTCCTGTGGTTGTTCTCATGACTTCAGGGATGCAGCCAGTGCTGTGCCAGCCACAGGGTGGGTAGGATACTTGCAGCTTGGAGTCTTATCTATGAGGTCACAGAACTTTTCTGATCTTTTAGCTGGATCTGCTAAAAAATCTATCTCCACCTTGACAGCGTCTTGGTAGCTTCGTCCATGACACACACAGCGGGGCTGAGAGAAAGAAAATTTTAAAAATTGCATAGTTCCCAATGTACAGGCTATGTAGAAAATAGAAGACTAAATGGTATGCATAATGACATTCAGTTTCCATCACACATTCTGTGACCATTGTCCTCTTTAGAGAGATTGACTTGAGTACTGCAGTGATGGGTCCCATGTAAAAGCATGGAAGATTGAAAAGGCAAAATGTTGCTTCCTCCAAAAATAGATTCCAACCACAATTTTCTAAATGGTTCTTTTCTTATCTAATTTGAAATAATTGTGATGGGAGAGGGATTGGGTGAATAAAAAAACCCATGAAATTCTTTGCAACAGTCTGTTGTTGCTATCACAGTAGAAGGAGGACATATGTTGCCATGTGTTGCTATGAAACATGTTGGGTCTCGTCTTTTGAAAGGTGATAAAATATCAGAAACTTTCATGCCTTTTGAATGTAATTCATCCACTACTACAGAGAGCAGAAGGCTCCCCATCATCATCATCATCATCATCATCATCATCACTACTACTACATTATGTTACAATTCTTTACCACCTGTAGCCTAAGCTGTATGGATGGTTCACAAGATATAAGCCTTCTTTCTAGATTTCAACTAGACCAGACCGTGCATATTCTCCAAGATTTGGCAGGATCAGACCTTTGGAAAAATGTTTTGTTCATCCATTTTTAAAGAAAAGTGCTGATCTTTATAAACAACATCACCAAGAGGGAATTCCACCCAAGTATTAATGCCATGTTGAAGACTAAATTTATTTATACTGATGTTTATGGAGCAGGAATTTCATAATGCTTGACCCCCCGCTCAAAAAAAGGTAAAATTAGGGGCAGAAGAAGAATGGCAGGGTTTCCCCTAGAAAGCAGGGTGGGGGAAGGAGGCAAATTAAAATAATGAAAATGAGAAAAGAGTCTATGCATACATGTGCAATACAAACACATAGCTAAAGAAATGAATGAAAGTGAATGGAATTGGAATTGGCTCTCCAGGACTTCAGACAGGAATGTTTCTACCTCATCTAGAGACCTCATGAATTAAAACTAGGATATCTGCATGAAATGCATGCATTACCACTGAGTCCTTCAGCTACTGTCTTTCCCTTGCAACAGAAACATTGGAAGGAATTTATTTTATTTATTTATTAACATATTTGTATGCAGCTCCCTGGCAAACAAGCCTTGGGGTGGCTAACAACATAGAAAAACAATCTAAAAACAATACACAAATTTAATCTGTGCATATTGGACATACAGTGGCACCTTGGCTCATGAACTTAATCCACTCCAGGACTCTGGAAGTGACCCAAATTGGTCATGAATCAAGATAAATTTCCCCATCAGATTCAATGTAAATAAGGTTAATCCATTCTGTAACTATTTTTTTAATCAAAAAATGTGAAGCACAGTGACAAAGAACAACAAAGATTGTGGCCATCTCCCTCCCCCTTCCCCTGAACAGGAGCATGGGCATCTCCCCCCCCCCCCCAGCCAGCACAACTGGGATCGCCCCCATCATCTCTGCACATGCCCATCATCCCGGCACACTGCAGGGGGGAAAGACGGGCGTGAACCTGGGTGTGCTGGAAGGGGGAAGAGATGGGTGGGAATGAGGGCATGCTCGGGGGAGGAGACAGGCATGATCATGCTGGGGGGTGGGGGGAGATGGCCTAGATCGCAGTTGCATTTGTGCAGGAAAGCTGGGCACACTCATGTAGGAAAGACAAGTGTGATATTGGCCATTTCCCCCCCACCTCCTCCAGCACGATCACAGCCATTTCCCCACTCAGGGTGAGGGGGAGATGGCCATGATCATGGTCCCCACCCAATGTAGAGTTCGCGACCTGAGTAAATATTTTTATGAAATTTTTGTTTGCAACCCAATTTGGTTGTGAACTGAGGAGTTTGTGAGCCGAGGTACCACTGTACATGCTTGTGTTCCCTACATATAATTGTTAGTACATAAGTATTGAAGAGCACATGGAAGGGTCATCTTAATTTGGATGACATGAAAACCTTCTGTAGTTAAAATGAACTGTAGGCCATCTGTGCATGACTTTTTATTTGGCAGGGGTGGGAGGGCAAAATAAATTAAGCCACAATGGGTAAGTCAAGATGATTTCAGATATCATGACAGCCAACAATGACCATTGTCCTGTCCAAGCAAAGTCACTAGGCCAGTTTGGATATCACTTGGGTTATTCCCCAAGTCACCTGGGGAATAACCAATTTGTTGTTTGCAGAACAGCTCAGAAACCACCCAATAGTTGATTGGGCTCATCATGGGCGGTTGATCTGCCTTCCCTTTCAGTCTTCCATTAGGTATCTTAGGGGATTTGGTGGTTACAGCCACATAATTCCCTCTTCCCATTGCTACTGTGGCATCTTTTTCACTTGCCATGGGTTTCCTCCCCTTTTACCATTTATAATTATATTTTTATTCTTCAGTCTAGAGCATCTTGCTGTGAAGGGGTGATCTACAGGCTTTTTGTGTATATGTGAGTTTCCTTCATCTTGAAAGCTCACACTTTCACAGCTGCAAAAGCGCACACAATTAAAAATGAACTTATTTGTGGTTCCTTTGGGTCAATGTCCAGTGCCTGTGACTGCAGCACTTTGACATGAGATATCTCCCAGGACATTTTCCAGGCAATCCTTCACCATCTGAACAACCTTTTTAATTAACAAAAACTTCACAAATATCTTGTGCTTAGGAACCAACTTACAGTGTGTTTATGAGTGCACATGTGTGTGGTGGAGAGAATCAGGAGAACTCTGCAAATTTCTTGGGGAAAACAATCAAAGGATGCTCATTTTGTTAGCCATAGGCTCAATGATTTTGACTGGCCACCATTTCAAGCATTCTATGTCATGTAACATATATATTTTTTAATAGTAAAACTTCCAAGCTTAAAAAAAAGAAACAAATTTGGACAGAGGACTGGGGATTGACATCTGCCCATACTAAAGCCAAACACATTCCAAGCCTCTTACATAAGCCAAAGCAGAAATTTGGATCATGCCAATATATGCCATCACCTTCACACAGACATTTGACTTAATCTTGTGAGGCTGCAATAGACTCCTGAGAATTGAGCACCCTGAGGACATGAAGAAATGTGTTCTAGTTAAATTTTCCACAGCTTCTTTTCTCCACTACCATCATTAAAGAGAAATGCTTTTCTGGGATGGTATGTCCACAAGCAGTAAAGCTAGAGAGAAAGAGGAAGCTGAAACTGTCTTCATTTCACAGAAAACAAACAAGTCAGAACATGATGACAAATCAATCAGGAGTGAATGAATTCTTGCTGAATGGATTCCCGGACACTTCAGAGATGAAGATACTTCACATCATTGTTTTTCTCATACTGTATGTGGTGGCCTTCACAGAGAACTTTCTCATCATCACAGTCATCATCTATAGCCATCAGCTCCATACACCCATGTACTTCTTCCTGGCTAACCTCTCATTCCAAGACCTTGGCTCTATATCAGTCACAGTCCCCAAGTCCGTGGCAAATACCTTGATGGACACCCAAGCCATCTCTTACTCTGGATGTGTCTGCCAAGTCTTCTTCCTTGTTTTCTTTGTGATATCTCACTTTGTCCTTCTTGGTGTCATGGCATATGATCGCTATGTTGCCATCTGCAATCCTCTGCATTATGAGGCTGTGATGAACAAAAGAACCTGCATGCAACTGGCAACTAGTGTATGGATAGGTGGCCTTTTCTACTCAATATTCCATTCTGGAAATGCATTCACAGTCCAGTTCTGTTCAAATATAATCAACCAGTTCTTTTGTGAAATACCACAACTACTTAAGATCTCTTGCTCGGACACATATTTTCCTGAAGTAGGAGTAATCACTTTCAGTTCTTGTTTAAGTTTCATTTATTTTGCACTCATTGTTTCTTCTTATGTTCAGATCTTCAGAGCAGTTTTAAGAATCCCATCTACACAAGGGAGACAGAAAGCCTTTTCAACTTGCTTGCCACATCTTGTTGTCATTTCCTTGTTCATGGTGAGTGGTACTTTTGCCTATTTGAAACCAAGCTCCACCTCACCATCAGTTCTTGATCTCTTGGTGTCTATCCTGTACTGCTTAGTGCCGCCGGTGATGAACCCAGTGATCTATAGCATGAGGAACAAAGAACTCAAAATGGCATTTTGTAAGTTGATTGTCAGCATTTTGCCTCAATTGCTGCAGAGAAAGCATTCTTTAACATAAAAGCAAACATTGCAGAAACAGTTTCACTCCCCTAGACATTTCCTGTAAACATTTATGCATACACTAATTCAGTTAAATATGTCTAAGTTCTATAAACCTTTGTGGGAGAATTATGTATATGAACATGATTAATAGCTTAATCTTCACTCAGAAGAGAAGTAAATATCACGTAATACAATTGGATTTCATTCCTAATAAGGATATATAAGTCTACAGCTTTAATCAGTCCCATTGGAAACTATTTTATACGTTTCAATCTTTAACTTTTTACAAACAAAATCAGTAATTCCTTGGCATGTACCTGCAAGACAAAATGCTTCCCGTAAGTGTAATTACCTGTATATTTATTTTTGTAGTAGCTGTAATCTTTTACTGATGGGAAATGTAAGCTTTCTAAGGAAATCCTCTGGCTTGGACTAGGTTGATTTGGGGGACATGCAGGAATGGGCTTTTGTGGGGCAGTACACTTGAGCTTCCAATGGTACCTTTTGTACTGATGGAAGGATGTCTCTTGAAACAAAACAATATTTATAGTAAAAACTATAATGTTGGGAGGTTGCTAAAGCACTGTGTTGGAAGCACAAGCAATGAC
The DNA here is from genome assembly GCA_023646645.1 of Varanus salvator macromaculatus. NCBI lineage: Eukaryota > Metazoa > Chordata > Lepidosauria > Squamata > Varanidae > Varanus > Varanus salvator. The sequence continues at coordinate 182,748 of JAIXND010000783.1, forward strand.
AGAGGGCCATCACTACTGGGGGAAAAGTTCACTATACATAATGAATGGCTTCCTCAATGTCTTCTCAAGATAGATCCCCTGAATCATAATAGGGCAGAGAAACTGGGGGAAGTTAAAAGGCTACATTGGGTTTTTTTGGTTGGGGTGAACATTATTTCTGGCTGCAAGTAACATCACTATTCTCCCATTGTATCTCTTTATCCAAAGCAGACGAACTGAATGAATGTGTAGTGCAACTTTCAGAATACACAAATTGCTTTCCGTAATGCTGCTACCCTTTTCTCTTAATCAGTCTTATACCCCAAATGGTTGTGGAAATAATTAGGGAGAAGATGATAATTGTGTGGGTTGATTGAAAGAATTTCTCTGAAGAATTAAAATGGGATAAAATACAATCATAACACAATGAGGGGGGGGGGTTAATGTGTATAGGATTAGAACCATGGTCCATTTAACTCAATCATTTCTACACTGACTGGTAGCAGCTCTCTAGAGTTTCAGGTGGAAGTTTTTCCAGGCCTAACCAGAGACTGCATAGACTCAATTTGGTACATTCTGCATAGGAATCATGTGTTCTATCATTGAACTTTCTTCTCTCCTTTCCAGGAGAAGAATTAGAAAAAGTTTAATTCTAACTCCTCTGTCACACTTGCTTGTGACCCTTCCATATAATTATTTGTTAACTGAGTTGAACATGACCAATATGGTTTCTCAGTGCTCTGACAGAGAGCTGGCAAAATCAGTATGTCCATATCAAGAGAAGCATCAAAAGCACCTGCTGACTTCCTGACAACCTTCTTTCTTATTTTAGACATGTCATTATGAAAATAATGTTGACTTAGCAGTTGTACATATTACACCTTTTTGCTGAAGTCTAGGTGTCAAGGGAGAGAAGATAGAGGGTTGGGAATCTTTAGAGGGAAAATATTTGTGATTAGCCAGGAAATAACCTACATTTCTTTGTGATTAAGGCTTTTTAAATTAGTTCTTAGTTTAACCTAGTCCAATCATTGGGATCTCATTTGTACGTTCTGACATTGGGGAAGGGATACTGAGATAAGAGTGAGGAATAAGTGTGAGGAAGCTGACAACTAACAGATGAATCTGGAAGGGTCTCAAGGCAATACAGTACTAGGGCAATAGGGAGACTCTTTGCCAGTTCCAGATCCATCCCCATCTAGATTTGGACCTAAAATACCAAGGAAACGTGCGGGTGATTGGATGGTGAGTTGTAAGAAAACACAATTCATGACACTGCAGAAAATCATCACTGAGCACAGTGCAAGTCAGAAAAGCCAAGAACCTTCATTTTTGTTCTGGCCTTGAGGAGTTTGAGGCAACTGCATTCTAAAATTGGAAGGTTCCTCACCCTACCCCACTGAATTTCCCTGCTTTTGCAAAGGAGACTTATCAGTACAGCATTTGCAATCCTCCTTTCTCCTCAAAGTATTTGAATCTGCCTTCTTGTCATTCAACATATGATACATGTGATTATAAATAGTTGATTGAAACATTCATTTTATTATTGAAATTTCAATAATGTCAAGCAGACAATCTATGCAGGTAACCATGTTTGGTAATTAGGAAAAAGGAAAACAAATGATAATAATCTGCATTTATTAGCAATAAACAAAAGACACAATCAATTGAACATTTTATGAAATACCCACAAGGTTTCATGATGTCAAAATATAGTACATGAGTGAAAGTCTAGAGATGTTAATCAGAATCTACCTATCCTCATTAGAATGAAAGCTGTGGATTCAAAATGGAGGCAGCAATTCTCTTCTGAAACAATGGAAACTCCTATTGAACAAATGCCTACATTTACAGGAAGGGGGAAAATGGGGTGGGAGGTGGCCCTAGGAACTTTTCCAGTCTTGTCATTATGATGTACTTCTCAGAAACCTGCAGAAGTTCATTTAGAACAGTCTCTCATCTCCCTTATTCCAGAAGCAGAAGGATTACCTCTGAGTAAAGTTTAATCAATACTTTTGTTTACTTTCCTCTCTCTCAAGTGTTCTTTCTGTCAGCCGCAATACCAAAACTTTACATTTATGATTTCTGTTATTGAATCATCTTCTGATGTTTCCATCACACAAAATAAAGTCCTTTTTAAAATGAAATGACTTGATATAAACATTACTATACTACATCCAGATATATGGCAGTATATAATTAGGAAAAAGATCAGTAGGAGGGCTTCTCTCTCTCCAAGGCTTTGAGAAGCATAATCAGGTGTTAAAACATGAAGATGCCCCTTCTGTGTTTACACATCTCTCATACAACTGCTTGGTTCTCAGCATCCTGTTATAATCATGATTGGGTTTTTTTTCCATGCAGAATAAACTGAGTCACAGGAATCAGCTTAAACAATTTCTTTTCATGTAAAAGCTCTGAGCCTTTTAAGTATAATCAAGAGTAAGTGTGTAAGAGTAAGTGAGAACTTTGGACTGGAGACCTGAGGAATTTAGATTCTGTTGCCCACACATCCATGAAAGCTCAGTGCATGACTTCAGACTGGTCACTCACTTTCAGCCTAAACCACCTCACAGGTAGCTTTTGTGAGGATAAATAGAGAGAAAAAGGGTTGTAAGCCACCCTGGGTTTCTTGCAAAAGGGAAAAGGACAGGATATAAATGTAATGCAATAATAATTAGCACTCTTAACAGCAACAACCTACAACAAGGGGTTCTTTTTCTACAGTGTCTGCAGGAGACAAATCCCATTCCCATGAATTAAAAACTCTTCATTCAGCAGAGTACCATGCATATTACCATTGGCACAAGTAGGGTACATCATTAATGCAATTTGCATTAATGTATTTGCAACTTACAAAATGATTCTGAAAAACTTTACCTGAGCAACCCTAATAGCACAATCTTTCTTCATTCAGAAAGTTCTACCTCTGAGTAGGCATGCAAGGGCATGTTTATTATCCCTTCTCTTTCTTCACAGGCATGAACCTCCATTCTTACATACTTCAGCTGTTTCCATGAAAAGTTCAAAGAAATAGGCTTAAAGGGTAAAGGTAAAGTTTCCTTGACATTAAAGTCCATGCCTGACTCTAGGTGCTCATCTCCGTTCAGGGAGCCAGCATTTGTCCACAGACAGTCTCCGTGGTCATGTGGCCAGCATGATTAACACTGAGTGCACGGAACGCTGTTACAGAAGTGGTACCTTTCATCTACTTGCATTTGCATGCTTTCGAACTGCAAGGTTCAGGAGCTGGATGGCGCTCACCCCGTGTGCAGATTTGAACCGGCGACCTTCGATCAACAGCACAGCAGCACAGCGGTTTAGTGCCACCTGCAAATTAGAGTAAAACGTGTAAATATGTTAACATTCATCCCTGTTAACTGGCTGTACCCTGTGAAGTTTTACAGGATCAGACTGAAGTCTTTACACTTCTTGTGGGATATGTCTGGTATCCCATTATTAAATTCACAACATTTAAAAAGATTTTGAAGCTTATAAAGGCAGAGTCTGTGTATGAAAGGGAACAGGGGAGGGCTCTCTCAAGGCTTTCATGCAGAGAAAGTTTACCTTCACAGAATGAGATGAGCAAAGGTATTTGTAGAAGGGTGTCTCTAACAAGACAGTTTTCAAACCGTATTTTTTTTTAATTTCTTTTTTTAAACTAGATTTATTAAGGGTGGGACAGTGGAATAGATTCATGTAAATGTCAAACCCAAATGTGAGGAAGCCTTGGAGATGTAGTGAGTGGCCAGGGGCTCACTGTTTGTGGACTTAAAGCCTCTGTCTTATTGGACCTTTAAGGAGAGGACACTGAGGTGATGAGAGGGCAGGAACTTTTGAAATTTCATCAAGGATATCACATGCAGGTTTCCAGGCTGACAGGGAAAGCAAACATGTTTTGGAAGTGACGGGAGGGAGAGCTGCTCCCTTGCCAAATCCCTGAACCTGTGATCAGGCATCAAGAAAGATGAGCCACCCACTCATAGGGCTTGCAGAGGTCTTGCCAGATGATGCTCCCCCAGTGGAGGCCATCTTGAGAGTGGAACCTGCTGTGTGAAAGAAAGGGGAGCATTGAGGAGTGTTCAGATTGGGTTCAACACTCCCTTTCTCAATCTACAGTAGCAGAGGCTATGGTTTGGTCATGATGGGTCAGACACGACTCCATGACTAACAACAACAACAACAATGGTTTGGCTTACTAAGGGACTCTTAGAAGTTAACTGTGTAATTCTGATCAAGATCTGCATTGGCAAGAACGATAAGCAGATGATGAAGTAAATAAAATAGGAAAAGGCAGAAAGCTGGGGTAAGCAGATTGAAAAGGCTTTTTCCTTCCCTAAACAGAAGGAATTCTTTAAAAGTCTGAAGTGGTGTTTTACCCCTGTTCTCTCAAATGCAAGTGATCCAGCAACCTTCTCTCCTATGTGCTTGTCCACATCTGCCCCTTCCAAGCTTGCACTAATTTTCAGGGAATGTGATTGGAACTAGATTTACACTTACTGAAGAAAGCTGGAAACCTTATCTAGAGAAGAACAGCTTTGAGAGGGCATTTTTTATTTCCTTGTTTCTCATGCTGTAGATTACTGGATTTAGCAAAGGGGGGAACATGGAATATATGATGGTAAATGCCAGATCCAGATATGATGGGGTGTTTGAGGTTGGTCTCAAGTAGGCAAAGCTTCCAGTGGATAAAAAGGTGGAGAAGACAATGAGATGGGGAAGACAAGTTGAGAAGGCCTTTTGCCTTCCCTGTGCAGAAGGGATTTTCAGCACTGCTGTGAAGACCTGTACATAAGTTACAAAGATGAAGATAAAGCAGCCTAACACAATGCTAACACTGATCATAACCAATCCAATTTCGATTTGATATATATCAGAGCAGGCAAGCTTCAGCATCTTTGGTATTTCACAGAAGAACTGATCAACGATCTTTGAGCAGAAAGGGGTTACAAATGTTCCAGCGGCGTGTAACATTGCATTGAACACACTGCTGATCCAGGCACTGGCAATAATCTGGATGCAGGCTTTCCTGTTCATCACCATTTCATACCGCAGTGAATTGCAAATGGCAACATATCGATCATATGCCATGGCTGTTAGAAGGGCAACATCGGCTCCAAGGAATAAGATGAACAAGAAGACTTGAGCGACACATCCAGAATAGGAAATCTGTCTGACATTCATGAGGGAATTGGTCATAGATTTGGGGACAATGGCTGACACTGAACCTATGTCTTGCATGGCCAAATTCATCAGAAAGAAATACATGGGTGTGTGAAGGTGGTGGTCAGAAGCTACAGCAACTATGATGAGAAGATTTCCTGTTACTGTGACTAAGTACAATGCCATGAATAAAACAAAATGTAGAATCTGCAGTTCCCAAATCACTGAGAATTCCAGGAGTAGAAATTCAGAAATTGTGGATTTGTTATCTATTTTCCCCATTCATTATTAATAACCATGCCACTTCTATAAGAAACCAGAAATATAAAAAGTTAATATTATAGCCTAGTAACAAGTAAACAAACTAATTAAGTGAATTTTGGAGAAGTTCTGTGGACAGGAAAGCAAAGACAGAAGGGAGGATTGTACAAGATTATAAAGAAACATTCCAAGTCTCATCTCTCCGTTTGTTTTATTTAAGTATATCAGTCTCTGACCAGCAGCTTCAAAACTTTATCATCCTGCTGTTAAGTAATATTGAAAATGAACCTTGCAGTGATTATTGGATGAACTACAGAAGACCATGTGGTCAGGGGAAGTGGGTAGACTTTGTACTTAGGAAAAGATTGAACTGAAATACAGAGAGCCTATGGCTCTGTATGTACAATACTATAGCATGAGGAGAGAAATAATGACCAGTTAGGGACAAGGACAACACCAAAGTTTAGTGAAGTGACTAAATATCTCTTCCCATGCTGAGCCCTAGTAGGCTGGATTCATTCTTAATTAGCCTCACTTTACTTCTACTGAAATCAAGGGGCAGAATATTGCCTTGGTCAATTTAAGTTAGCTGTTATTGGTTTCAATGAAAACAAAGTATGACGGATTTAGTTTGGATTCACCCCAATTTATTAGTACCATCCTTGATCCCTTAATAATGGTATTTGCATACCTGTTCTCCCTCATATTATGTTTCCCCTAACCTGTCCCACCTCTCCAAATTCAAAGCTTAGGGAACTGAAACTCTCCTTTTTGTAACTATGGTTTGGTGAAATACAGAAATGAAGCAGTTCTCAGCTTATAAATAGTTCCCCATCCACCCATGATATGTTCAATACTTATCTGCAGTTCCTATATATTTGAATATTTAACACGTTGTCAGACTTACTTCTGAATAAACATGTGTAGAATTGTGTCTCATGGAAGGCAGCAGTAAAAAGCAGTTGACTTTCTAAGCTAGACGGTGGAATAAATAGATTTTCCAGGTCCTTTTGCTGCTCTGTAACTAAAGAAAAGCAAATATCTGTGTTAGTGAGAGAATTATATTCCTAAAATTAGTATGATACACATGTCCAAAATTCACAGTAAGATAAGGAAAAGTTTTATAGCAAGGATCAATGATGATTAAGGAGTTAAGATAATGTCATATGAAGAAATAAAGGAAGGAAAAAAGCATGCTTAGCACTGATTGAGCAATAAAAAGACTACCTTTCAAAAACAACCATTTGTGGAGACAACTATGCCTGGCACTTTGTGGTGGGTGGTTCTACAAAATGGAACAGTGACATTTGGAGAAGGCAAGAACTAACCTTTCAGGAACTAACTGTTCCAACCAATTGCGGGAGCTTCCGTTTGACAAAGGTGTCCTTTGTTATGGTATGCACTTTCCACAGCTTGTTTCCCAAGGCTTCAACATTTCTAGTCCTCTAAAACATTAATGTTCAGTGCTCAGTTACCAGAAGTCCTGTAGCCAAATAATTATCAGCTTACTTAGATTAGTTATGTGAAATTCATACACAATACATTTTGGCCCTCATATTTTTCCTCAGGCTACCAAGACACAATGCAGTAGCAGTGGAAGAAGCTACAATTCCCTTGCCAGGGCTTAGACCTGCTTCCACACACACTTTAATTTTATATATTGAAATTATGTTTTCTAATTTGCTGTTGCACCATTAGTTTTGTAAGCCAACTAGAGATCCAATTTGGATATAGACAGGATAAAAAGGTTTTAAATAAATAAACCCCTGAGCTGCCACTGAATGTTTGCCTTCCATGTTGCATGGTGGCTTCAGTTGTGTGGACTCCTTAAATCCATTCCAGGGAATACATGACTCTGAGCCTTAGGTCCTCTATTTTATCATGTGTAGTCATTTGGTTCCAAAGAAGTGGTGAAGCAGAAACAGCCTGTGTCCTTATTGCCTGACTAACATATCTCTTCAGGATGTAGTCTGCAACAGCTGCAATGTCTCTGCATTTTTGGAGTCTGAGTGCCTTTAATACAACATGGTTTTCTTTAACTGAGTATATGTTTGCTAACTACACAGAAGCATAGGAAGCAAAATTGTATTTAAATAATTGCAAAATGTATAGAATTCCCAATGTTTCAATAAGCTATGCAAAAGCAATGGAATCCCTTTTCTCTATCTAGAATTGCTACAAGAAAATTGGGGAAAACAAAACATGGAAGCAATGCAAATATGTGTTTCATGGTAAATAAGTAAATACAGTGCTACTTACCATATCTACTATGAATAAGTTTCTGATTCATATGAATTCCAAACCAACTTGAGCTGATTTAGATAGATCAAAGTTTGGATCCCTTGAAACACTCTGACTCTGAATCAAAACATTTCTGAAGATAGGGATTTAAAACACAGAGGTACAGATAGTGTGCCTCTAAATATAGATACACTAATTTTTGCACTGCATGCTCATAGAATCATAAGAGAAGAATTACAAGAAGTTTACATGGCTGCTGAGTCCAACCACCTGTTCAATGCAAGACTCCAAATTAAACCATCCCAGTCAAATGGCTGTCCAGCTGCATCTTGAATGCCTTTTGTGTAGGAATGCCCACCACCTCCTTAGGTAACTGGTTCCTTCACCATACTGTTCTAACAGTCAGGAAGTTTCCCTGATGTCCAGCCAGATTCTGGCTTCCTGCAACTTAAGCCCATTCTTCTGTGCCCTGCATTTTGTGATGACTGAGTAGAGATCCATATAATTTGATATGTAATAGGGAATATTCCAACACTTTTTAAATTAACTGTTAATTGTCAGAACCCAGACAATTCAAAAAGCAGAGTTGGAAGGGATTTAACAATCTGTACATTTCTAACTCCCTCCATTCAACCAGCAGAAAATTGCACTGTAATTTTATCACTAAAATTATTTTTAAGAAACCTACTTTTTATCTTGTTATGGGATTTATATTTCCAGATACAATTTCTTCACCAGACACTTAGAGCATTGCATTCCTCAATCCAGCCCTCCTTTCATTCTCTTGTGTCTTTGAGACCATTAAAGATAAATCCCACTTTTCCTTGAGACAACCACACCCTTTTATTGTGCAGCTGTTACTATGCAGCAGTGAATCATTGATGTAAGAGGAGTTGCTGTGGACTTAGTCTCAGGAGCCCAACACAAATCAGCCATTGTGTTCCAGGAGACTTGGTCCCAGGAGTCCAAAGCAAATCAGAAGCAAGATGTATAAACAAAAATTAAGTTTCTGGTCTTCACAACTTGTAATACTAGCAAGTAGGTGTGGATTTAGGTACATACAGATGAAATATTATAGATGAGTATTAAGGTTTTTCCAGTCACAATGCCAAAAGTATTTAGTGACACACTTCAAGTCATTTCTAGTTTCCATTATACACACCCACAAGGGTTCTTCAAAAAGTTTCTTCACTTTTTAAGACTCTATTAAGAATTTCAAAAACAAATTACATCACTTTTCTACTAAGTCACCTTCCTTTGTGATGCATTTTCCCCAGCATCATACCAACTTTTTAGTGCCATCAGCAAAAAATGTTTTTGGTTGAGTGCATAGTCACTGCTACACTGCTGCTTTCACATCATGATCACATGAAAATCTTTTTCCCCTTAAAGCTCTGCATCTGTCACACTAGTTTGGCCATTTTGAACATTTCAATCCACTCAAAGATAACGTTATGAGAGATAAATTTATCCCTATACTGAGTACATGTGTGGATATGAATTTGTGCTCCCAGTACACCTTCTGGCCACAAAAATCATATGATAGAACACTGTTCCTTTTCGGTGCAATTTATAAGTTTTGCAGCCAATTCTTATACTAAACTACAAGGGCAGCCAGCTTGCCAGACAGACTAGCCAGACACGACCAGTTTCGACACTTCCCACCCTCACTGTTTCCAATGAAAATATAAAAGTGTGGAAACTTTTTTGAAGACCCCCTCATTCATTCACACACACATACACACATATCTGGAGCATTCTCTTAGTATTGGTTGGGGGGGGTGGTTCTATAAATTTGATGGCATGCTAAGTGGAAAAGCAACACCCAAAAAAGTGTAGTAGGTGTTTGAGTGAGATCATGTGGCATGTTCACACCTCAATGTTTTGTGTGCATGAGGTAGAAATAAGTTTTTGAAAGATGTGATTTAAGAAAAAGAAACGTTTAAAAAATCTGAGATAGCAACAGTCAAGTTTTGCTCCCATGATCAAATATAGTTTCTCCTCTTTGGGGATTAGTTTGTGGGGTGGGAGGTGGCACCAATTAGTATCAATTCAAGTTCATTGCTAAATGTGAAGCCATAAAGTAGAGCTCAGAAGAACAGCTTTGCTTCATCTACTCTTGAGAATAAGACCCATAGAGCCCTTAATGTATCTCACTCACTAGCTTTTCAAATGCTTATTACCAGCATCTTTGCATCATGTCTGCACACCATGGTGTGCTTGGAAGAAAGAAAGAATGAAGTTGCTGCTACATTTTTTGCATTATTTTGAACCAATGTTGGAGAATTTGATGTGAAATGGAAAGAAATACATGAATGAAAAGGTAATCATTCTTCTTTTTGCTATGCTTGATCATTTACTCATTTCCCTTCATCAACCAACAAGTTGTAGCAGAGAACGCGAGCAGTGAGTTGGTAAGTCCTTGGATCAATCCCAAAGTCCTTCTCCCCCTCTCTTACCTAAGGATACCATCAACATTAAAACAACAACATCACAGAATAGGTATTATATGAGGAATTACCTCAGCCCAGAAGAAAGTTTAATTGTGATTATGATATTGAAAATGATAATGAGAACTTAAAGCTAAGAGCCAGTGTGCTATGATGGTTAGATACAGTCCAAAGAGGCTCTCCATAACTCTCTGAACCCAGAACATTATGGGTTTTCTATGTAGGGTGGGAGAAGTAAGTCATTGATTCTCTTCCCGCCCAGCAAAGCAGTTGGAGAACTGATTTCGGCTATCTAGTTGCAGTGCTTTGGAGAGCTGTCATCCTCCACTCCCTGCTTCTTCTCCAAGGTCACTATTATGACATCAGAGAAGCAGCCAGGTGGTTTTTTCTAGGTCAGCCCTGACATAGGATGGAATATGACATGATAAGAATCTTATGTTGAAAAAACAAAACCAAACCCCTATAATAATCTTTAATCAGTGGGCGCATACAAAATATATTTCAAAGATGCATATAATTGGTGCATATCTTAGGAAAAGCAGTGCACAAAAATATTATCACATTTTCATTCAAAAAAGGAAAACTCCAAATATTGCAATCTGATACAGATCTATGATGGAACAAGCTTTGGGGCTGAATTTGTAGGATTTCCATGAATGCAGATCCATAGATTCAGCCTGTGTTTACCTTTTTCTACAGTGCACATCTTCCAAGTTCAACTTTTTCCAATATTCTCCAGTTTATGGACATCCTATAGTGACATCAGTACAAGTTTCGACCTATTTTATGGGAAGAGTCATAACTTGGTGGTCAAACACATGTTTCGTACACATAATGTCTCAGGTGTGACCCCAAACATGAAACCTGGAAAACTGCTACAAGTCAGCATAGAGAACACCTTGGTAGATGGACCTATGTTCTGTCCAACTGTCAGATTCAATAGAAGGCAGATTTCTGTGTTTCCATTTTCTGACCATTCCCTGACATGCTATTGAACAGAACCATTAGACTTTTTCATCAAATGACAAAAACAAGCAACATAGAATTTCCCCCTTTAAACAATGCTACACAGATTGGAACCCTCACTGGAGTGGGTAGATAGGAAGATTCTAGATCTTTGTCCTCACTTTCTAACTGTGGTCCCACTCTGGATTAGTCACTCCATGTCTCCAATGCACCTGGCCAAAATGGCATCCAGTTTTATAGCCATACGCCAAAGCATTAAAGCCCCTTGCCTACCACTCATGAAGATTTATCTCTGGAGAATTTGTGAGGCCTGGGGATGGAATACATAGATGTGGGACCAGAAAGGCTCATGATCACCTGACTCCTTTCTAAAATCAAAAACACAATGCCAAGACCCCAGTTGTTGCTGTTACTTGTGCTGTGGTAGGAAAAGGACATGCAAACATCATATTTTAGGCTAGGGGTATGTCCATACATTACAGTGAATGTGAGTTCTGTTCTCATCAAGATGTTTGTGGGAATTTAACTGTATCTGACAATTCTTTTTTTTTAATTTTTTTATTAAAATTTTAAACTAACACTAAAAACATCAAACATCACATACATCGGATTTACTGGGTCAACCCCCTACTACATATTTTTTAAACATTCTAAAGTCAAATTCAAATCAATTTATAATAATTTGAAAACATCTCTAAGTTTACGCCAAGTCCCATTTCTCCAGCCAGTTATAGAAAGAATCCCAAGTTCGATAGAAGTCAGTGTCCTCTTTCTCCTTCAATGATAAAGTCAATCTATCCATTTCTGTGCAGTCCAAGATCTTTCTTACAATCAATCCATTGGTGAGTAGCTCCTCACTTTTCCAATATTGAGCAAATGCAATCCTCACCACTGTGATTAGGTGCAGCGTCAGATATACTTCCTGTCTGTTAACGTCTTCCGGTATGATGCCTAACAAGAAAACTTAAGGTTTAAAAGCAAAGGGTTTTTGTAATATTTCCTCCATCCATCTATGCATTTTAGTTCAGTACTTTTTTGCATTATCACAAGTCCACCACATATGATAAAAAGTACCCACTTCATGTTTACATTTCTAACACCTATTTGACATATTTGGAAACATCTTAGCTAATCGACTTGGTGACAAATACCATCTATAGAACATTTATATAATTTTTCTTTATACAAAGTTGCTAATGTTACCTTAATGTTTCTTTCCCATAGTTTTTGCCACTTTTCTAGTTCAACATTAAATCCAAAGTTCTGTGCCCATGTTATCATAGTTTCCTTAAGCTGTTCCCCTTCCATTTTCCTGTCAAGTAAAAAATCATATAGTTTTTTAATAATTTTCTCATCTGTTTCAAGCATCACTTGATCAAACTCTGTTAAATCTTTGTAAAACCCCCATGTTTTACAGTTTTTAGCATATCTCGATTGCATCTGCACCTTATACCATCAGGAAATATTATGTCCCTGTTCTTGTATTTCTTGCTCCAGTTTCAGGCCACCATCCTTATCCAAGATATCGTCATATCTTATGATCTTTTCAAAGTTCAATACATTTGGATATACAAAAACTTCCATAGGTGAGAGCCATCTTGGTAATTTATTATACACTTTCAGCTTTAGTTTTTCCCACACTGACATTAAAGATCTAATAAAATGACTTCCCAATTGGATGTTGTATTATCAAGCGTCTGTTCTAACTTAGCTAAAATAATGGATAACTTTGTGAAATAAGAGAATTTTGTATCTTGAAGGTCATGACTTGCAAATGGGTTGGCATGCTTATATGTGGTATGAAAAAGCTAAGTCACATGGGTCTTTTCTGTATCTGGCAATTCTAATGGGGGAGGGAAGCAGAGATGAGCTTACAAGCTCTGTCCTCTGCCTGACCATGCTCATTATTTTGTACATACAGAGTGCCACTGCTGGAATAATCTTCTGAAGATAGAAGGAATGGGCATTTGAGAATTTTCAGTCCATCTCAGTCCACAGTGACTTCTGGGATTTTGGGCAAGCATGGCGGAGTGATATCAAATAACAGGAAAATTGAGAGCAATGCATTTCTCACTGGAGAACATGTCTCTTCATTTCAAAGCTGCCTGACTGCCTTTATCCCCACTTCATGTCTGATACAGTGATACTTGACATTAGCTAGTTGTCATATTTACTGCATCACAGATGCTGTTGGCCACTGACTACACTCTTCTTTTCCTTGTCCACTGTATTTCTCAGTTTTGTTTTGCTTGATCACAAAATTGAAATTGCTTGATTGTTGGTATGCTCGTAACATAAAGAAATCCAAAATAACAAAAAGCTCAAAAAGCCTTTTGGTTTGACACATTAAGTTATCTACATTCACTCAAACTCCACAATCCAGGGAAATTGCAGCTTTCAAGAGCCCTAAAGATATATGCTATTTAGACAGTGTGCACATGTTATCTTTCTTTGTTCATTGGAATAGGTACACAGAGTTGATGAAACTGAATGTTTTAGGGAACTGAAGTGACAATTCCACCTCCAAAGTACTGGAAACCAATTCCATTTCTGAGAGCTTGGTAAGTGCTTCAAAATGTCATTTGTGTACACAAATACAGAGAAAATAGAAACAAAAATGTGTTGATGTCAATTTCAGACACTGGAGATAGCCACAGTATTGACATATCATTTAAAGAGATTTTTTTCTGGCTTTTTCCACAGATGATGTGCAAATTAATAAGAAGAAAACTATGAATAATCAATCCTCTCTATCAGAGTTTTTCCTCCTGGAATTTTCACAGCTTTGGAAACTACAAATTCTACATGTTTTTGTGTTTCTATTGTTGTATCTAGCAACTGTATTAGGGAACCTTCTCATTGTTTCTGTGATTGCATTTAACCATCACCTGCACACACCCATGTACTTCTTTCTTATGAATCTTGCCATCATTGACCTTAGCTCAGTTTCAGTCATTATCCCTAAATCTATGGCCAATTCCCTCATGAACAATAGACACATTTCATATACAGGATGTGTTGCCCAAGTCTTCTTCTTTGTATTATTTTTTGTATCTGATTACTTGCTCCTCACACTCATGGCATATGATCGATATGTTGCCATTTGTAATCCTCTTCAGTATCAGATGTTGATGAACAGAAGGGCCTGCATTGAGATGGTTGCTATAATATGGATCACTAGTCTTTTCTGTGGAGGCTTACATGCCAGCAGCACTTTTGCTATTCCTTTTTGTTCCAATGTTATCAATCAGTTTTTCTGTGATATTCCCCATTTGCTTACACTCACCTGTTCTGAGATCAATCTAGTTGAAATGGGAGTGCTTGCATTTAGTATTGTGTTTGCATTTGGCTGTTTTGTTTTCTTAATTTTCACTTACATTCACATCTTCATTGCAGTATTAAGAATTCCCTCTGTGCAGGGAAGGAAAAAAGCCTTCTCAACTTGTCTTCCCCACCTCGTTGTCTTCTCCACCTTAGTACTCACTGCATGGTCTGCCTACCTCAGACCCACTTCTAATGCTCCATCACACCTGGATTTGATAGTAACTGTGATGTATGCCATGGTTCCACCTATGCTGAATCCAATCATCTACAGCATGAGAAACAAGGAGATCAAGATTGCCTTATCAAATCTATTTGGGATAAGGAACTCATCTATGAATGACTAACTCCTTTCTGGAAATTTGGATTCTAAGCTTACTTAGCCCACCTCTCTCTACCTTGGGAGTTAAGAAAAGACATTGTCTAATCAACTCATTTTTATTACACAAAACTGCAAATGGACAAACCTGACTTTAAGTTATAGATTAAATGGTTTTACAAAGATCAAAACCAAAAGAATGCAGCTGTGATAGAATCCTATAGATTTAGTTCATAAATGTAAAGCAATTATTTGGAAGTTGATTCCAAATAGATTAGAAGTGCTCAATGGCCTCATTTTCCAGATAGTTCCAGATAGTTCATTAAAACCTCTCCTTCAAGGTGGTTTATTACTTTGCATAGCTAACAGCTTAAAATGTCTTGTTAGTCCTCATGTCTCCTTAATTAACATCTCTGAAATGCTAGATTAAATTGTAGTCTCTGTGATGCAGTTAAATTATGTCTACTCCCCTGGATCTGTCATTTCCATTCTTCCTTGCTATTCCTCTTCAGTTGGTTCCAGAAACAATTTGGCTTCCTACTTCTTCCATTCTCTCTATCTCATCTGCTGGCTCATAATTCTCACTTTCTCCTTCCACATCTTCATCTATGTCAGAATGTACCCCTAAGTTCCTTTCAGGTTATTCTGCAAAACTGATGGACCAGATCCATCCAGTTACAAATGTAAGAACTTGTGAAAGTAATTGAAATCAAATATATTAATATACCAGTGTACCTGCTTTAAACACTGTAGAATAAAGAAGAAAACATTTTTCAGTTAGGTCAGTTGCATATTTCAAATTATTGGAACAGGTCAGCCAGCTCTGCTTTTGGGCATTGATTTCCACTGAGTTCTATGGACAGCATTATTGCTTGTCTCATTGTGCTTGCATAACAATGCTAAAGCAATGTCACTAGCACTTGCTGATGGAAAGGGAAATAATTGCAGCTTGTTTTTGAATTTTGATGGCACCATCAAATTTCAATAGCAAATTGCCACTTATTTCCTTTCAAACTAGCAAACACTAAATACAATGCCCTAACATTTCTTTACCCTTGCACTGCACCATCATTATATTTGGCCGTTTCTTCTGTGTTTTATTTTATCTGGTACTGATCATTTTATGGTCCTGGATAACTCATTTCTCAACTTAATAGAAATAAGCAGGGCTGAATTTTATTCTGAACTACAAGTTCTGGACATACTCCTCAACTTCAGTTTCAGATTACACTTCTCCATGCTGAATTTCACTGCAGTGAGGTATTGGAATATTGAATATAATGTTCCCTGAGAATTGTGTTTAAAGAAAGTCTCCTTTAGGTGAAGAATTATGTTTAATAAATCCTATCAAATATCAGACAGACCTAGCATGTTTGCCCAACTTCTCAGAGTTCCTAGTGATGTAATGCTTCCCACATTCTACACAGACTTTGTAAGTACAGGGTGGACCAAAAGTAGGTATGCAGTATGGTTTGGATCATGTTTCATCTCTTTGGTGCTCATAGTGTCCTCCATCAACATTGCAACATTCATGGAATCTGTTCCTGACATTGTAACACACAGCAATGCACAAATTCTGATTAGCACTAATGTCAATAAATGAATATGAGATAAGTACGTTAAGTTCACTGCACACCTACCTTTGGCCCACTCAGTATCTTGTAAGTTAACAAGTAATGTTGAATAATTGATACTGCATATTTCAAACAAAGGACAAATATTTGTTTGGTTTACTATTTGCTTGCTAGGAAAAATGGGAAAAAATGTTGGCCAGAATAGTAAATATGTTATTTGTTGGTAATTGAGATTCAGCATAGAGGTGATACTAGTTAAGCAACCTATACAATTTCAGAATGATAGGTGCATCCTTTTTATGAAAAAGGAGTGTTCTCATTTGGTGGGGTGAATCTCTTCTCTTTGTCCCCTCCTATTCTTTCTATTTTTATTCATTTGTTTATTGCAATTTGCATATCATATGCCAATGAAGCATTCCTCATGAAGAACCCTGCAAAGTGTCAGATTTCTTGCTGTAGGGGCTCAGAAGTTATGATAAATAAAAAGCAGGTTTGTTTGCCTTTCTGTCAATCATTTTATTGAATCATCTGACCAAATTGTCAGTATACTTTACTTAAGACACACCTCATCACATCTATGGAACACAATGTGTGTTGGAATAGACAGACAGATGATAGATATATAGATGGAAAATAGAATCAAAACACTGTGTGAAATCCAAACCATTTCTTTCCCATGTTGTACAGTGCTGCCTGAATCTCTTTGTTTCTTAGGCTATAGATGATGGGATTCATTAGCGGTGTCAAGATTGTGTACAAAACAGCAGCCAACAAGTCCACAGTGGGAGAGGACAAGGCTTTTGGTCTTGTGTAAGAAAACATCAGAGTAAACACAAACAAGCAGAAAACTGTCAGGTGTGGGATGCACGTGGAGAAAACTTTATACCTGCCTTGAACTGACTGAATTTTAAGCACAGTAGAGATTATGAAACCATAAGAAATGAAAACAGATAAAAAGCAAAAGGAACCCACTGTCAATGCAAAGGCAAAAGTGATGTTTTCCTGGTCCTCTGTAGCAGAGCAGGATATCTTGAACAACTGAGGGATGTCACAGAAATACTGTTCAATCATGTTGGAGGAGCAGAAATGTAGCCTAAATGTGTTCAGAGTGTGGGCAGCAGCATAGATTGTACTGCATACCAAAAGGGTAGCTGTGATTTGGAGGCAAGCATCTGAGTTCATGATCAGCTTGTACTGTAAAGGGTGGCAGATTGCTATGTAGCGATCATAAGCCATGACGGTGAGCAAGGAAATCTCTGCTGTAGCACAGGTGACAACCAAGAAGACTTGGATGACACAACCAGGGAAGGAAATCAAATTGTCATTGGTCAAAGAATTGATCACAGACTTGGGGACAGTGGCTGAAATGAAGCAGGAATCTATGAAGGACAGGATGGCCAGAAAAAAAAACATGGGGGCATGAAGAATGTTGTTCTGAGCTACAGTTAGAATGATTAGGAAATTTCCCAACAGGGTTGCTAAATAAAGAGGGGAAAACAGCACAAAGTGTAAAATCTGCAGTTCTCGGGCATTAGAAAATCCTCGAAGGATGAACTCCATCATGGTGGTTTGGTTTGCCATTTGTTTGCTGTTGAGAAAGCATGGAAAAAGATGTCAGGAAGGAGAGAGATATCATATGGGGGGGTGGGGTGGAAAGGTTTTAAATGTATTGTTATAATTTCATGGTTGTAAGCCGCCCCGAGGCTTTGTTGCAATGGTGCAGCATAGAAATGTTTTAATAAATAAATAAATATCTGTGCCCACCACTCCAGGGCTTGTTTCAGCAAAGCATACTACCTACAAAAAGCAAATGCTGTAGACAGTTTGGGGAAGAATCTAGATTTAAAATAGCCCCACTGATCTTACTGGGTCTCCCCAGTAATCACCATTTCAATGCTTGTTTCAGCAATGCACATACTGAATTCAAATAGCACAGACAATTTTGTCAGGATGCATACTTAGTCATACTTAGAGTAATCCAACAAATTTCAATAGATCTGCTCTAAGCATAGTTAAATCTGAAGCCAGACCAGTATCAAAAATTTAACTTTCATTAACTGCTCAGAGGGCCTTGGGCTATCAGGCAGTATAAAAATAAAAGAAAGAAAGAAATTGGTTCATTCTTTTGTTCCGTAGTTTTGATATAATATGTGTGCCTTCATTACAATATTGTATTCCCTGCTAATTCCAACCAATTTTTTTTTACAAAGAGATGTGTTAGCTAGAAATAAAAGCAAATATTTAAATATTTACTATATGGCAATATTACTCACTTTTCCCTTTCTCCACGCAGTTGAAGCCTTCAGCAATGAGATCATAGAGCTGTGAAGTATTCACAGTGGATTGATCTAGTCTTCACTTCTTTGGGTTTCAAAGAACTGTTCTCTTGTATTTCACATGTATAGGAGCACAGTCCCAGTGGGATGAATTAAAGCAGCTTGAATAGTGAGGCCATAACTAGGAGGCCTCCTCTCTCCCCATCCCAGGATGCATCAGGACTTTTCTCTGAGGATTCAGCTTTTGTTTAGAAAACCAACATACTTTTGGATATGCCATTTAAAAAAGCTTCTTTTATTGCCCTTCAAAAAGAATTAACGTTTTGGATGTTCCTACCAGTTCTTTACTCAAAATGCCCAGCTGTTCACACAGAACTATATAACAGGATGCATTCCTTGAAGTCTGGATAATAGCAGTGCAAATCTTCACCTAGATGTACATCAGCATTCACATTATCCTCATCTATGGAAGACAGTTGTGTGGATCTCCCTTTCTGCGTCAAAACAAAAGTCTCTAACTTTTTCATTGGGGGAACAAATTAGCATATGGATTGTAATTTGTCCAATTGGTCAACAAAGGATTGCTCAGCAAAGGTATTCCCACCTTTCTGTGTTCTGGCCAACAAAGGAGAAGGGTCAGAGTTTTTGTACACTCCTTCCTGTTCAGGCTGCATATATTTTTATTGGATAGTTGCATTGTTTCTGAAATTGATTTACTGATTTTTATGAAATGCTTTTCAAAAAAGGTGTGCCAAAAAAGTCTAACAGTACTTTCCTAAGTGTATACCATCATAGAAAGCTAATTTAGGTAATGGTTGTCTGCCCAGGTCTGGCCCAATGCATGGCAAGGAGGAAGTGCAGGTTCAAATGGTGCATCATACCAGACCCATCTATCCCCTTGCAGACACATGACAATTGATCAACTGATTGTCACCTATATGTATATAAATCACATTGTTGGTTTCCTAATCAACCATACTATCTCTACATGCATCATAGGCAGCAATAAAGCCATCTGGAATGATGGATGGAGGGGTGTGGTGAGTGAAAGGATGCAATTTCACTCCCTTTCATGTGTTGGTGCAGATCAGGGTCCAAGTTGGTCTGCAGGCAGCAACAATCAAACATTTTTTTAAAAGATGGTACTAAGATGTAAGGCTCTTCAGCTTTAGTACCTGACCTTCAAAAGAGCTCTTTCGAAGTTCAGATACTAAAGCTAAAACATAAATACGTACTTTGGGCACCTAATGAGTAAGAAGGAGTCATTGGAAAAATCCCTATTGCTGGGAATAATTGAAGGTAAAAAGAGAAGGGGACAGGACAGTAGCTGCATGGGGTCACTGGATAGGTGGCTGTGGGGTTGAGTGTACTCCAGAGGATGGTGGAGGACAGGAGAAGCTGGAGGAATGTTGTCCATGGGGTCATGAAGAGTTGGGAATGATTTGCAACTGAACAACAGCAACATAATCTGCCCCATCAATTTAAGCCAAAGGAGGCTATCTTCTGGTTGCCATTCCTCCTCCTCTTCCAAGGAAGGAGACAGGAGTAAGTAGTGCATGATTCCCACTGGAGCAGCAAATGATACATGGAACCACGCACACAATATCTTGGTAGCGCAAAAGCCACCCTCTCCTTGATGAGCTGAACAACTGAACAACATCAGTATTAATAAGCTCATAGCTCTCAATTGTCCACTGTTGATCAAAAGCTCTTTCTCCTCTTCAATGAAAAAATGGTGTCCAAGCCTGGTTCTGCTCCTTACTTCCATTCCAGTCATGTTGGAAAAACATATGTGGGAAAAGCATGAAATATAAATTCAAACAGGAAAGATTAAAGCAGTGGTGGCTGCAAAGGTTATGAGAAGAAAATTCTCAGTAATGATCTGGGATGGTGAGAGCATTAACTCTCTGCCTCCTAAAATACTAAATATCACTTTGAGGAATAGAACAGCCTAGATGAGATCTATCAGCTGGAGGGGGAAAAACAGTGTTTGAGAGTTGTTGTTTTTTTCCCTGCTAACTGCAGGCTAAAAAATCTGCCCATTTATCTGGGTAGTGTGTCCATCATCCAGAAGTATAAGGGTTGCTGGATAGTGTCTCTGTGTATTTGTGACTATAAAACTTACAATGTTGCATTATTCAACCTGCTAAAGGCCACCTTGAGAAGTGGTCAACTGAAACATGGGGAATAATTTTCAAAATAAAGATAAATTATGATCAGGTCATGGAATATGATAAGTTAAGTTTGAATCATGCAAGTGAGCTAAGGGAATGAGAGAAGGTTGTACCTCCATATCTACACATATCGATAAGTTGTAAATGACATTGGCATGTTTCCTTAATGAACCTCTAATAATGGAAAAGGCAGGGAATTCAGTCTGTACAGAACAAGACTGGCAAATGCAAAGATGGCTACTTCAGACCTAATAACTTTGACAAAGCATTTTTCATCTCTTTGTTTCTCATGCTGTAGATTACTGGGTTTATTAAGGGTGGGACCACAGAATATAACATAGTAATTGCTAAATTTATATATGAGGGCATGTTAGGGAAAGGCTTTAGATAAGCAGGCCATGCAGTAAATACAAATATGAAAAGGACAATCAGGTGGGGTAGGCAAGTGGAGAAAGCCTTTTTCCTTCCCTGTACTGTAGGGATTTTCCTAACAGCACTGAAAATCTTTGCATAGCTTACCATGATGAAGGTAAAGCAGCCAAACCCAATCATAGCACCAAATGCAACAATTCCATTTTCATAAAGGTATAAATCAGAGCAGGCAAGCTTGAGTAACTGAGGGACTTCACAGAAGAATTGATCGATAATGTTGGAGCAGAAAGGGATGGCGAAGGTTCCACAAGTGTGCAACACTGCATAGAGAAAGGTGCTGATCCATGCACTGGCAGCCATGCGGTTGCAGGCTCTCCTGCTCATTATCACTTCATAGTGCAGTGGATTGCAAATGGCAACATACCGATCACAGGCCATGACTGTAAGGAAGGCAACATCAGATGCTACGAAGAAGATAAACAAAAGAACTTGAGCAACACATCCAGAATAAGAAATATGTCTGATATTCATGAGTAAATTGATTATTGATTTGGGAATAATGACTGAAACAGAGCCTATGTCCTGCATGGCCAGGTTCATCAGAAAGAAGTACATAGGAGTGTGCAGGCGATGGTCAACAATTACAGCAGAGATGATGAGAAGGTTCCCTGATACAATTGCTAGGTACAATACCAAGAACAAAAAGAAGTACAGAATTTGCAGTTCCCGGATTGCTGAGAATTCAAGGAGAAGAAATTCAGAGACAGAGGATTGGTTTTTCATTTCTTTCATTGATTCCTAAAACTTATGCCTCCTCTGGAATAACACAGAAAGGTGAATGCTAACATCATAATATCTAGTATTCAGATAAGATTGTAGCTGGCTTATCAGTCAAAGCTCTTAAAATATCTTTGTTGTCATGCTGATGATTTGGAAATCCAGTGACAATAGTTGGTCAATAAACACACCCACACAGCAAACCTTGATCTTTTACAAACAGGTCAACCCCTTCCAGAAACAACTGAAAGACCAAAATCCCAGGTCAGTGGGCCAGCATCAAAGTGTGCCTCTCTGTTGAATGACTCAACCTTTATTCATTCTCATCCAATCCATTGCCATGACCAAGTTATCTTGCATTACACCTCTGGAGGACTGGTCTCAGGAGTCCAACACAAAACTCCAATTATATTTCTGGAGACTTGGCCATTGGAGTCTGTCATTTGCAAATGATATGTAAATTGCATGTATATTATAACATCATTTAAAGTTGAAGTAAATGAATGGAATATTTTTGAGGCTAATAGGCTGTTACTATCTCTTGCAGCACATTAATGAAAGAAGCTTTTAAAAATCCATGTCAATTATAAAAAGAAAGAACAGTTGTTGAATTACAAACATTTTTGCATTACCATTCCAGTAATTTTGGTGGTCTCAAAATTGGGCAGAAAAGTTCCTTTATTTCAGAAAAGTTCCTTTATGTTCAGTTCCTTTATTTTCGTTGTAGGATGAAAGCTAAGACCTGAAATCCACTTATCTTGGCAAAGGGGTTATTTCTGCTACTCTTTACATTAACATAGAGTGAAGTCAAAGCATTGGATTCAGTTGGCTTCATGGTTCTATGATTTCTTTGATTTTATTAAATTATTAACATTCCTATATCCTATATCTACCCTTTTGGAAAGAAAATATCATACCATCAGATTTGCACATTAAAAAACAGACTTGCCACAACAAAAACAAGCATATTAAAACAGTATAAACATTAAGACACATTTATAACACACAGGGACACATTTTACAATCATACACTGAAAGTCCAAGAGAGTGTGGGGAAATCATAGGTTCGGGGAGAGCATATTGCACAGTTTAGAGATCACACAGGAGGAAGCCCTTTTGCACATGCCCAAGAAGCCCATTCCCCCAGTGACTCTGCTGGAATGGCTGGTGGGGGTGAATGGCATTTGTGGGCAGGAAAGAACAGGAAGCTAAGCAGGCTTCAGGGCATAGAATGTTTGTTGTGCAATCAGCTGGTGCCTCAAAGGCCATCTCTGCCCTGAGTCCCTTCCTTTTTCCTTCTTGTTGACATGAGTAGTAGGAACCTCGCCAAGGAAAGGAAGAGCATCTTCTTTTCTCTGCATCAGGCAACAAGTGTCCTGTTAAAGAAGCAGTTTGTCCAACTTTACTGCAAACAATGCTCACAGAAGCATAGAAAAAGAGTGAGACAGAAGGAGTCTCCTGGGCCATCTAGTCTGACAACTGGTTCCAACAGGTTCCACTCATGACATGCCTACCATGTGCATGTCCAGCCTATCCTTAAACACCCTCACTGTTGGGACTTCAACCACCTCCCATAGAAATCAATTCCATACCCTAGGGGTCCTAAGTGTCAAGAATTACTTCCTGGCATTGTTCTAGTGCAGAGATATATAATAATGCCTTCTCTTGTCTTCATTTTTCTGCCCAGTCTGTGCTTTCTGGACTGAACATGGTTTGAATACAAAATTCAGTTAAAATCCATACATTTCCACGCTTGCAATATGTCTCACAGACTACACACACACACACACACATTGGCAGCTTGTTCACCTTTGAACAATGTGCATAAAAATGAAGTCTTTGATAAAAGCTCACAAATACACAGTACTCAATAGAAGAAGAATGTGTATACTTTAATGTTTAGTAGGAATTGATTTGGAGTTAAGTATGCATATGACTTGACTGTAAACAGTTCAGCAACTACAGTATATGACTAAAAGAATAAAAACTGTGAGTGACAAACTACTATTTTGGTGGAAGAGGAGAATTACTATGTTTGTGACAGAGAAATAATGACTGGTCACATGACCAGGCGATCCAGCAATGGCAGTGAAACTTTTTTTTTTTTTTTGGCCAAATGAACCACCTCAAAAACCAATGGGGTCTTGTAGAGTACATTTTACCCATGGTGGTTGTTATGTCATCCAAACCTGGACAATCAATTCCACCATGGGTAAAGTTCAGTGACCGGCAAGGTGCTCCATAAGAAACAGGGTCAGCTGCCCCACAAGTTCCCAAACAAACTCTGGAATGCTCCCCTCCCCACTACTTTCAACTCCACACAGGTTTTTTTGCACTTGAAACTTTTTTTTCTTTTGAGATTGTGCAAATATTTGTCATCCCCATTTGACAGCTGCTGGCAATCCTTTCCAAAGCCCTTCTCTGTCTCTGTCTCATCTGCGCATTGCTCTGCAGCTTCCCAGGCTGCCTGTACTTCCTCCTCTAAAATAGCTGCATGGAAGAATTGTCTTATGATGTCTTTCCATAGACTTTAATAGAAGGGGAGGAAGCTGATGAGGTCATGTGAACCAAGAGAAGTGAGAAGTGATTAGAGAAGTGAGATTATATAATGAAGAGAAGTGATTATATAATGATGAATGGCATACTCACTCTCATTTCTTGGCCACCTCAAAAGCAAGGTACAGGAACACAGAACTGAACTGATTAGAATTCCACAAAATGTTCTTATCTGAATTAACAGCAAAAAACAATCCCCACCACCACCAAAAAAAGGAGACAGAAATTGGCATGAGTGAATTTGGTTGGAGCAAAGAATCTATGAGGGGGTTCCATTCAAGTTTTGAAGGAACATGCAGACAGGGCCTGAATTAAGGCTCAGCATAGTCAGACACCTCTCAAAGGTACACACTCCAGAAGAAAGCCTGTTGACAGGCTGGATTTATTCCTTACTTCATCCTTGCAGCCTGTTCTTTTACCCTTCTTTCACCTTAGTTCATACAATAGTGGCAATGTGAAAGAGAAGCAGTGCATGCTATTGCTCATTTGGTCCCTTCACATCTGTCTTCAACTAAGCAGATGGTAGCAATGATGAGGAAGATGAGGAGGAGGAGGCACCAGCACTGCTAATCTTCCAAAATCTGACACTGAGCCTCAGTGTAATCTCCAAATCTGTGGGTTGTACACCACTGTACTAGAGCAATTTTCTAAGTGATGAAATTTGGGGAAAGTTGATATGTAATATTTTATGATAGACAGAGGGCAGTTATAATTTCCAAAATATTCTAAAGATGCAATTCCATACATGCTTAACTTAAACACAGTGGGATTTCAGGCTGAGTAGATATGTACAGAATCAGTGTGTGAGGAATGTATGACTAGCAATGCTGTGCTGAATTATCACATCAGATTTTATTTTTTTTAATTCACTGAATCAAGTGAAAAAGAATAATAAGCTAAGCTGATGACAGTAATGTCTCCCCATGAGTAATACTTTTATCAGAGTTCATCTCATTTGTTACACACTATAAGTTTATGCTCTTCAGAAAAGATGAAGCAATGCAATTAGGCCTTAGACGATGACTTTTCCCCCTGCTAGCAGCTTTGTTGGACTCTTGAGAATAAGATGCCTTATTAAGACACCAATAAATGTTCATTTGCCAGCTTTTTCAGGAATCAATTGCACACTTCACTGCTGGCTCACAAGAAAGAGTGAAATTACTGTAGCAATTTTTGCCATTATGGGTTTTTTGAGGAAGTAGAGAGAGAGAAAAAAATTGTGCAAAGTGTCAAGAATTCTTCAAATGAAAAAGGTAAGTAATTCATTTCAGTGTTCTCTTCCACCCCCTTTTTTCCTGCATGGTCATTTGTTATCATTATTTTTTTTCCTCCTGTCCTCATCCCATTCTATTATGAAGAACAGAGAATGAGTGATACTCAGGTATGAACATGACATATACATGAGTGGAGAAGACCCTGGATCAAAGTTCTAGCTTGAAGTTTACTGGGTTATTGCAAGTATATTTTATAACATATAAAATATTTACTCAACATAAATGTGCTTGGAAAATGATTTTTAAAAATGGTGATGATGAGAGAAATGCTTGTGATGTTGAGAAAAATGTGCAGCAAGATTAATATATTCCTATGTAGTGCTAATGGTATAATTCACAATTCTGGAGCAAGAAACGCTAAGCATCACTTTTTAAACTAGCTATGTGAGGGGTAGTTGAAGTGGCTGCCTTGACATTATGGAAGAACAACATGAAGAAGTAGCATCTAAGAGATTAATCAAGTTCATGCAGTCAGTAATATGCAGGACAATAGCTAAAAGCTGGAAAAAAGCCAAAGTGTTTATTATTGAGGGTGGATGTGGAACTCTGGCAATTATGCAACAATATCTAATCAAACGGTTTCTTTGGAAAGATAAATATAATCTGCTGTTATGATAAATCATAATGAAAATCTCCAAGCAGTGAATAGACTCCCTCTTTTCTGGAAAAAAAGAGAGAAAATAAGGGCTATCTCTGTTAAGAAGCAGCTGTATTCTTTATTTCATGCATGTATTTATTCCTTGTTTCTTTATGCTGGAAGAATCTAAATCTAAAAATAAACAAACCACCACTTCCCTTACTATTTTTCTGATTCCTGCTATTACCTAGTACACCTAATAGCTAGATGATCTAATACAGCTAAAGTTGGCTGTGACAAAATATGGAAAGTGTGAAGAGATGTTAACATTCTAACATAACTGATCTTTAGGAAAATGGCTGGAAAAAGTTCACATCCTATATTAGAGTCAGAACTAATCATATTCAAACGGATACTGTTTAAAATGGAGAGCATCCATTTAGTTTTCAAAATAATTAGGATGATTTCTTTGGTTTAGCTAATGTTCTAGTAAAGGTGAGAAATGCTAAAGTATTAAACAACAACAGCAGCCTTGCAAGCTTGAGTATTGACCTTGCAAAAGAGGAAAAGGGTTGTGCTGGGGACAATGAGGGGAGGAGGAAGGAGGTGGCAGCTTACACCATAAGCACTCTCAGTTCTTTGGATGAAGCAGTACCCTCCCTTGTCCTCCATGCTGCTTCCTCCAAATGGCTGAAAACAGCCGCCTAGAGGAAATCCAGGGCATGAGGTTCAATAACAGTGAAGATCATCTCCTCTGCACCTCATTTTATGAACTGGATGGACATAAGTCCATAAGGTTTGGAGGCTTCCATGCATTGAAGCTGGTGGCACTGGACTGCATCCTAGAGGAATTTATAGCAGTACCAGATTCTGTTTGTTCCACATTTTAAGGAAATTGATCTAATTCCGATTTTTCAGATGTATATGCACATTGGACTGCAGTTATCCCTTGGATTTTGTTGTGCTGTGATTTTCTGCATGAAAATGCATATATGATGTTCATCATATGTGAATGTGTGCACATTTTCAATATGAATTCAAATGAGACAGATCATATGAGAAACTGGCATGAACTAGAAAATCCATCCTTATCCCAGGTTAACTCTTCTTTTGATCATGACATTAATTAAACTGTTTTGTTCCTTGATGCTTCCAGATAGTTTCCTGAAATTTAACATGGAGAGAGGGAAAACATTCAATCAAACTTCCATGACAGAGTTTCTACTGCTGGAGTTCTCTAATATCCGAGAACTACAGATTGCACAGTTCATTTTGTTCCTGGTTTTTTTTTTGGCTGCAGTCGCAGGAAATCTTCTGATCATCTTGGCAATTGCACTTGACCGTCGCCTTCACACCCCTATGTACTTTTTCTTGATGAACTTAGCCGTGACAGATCTTGGCTCTGTCTCTGTCACCATACCTAAATCCATGGCAAATTCCCTCATGAATACCAGGCTGATTTCTTATTTTGGATGCATTACTCAAGTTTATCTTTTTCTGCTCTTTGCAGCATCAGATTACACTCTCCTCACCATCATGGCACATGACCGGTACATTTCCATCTGCAATCCACTACGATATGAAGCCATAATGAACAGGGGCACCTGCATTCAGATGGCAGCAAGTGCATGGCTAAGTGGCATTCTCTATGCTGTCCTCCACACCAGCTGCACCTTCATCATGAGTTTCTGCTCCAATATTGTTGATCAGTTTTTCTGTGAGCTCCCGCAGCTACTAAAAATCTCTTGCTCCAAGTTATACCAACTGGAAAATGCTTTTCTTGTTTTAAGTG
The DNA here is from genome assembly GCA_023646645.1 of Varanus salvator macromaculatus. NCBI lineage: Eukaryota > Metazoa > Chordata > Lepidosauria > Squamata > Varanidae > Varanus > Varanus salvator. Next base: position 210,820 of record JAIXND010000783.1, read on the forward strand.
TCAGTGCAGCATTTGGCTGCTTCGTCTTCATAGTAATAACATATATAAAAATCCTTGCTATGGTGCTGAAAATTCCCTCATCACAAGGCAGACAAAAGGCTTTCTCTACCTGTCTTCCACATCTCATTGTTTTCTCCATGCTCCTTTTCACTGGAACCCTTGTCTACCTGAGACCTATACCTAATGTCTCCTCACACACGAACATGGTGTTTGCTGTCATATATTCTGTGGTTCCACCCATGATGAATCCTGTGATCTATAGCTTGAGGAATAGAGATATTAAGGTTGCCATGGCCAAGCTATTAGGCTTGAAGTAGGTTTTTAATTGTGCATGCTATGGTTTTCTTTGCTAAATGAGGATGTTTATGCATTTTACCATGACAGTCATATTCTAATATGGGGATATTTTAGCATGCAGTCAGAATCTTATGACCTTCAGCTTGAAAGGAAGATAAAAGGCAGTAACTGCCATTTAGTGTGAATGGCAGGCAGTCAAAAGTAGAACCAGCCAAAAGTTAACCTACTGTGTAGTTTTGGTTCTTTATTTTTTGCTTCTTCTTTCTGATTGCACAGTGGTTTAAACCACTGTGCTACTGGGCTGGTAGATCAAAAGGTCACCGGTTTGAATCTGCACAACGGGGTGAGTTCCCGTTGCTCCATCCCAGCTCCTGCCAACCTTGCAGTTTGAAAGCATGCAAATTCAAGTAGGTAAAAAGGTACCACTTCGGTGGGCAGGTAACAGCGTTCCATGCACTTCAGTGTTTAATCATGCCGGCCACATGACCACGGAGACTGTCTGCAGACAAACACAGGCTCCCTCGGCTAGGAAATAGAGATGAGCACCACCCCCTAGAGTCAGGCATGACTGGACATAAAGTCAAGGGGAAACCTTTACCTTTTAAGTGCAAACTACAGAGAGACAACTCTATCTATAATGTTCTCACTGAGATTGTCCTTCTATTTCATTTCCACATGAGCTTGCATTTTTAATAAAACAAGCATTGTGCATTTTAATACAATAAATGTATTGCATATATGTATATTGCATAAAATACAATATATATGGAATGTTGTACATTTTAATTCTGCATAATGTACAAAAATTGATGCATTACATAATTTTGGGCACACATGCCTTTGGAGTAAGCCATTAACTAAAGCATATTTGTGCATATTTTGTAAATCATACACATTTTGCTTACTGTATTTTTCCAAATTGTGCACAGTTTCAAATGTATTTTGTTTTATTCTGTAGTATGCATTGCAAGTGTGGAAATGTGCATATTTCCAACCACAATATGCTTGCAGGAACAAATGGAGTAACTCCATTAAACAACAAAACCTTTATTGGGCCAAGTTTCTCATAATTTTTTTGGCAAAACATGATGCACATTTTTGCTGGATTTTTTTTCTGCTGCTATGATTTTTGCTGTAATGTGAGTTGCAGTGGCTTCCAGTGGACTCCAGCCAGAAGCCACCCTTTCAGAAAGTCACCCAAGAACTACATTACGCGATCACATTGTCCTGATTCCTGAGAGCATTCAAGGAATGAAATAGAAGTGGCCAGTTGATGACAAATATTAATTTGAAATTCATGAAAATCCCTACTCCCATCTCTTAAATATCTGTAAACCTTATGTTGTTATGCATCAATTGTGCCTGTTCCTAGAAAAACTGATCTGGTTGCAGCGATGTGTTAATTACAGCCTGTATAGATTACTGTAGCATGCCCTGTGTGGACTTGCATTTGAAAGGTGTTTCGAAACACCATCTATCCCAGGACATTATGACCAGAGCATTGACTGTGGTTGGTTACTGAACTACTTCCAGGTACAATGGAAAATCTGTAAGCTGATTCCATCCAGTTCTGTAATGTGTCTCCTTGAAACTTTAGCAAAATAGAATTTGGCTTTAAACAGAAAGAATTTCAATACCCTTTCCCTTCATGACCTGGAACCATGGTATCTGAAATATCATACTGTCCCACGTGACACTGCCAGGATTTAGAATCATTCTGCCCTTAGTTTCACAAGCACTGGAGATCAATTTCTGGAGATGCAAGTGAGAGATTCTCAGTGGTTGTTTTCAGATGCTGGAACTGCCTACTGTAGGGGGCTAGATTGTTTTTAGTGTCTGCTGTAGTCAGACATGTGCACTTTTACTCAGGCAGGGTTTTGGCATGTGAAACCTTAAGGAAAGTTTAAACAGTTTGTATTCTATTTGTTTAGTCATGTGTTTTTAATTGTTTCTCTCAGTGATTTGCCACATTTGCCACAGCAAAGATTTATTTTAACTTGTATTTTAATTGAAGCATTTTTTCCTTGCCAGTCAGGAATTCTAATCAAGTATTCAAAACTGGACTTTCCAGCAGAGTACTAAAAAGTTAAAGGGCTAACATCTCCATTGATTTAACTAGGGTGTTTATTTGAAGGGCTGTCACTGATGGCTAAACAAGTTTAGATTTCTGGTTATGCAGTACTATTAAGTTTCAAGATTCCAGTCCTTTTTTCATATCTGATCACCTTATATGAAATGGAAAAATCACAAGGGAGGGGGAATCTATTTAACCCATTCCCATCCCACCACATGGTTTACACAATCAGAAAAATAATATACAAAATTGGTCACTCAGATTTGCAGACATGGCTTGTGTGGGTCATGCCATGTGGGTCTCACTCATTCAAAGATATCTGATGTGGGGAGGGGGCAGATATTTGGACTCACTTGAGCTTCTCCATCTGTGACCAATTATTCCCTTGTTATAGCAAAGCAACAGAGGCATTTCTTTCTTCACATTGTTATGTCTCTTTTACTTTGCTAGGGTTTTGAAGAGCTGGTCCTGCAAAAATCCAATCCACTCGAGGATGAGATTTTGGGTCTGGAGTAGTGCATTGCTGATTCACATATCCATACTTAGTCATGCCTAATAAAGTTGCATTGAATTCAACACAACTATGGTAAATATGGCAAAGTCTGGATTCCACCTTCTTTCCCTTGATGGTCTCACATATTTGCTTGGATTAGACTGCCATGAGTAGAAACCTAAGCAGGGACCTATTCTAAATCCAGTGTCTCTGTTCCCTACATATAATAGGATTCCTTGTTTCTTCAATGCATTTTCCTTATTAGCTGCTTCTTTATATTCAGTTCAGGCTTTACCAACATAATATAGCATTTGGGACAAAAGATACAAAACAGTAAACCTGCACTAGAGGCTAAAATAGAGAAGATTTCCACAGCAACCATGTATTTTCCTCTAGTGCTCAGATAGGTCGGGACAAATGATACCCAAACACTGCAAAATATTAGCATGCTGAATGTGATGAACTTGGCTTCATTGAAAGCATCTGGAAGCTTCCTGGCTAAGAAAGCCACAATGAAGCTTATGATGGACAAGAACCCCATGTAGCCCATGACCAAGGAAAACATGTTGACAGACCCTTCATTACATTTCAAGATGATCTTCCCCATCAATGTCTTCACATCAACTTCTGGAAATGGGGGAGATGTACCTAGCCACACAATACAAATAAGTCCTTGAACAAAGGTGCAAGAAAGAACAATGGCAGTGGTTAAATGTTTGCCTACCCATTTCCTCATGCTAGAGCCTGGTTTGGTAGCCAAGAAAGCTAAAACCACCATAATGGTTTTGGCTAGCACAGAAGAAACAGCCACTGAGAAGATAATGCCAAAAGTAGTTTGTCGGAGAAGGCAGGATACCCTGTTTGGTTTTCCAAGAAATAGCAAAGAACAACTGAAACAAAGCAGAAGAGAGACCAGAAGAATGTAGGTGAGATCCCGATTGTTGGCTTTCACTATGGGAGTATCTTTGTGCTTAATAACAATTCCTAGCACCAAGACTGTAATCAGGGAGAAAAGGAGAGCACCAGATGCCAAACTGCCCCCTAAAGGTTCATCATAAGACAGAAAGCTTATAATCTTAGGAATGCATTGACCTTGGTTCATGGTTGGATACTGATCTTCTGGGCATTTAAAGCAATCATCCATGTCTGCAGACAAAGAAAAAAATCAGTGTGATCTATTAGCAGACTTCTTGGTTTAGTATAGGTCCTTCAACTTCCCACTCCTATTGCCTTTTTAATATGATGACTTCAACTAATGTTTGGTCTTGCTTTGGTGGCAGCTCTTTCCATACTTGGAAATGAAGTATGAGAAGTCACGTGAATACCTGTTTTTAACCATAGCCATCAAAGTTGCATAGAATCAAAGGTCTCAAATGAGGCTGAAACAACATTGCATTAATTTGATGCAGTTGACTAGTTGCAAAGTGATCTTCCCCTCTGAGTGACAGAAAATACCTTTCGAGTAGGAGGTTCTGAATATGTTAAAAGTGGTTTCTATGACTGCAGAAACACCCATTCAACATTGTAACCTTGATGGATGTGATATTTAAAATAGTCAAATCTTTTGTTGACAAAGCAGTAATGTCATTCTCTACTTCTTAGAGTTTTATTCAGCATATTAATTATATTCATACAGGTCATCCCCATTTGTCTAAAATGTATAGCACCTCATATTTTGAAAATTCTTAGGGGGTCATTTTTGGATTGGTTCCTTCCATGAACGTCTAAGACCAAGTATCACCATAAGATCCTTGGATCCTTGGTGTCTACACAAGAGCACTAGTTGATCTCTCTCTAAAGGGGGAAAAACATTACAACCTAGAAAGTCCAGGTGAGTTAGAAGATGAAGTGTTGGAATGTAGTATGTCAATGTTAATGAAAAAGATGTGCCAAGGGGCTACTGTGAACTAAATCACCTCTGCTTTAGGGGGAAGACACTGTAGGATAAGGAGGATCAGAGGGGGAAGGGTGAGATTTCAACCCTATTGTTGAGTGAAATATTTCCTTGTTGAGTGAAATGAGCAGACCAATTAAATAATATCAGGGATTCCAGCCTTCCATCTCACAAGCCACATGGACTACTCTGAGGCTGAGAAAGGACAGGAGTTCAGTTTGGAATCAGGTTTTGAAATGGGCAAGAACTATCTCCTCCAATCAAAGGGATCACTATTCTGATAGGTGGGACTTGTTAACAACATTATTATTGTTAATTCTGTATAGCAAAGTCAGCCCCTTGGCTGGCCAGCATAATTCTGTAAAGGTTTGTATTTTAAGTCATTTCACTTTGATCTGCTGTAAAGGCAAATATGGGAGAGACCTACTCCCAAGAGACAGATAATCTCAAGACTGGATTACTACAACAAGCTTTATGAGCTGCTGCAGAATGTAGTGGCTTGACTCTTTGCAGCATGCAGCTCCCCTGCTGAAGGGATTGCACTAGATCCCAATTTGCTATCTAGCCGGGGTTAATGTTTTAATACTAGTATAAAAAACCCTTGAACAATTTAGGACCAGCATCTATGTCCTTATCAACCTGCCTAGTTACTGAGGTCATTGGAGTGCATTCTCCTGATGGTTACTCATGGCCCATGGCCTGACTGGAGATCACCAGAAAAGCAGCCTTCAGGGTGGCATTTCTATGAATTTCCCTTCCTCAAAAGGTCAGGCAGACACCAGCAGTGGGTGATTGTCCTTAAAGTATTCTTAATCTGAGAAGCCTTTTCTTGTTGACCAGCCAAGTATAGAATTTAACAAATGTAAGCAGATTTTCCACAGTTTTGACAGCCCTATGGCTTATAGTTCAAAGCTGGAAAGAGAAATGTTCTCCTCCTGTAACACAGCAGAATGAGGACCACAATGCTCTGAATATTTGAATACATAGTACTTAAACTCTGCTTGTAGATGGATAGGTATATGGAAAGTTGGCCTGTCTTTTCTGAAGTTTAAGTACATGTCTCCATTGATAGCTATGTTATTACATGTGTATATTTAGTTATGGATATTAAATAGGCCAACCTGCACCTATGTAAGAGATTTTTTTTAGTTCACAGTAAAAAGATGATAGTCTGCTTCAGCCATAGCAGAACCCAGAAATCTTCATGTGCAATATCCAGAAAAGGCTGCTAAATTGGAGTTTTTAAAACCATTAGCCTTGACCAATGAGATCTAGCTGACTCCCATTTTAACAGATATGATTTGGTTTGCAGCAACACAAAACATGCTTCTTGATTCACTGGCAAACCCAAAGAACTGGTGCTGATGGTTTTTGAGATTTCACAATTGCATAATCAGAAAGAGGCTGGTTCACACATGCATATACCACCTGACTTTCCTCATCACTCAATGGTCTCCTACTGAATGTGTGAAATACTTCTACTGATTAGTTTTGCATTGGATGCTTCCCTTATTTCTGATTCCCTGTGTAAAGAACCCTAACCCTGATCCTTCAAAAGATGGAGCATGACACAGATAACCCTCTTACTGAAGCTATATGAAGGTGTTTGCCTGCAATCTAATGTGGAGATGGGACAGGTGGGTGAAAGGAGCATCACACCAAGCATCCCCATACCCCCAATTCCATGTCAAATATGTGATCACAGAGTATGAAGATCAGAACAGGGATTCAGTTGATCCCACTTAAGGAGCCCCATAACCAAGGTTCTCTATGAAGGGGACGAGTGAGTTGGGTCAAATACAATCACAGGTCCTTGCAATATAGTTTGCCATTTAGGCATGGATAGTGATTTATTAGTCAGCAGGATACAATGAAAATGCTTTTTGAATGTACCCTTTTTGTTTGAAATCTTCCCTTCTGGGCATGGAATACAATCATAGCAGCAAAATTTCTTCTCTTCTTTCTTCTTCTTCTGATAGCCAGGGAGGCAAGAATTGCTGCACAAAGAAATGGGCGACTCCTATTGCAAATGCAGGAGAGTTTTAACATGGAAGAAACAGTGGGGATGCGGGAGAGACACAGTCATTAGTTGATTTCAAAGGAATCAGAGTTGTTGATGTGCAATGATAGAATTATTCTGAATTAATGCATATAGGAAGAAGAAAAAAAGTACAGTTCATTACACAGCAAGATCACTTATGCTCTTGTAAGCTACTGCTTTTGCAAGGGTAAATTTGAGACTGGAGAAAAAAGTTATCTATTCAGTCCAATGCCTTCACCCATACATGCAGACATGATCACTAAAACTATTCCTTAAATTCCCACAGAAGGTATGATAAATATTTAACATATTTTATGTTAGCATATGTTAAATAGGAATAAATGCTAATACATGTTAATATATATTAAATAGGGAACAAATAAATTGTTGTGAGCCTCCCCAAGGCTTTGTTGCAATGGGGGTGGCATAGAAATGTTTTAAATAAATAAAAAAAAATAAATTAGATACAGATATTTGGGGGGAGTGTGGAATTGGCACATTCAGTTCTTGAGTGCTAACCCCCCCTCTCATTTTTGAATGCAATAACCATGTTTCTAGACATAATAGCTATAAGTATCAGAAGCAGCATGCCCTTTTGTAGTAGTTGCAGAAGACCAATGAAATAGTGCTGTAATTACACTGATGTCTTACTTGCACTTTTCCCACAGTTACATGATGGGTCACTGAGTGAACAGATTTCTGGATGAAATAAACCCTTGATCTGATACAATGCGGCTTTTCTAATAGTCTTACAAAATACTGAACTTATTATGGACTCAATCAGAAGAACATGCTAAAACCCTCACCTCAGTGAAGCTTCCATGCCATGCAATTAAATCTTGATTAACAGTAAACTCTTCTTCTGTGAGAGAGTTGAATTTGATCCTTCCAATGTTCACTCTAAGGAATGAATTATTAGGGAACATTGCCAATGTGGTTATGTCAAATCCTTCTTCTATTTCCCTATGATCATTAATGGCCACAGTTTCTCCAACTGAGTTATTAAACACAATGCCTTGAAGAAATGGGTGGACCTAGCGGAAAGGGAATAGAAAGCAGAGAGAAACAAAACAATGATACTCTTATCAGTCCATGTATTATATCCTATTCTCTTGTTGAAATATTTGTAGAGCAGCTCAAAAATTCAGAACATTCTAAAAGTAGGCTTAAAATCAATATTTTTAAAAGAAGCCTAAAGGTATCACAAGCTTTCCCTCACCTTAATTAAAAGGATCAGCAGAAGCTATGCAATATCTTAAAGCTAGAAATGGAGAACCACAAAAGAAAATGCTCTTTGAATCTATATGGAATTTCTGAGCATTTTTTTTCCCACATATTACTCTGAGTGAACATTGCAGACTCACCCAGGGGAACCAAGAGTAACTGTGATGACAACAACAACCATGTTTCTGTTGTGCAATACTGAAAATGTAGAGCTGACCTCCCTGTTAGACAACTTAATATAGGAGAAAGAGTGAATGACAGCACTGCATCAATGAATAATGTACACATCATAGTTTCAACATTTACTCATAGAATCACTAGTGCATTCTTAGATGTCTGATCTTGCCTCACCTTCTACTAATCTTTTCACAGAAAGAAAGCTATTTTGCTGTGGAGATATTACCTGCCAAGGCCAGTGATCTGGAGGCTGAAGTCTTCTGCCCTTCACCATCATTCTATGATTGGATCTAGATGAGTGCATTGCATGGAAAGCATGGACCACAGCATAGACAGCATTATAAATACTGTAGCTATGGCCAGTCACCATAATTTCAAACAGTGTTCCAGGAAGATTTTCAAGCCTCTCATGTCCAGTGCATGTTGCATCAACCTCTGTTAGCTCCTGGGAAACAGGAAATGAACAGTCAAAGACTTGCTCACAAAAGTCTTTGAGAAAACTATTATCCTGTATCTGGCACGGTTTCATGGTCTGAAGAAATTTCTTGAAACTTGGAAGTTGATGTGAATGTACTCTGAAGCAAAGAGCACCTTGGAAGACTTGCAAATCTGCTGTGCTTTGGATGCTGGTTAATGCCAAGTCTATCTGGGCTGTCATAATCCACACTTTTCTTGGTGTTGCATTAGTTCCCTTGTATAAATTATCTATTATAAGGATCAACCACATAACTATCATAGTTTCTCCATAGACAATCAGTACTTTGGCAGTACTAGTTGTAAGATGCATGTCAACTGTTAAGGCTATAGTGATCATGTGTGTGCTTGTTTGCCAAGACGCTTGTTTTGGCAATCTTTCAGTGAAGTCTGAACACATGCCATTCTGGGAAAGCAAAAGCTCCATCACTTGCAAGAAATGTTCTCCACTGTCATCATCCACAGCAAACAAGCCAACCCAGTTCCATCCAAAATATTGAAGCAATCGGATTATTCCCAGATATTGCTGGGACTCATTTGGAACCATGCGGTAGAAGGAGCTTTGTAGAGGCTTTGTATCACTGTCTCTGGAGGAAAAAGATGCATATGCGAACTAAAAGACAATGCAGACAGGTTTTTATCAATGTGTAGTAAGATAAATATGAGATACAAGTTGAATACATGTGTGATTGATTGATTGATTTTCTATACCACCCAACAGCCAAAGCTCTCTGGGCAGTTTACAAAGCACAATGTTTGGGTTAATCTGAATTTCTTTTCTGGCTGCATTTTTTGACGTTTGTATGATTTCAGATTTAAATTGTGGTTTGGATCTAGGATCTGCTTTCTGTGGAAAGTAAGGCTTTATGATTATGTGTGGTATCTCTGTCCAATTTTCAAAAATTTCCCCACATACACAAATCCACACCACTGTTTATCCCAATCACCATTATCCTTAGACCCTCTCTGTAGCATCTTAAGAGACCCCCAAAAAGCTTCTGAGGGGATGAAGGGGATGTGGAAGGTCTATTCTTGCACTCTCCCTCATGCACAAAGCAAAATATGGATCCAGTCTAATCATATGTTTATTGCTTTTTTTCTTTCTCCAAGTCAAAACTGCACAAGACTGTTCAACACCAAAGTTACAGTAGAATTAAAATGCAAACCATGATGCAAGCTGAATGAGCAAAACAGAGTGGAATAGCAGCACATAAAAGCAAATCTCAAACAGTTCACTATTAAAGTTAAACACAGAAAGCAAGACACAATTTTTGGGACACCATTTTCAGAAGAAATCTCATAAAAGGAACTGATCCCGTTCTTTGACATTTTTTCTCCTCTCAGTCTTAAGACATCCAGTTTTGGGATTTGTTGTTTAAGTAGTGGAAAGAATTCATCTTTCTGTTAATTGTACATGCCTCTCCCACTGTTTGATTTGTTCAAGCCCCTCCTTTCCTGTGTACACAGTTCTACCTGTGGAATGTTGTAGATACTTAATAGCTCAGACATGTGGACAGACGTATCAGAGCCAAGACCCCCAATAACAGCTATTAAGTTTTTCTGCGTGTCACATCTGTAGTTCAGAATAAATCTATGTGATTTGAAGAGCAAGTCCAGAGTAGTACGATAGGTCATTCTTGCGTTATAATAGCTGTCATAGATGTGGAAACCAAGTGTGATATTGGGTAAGATCTGTGGGTTCTGGTTGATCTCATTCACAGCAAATACCAAGACCAAGATATGTTGGTACAGCTTTGACACCACTCTGTAAAGGGAGTGATATATAGTTTCACAGGAGAATTTTTCAAAGCATGCAATACACCCACACTGGTTTTAAATAGGAACACAAATATTGAATCCAGTCCTTAGAAATGCTATATACTTCCATTGCTATTGCAGTAAAGGACAACAAAAGAAGTATGGAGAGAAAATAGAAAGATAAACTGAGGCAGTCTATATTGTATAAATCTGAGATATGTTACTAAACATCGTGCAGTCCGGCTGAAGATGTGAAGCTGTCTTCTGCTGTCAAAACAATGGTTTGTCTAGGCCTGACTTGTCAGATTAGAAGTGGTTTTCCAAAGTGTTTCAGCCCTCTTATATAGGCTTTTTATTGAGTGTGTTTGTTTCGCTTTGCTTTTCATCCAAATTGTCCTGGAATTGCACACAATATGGAGCTGCATTCAACTTACTGGGAGTGTCACATGCTACATTCATGAATGAAACTGCACTTTCATGCTGGAAAGCTTATCTCAATATTTTTAGAAGTCTTCAAGGGCTACCATAGAACAGCTATATTCTTTTCTGGCTCAGTTTGCATGAAGCAATTGCTCACCATGACTGAAAGCAATTGGTTTTTGTTTGTTTGTTTCTTTGTTTTGGTAGTGGTGCCAATTATTTCAAATATTCAGGGCATGGTGGCGACAGGGTATAACTTTTAATTACATATGAGTCTACTGGATGGGTTTCTGGGAGGTTGACAAGCCCTCCACAAACAATCCCTAGGTTCTTGTAGTGAGAAGCCACAGTGAGAATCACCTGCAATGATTCTGTAAACCAGACCACCATGTTGCAGAATACTACTTCTAAGGGATAAGAATGCATAAATTAGTATTCTACAAATAACTTAAACTATGTGTGCTATCTCTACTCTTATACTTTCTCATGCCTTTCCATTCAAGCAACATCCTGGGCTGTCACTTCCATGGTTATTGTATGTTTTTATTATTATTTTTTTATACAAAGGATATGTATTTCCCTGTTCATCAGTTTCTACAGAAGACATTTAAAAAAAGATTTGATATAGTGCCTGCTGATTGTCTCCCTGTCTCTGTATTCCTATAAGTTTGGTTTTCAAGGTGAGGTTTTTTTGTTGTTTGCCATTGATGTCCCAGATTCTGCCCCTTCAAATATAGAAAATAGAACTGTCTTTGTGCAAGTTTGGTGCAACTAAAGAAAATGCTTCCAATTTCTTGAAAATGTGTATACAGTGATGGGGAAACAGGGCAGCAGAAAGAAAGATGACTTATACATGGCCAGCAATTCGGAATTGTTCTGAATATCATTGTTCTGCTTATCTAAATTGGTTTTCTGTTTAATGCTTTCTCTATGACTTACACTTGAAGATCAAAAGCATCCTGAGAAGGGTGTTTGTTGAAGGAAACCCCATCTGGGGAAATGTAAATGATCTGAGAACCAATCCCACCAATGAGGAGGCTACCTGGTTGGTACCATTCATGTGGAATATGGATGGAATCAGACAAAGAGCATTTTTTGGTGTCCACACTGAATGCCTTGTGAGGCAGCAGAAGAACCATCAGCATCATGGGCATCATCATCTTGATAGGAAAGCCCTCAAGGCACACGGTCTCTTGTGCTTTTCTAAAGTAGCAGCCACCTGTTTAACAGATCAAACAGTTCTAGATTGTGCCCAATTCTTCCAGTAGACTTCTTAAACAGAAATATATTAGACTTATTTTAGCATTGTTATAATTATAGATTATGTGCAAATAGCAGCTAAGATTTCCTTACTCCAATTCCAAGGGTAGTTTGTAACATGAAATAGTAAGACAGAGAGATGAGAGTCCAGCTGATCTTCTTGGTTCCTCTAAAATGCATTTAGTAGGTATGTAACTGTATAGACACTTGTTTATTGGTTTTGCTAATGGTAAAGCACTGGCAATTTGGCAAGAAAAGCTAATGATAGGGGATTTTTTTTGGTGGGGATAATTATAGGGGAGATGCATCTGGGATGTTAAGGTCTAAGTGAAACTGCTTAACCCTTTGGATCTGATCATTGTCTTTTCCATAGTAATTGTCAAACTATTCATTGGAGGGTAAACCCAACTGAACCTGGTGGGATTTAGTTCTGTAGAGACATGTGTAATATTTTGCTGTCCACTGGGGAAAAAGAAGGACCTTTTAGACTAGCACAGTAATCATCAATCAATGAATCAATGTGAGACTGGGCAGGGCATTAAGACACGACTAAGCAGTGAACCAACTCCTAAGATGGTGACATAATTTTACCAACTCCTAATTTCAGCTTTTTAAAAACATACAATTAAGACCTTTTTATTTCTTACCTACCTTTTTTAAATTTGATATAATATTTTCTCTAGAGTGTATGTAGTCTTACATATTGCCTTTTAAACTATTTGAAGCACATGGGGATTTTGCATATTCAAGGGAGTTAAGAAGTTAAGGGAGGATTTGACCGTGACTTCTTCCAAACCCAAGAAATGTATTAGACTTTCACCAACCACACTCACATGACCTCCTGCCAACATCATTCAGATGAGATCAGAGGAAGGAGGAGATGGAATTGCAAATTTGCTAAACAATATGTCATTGGAGTTATCTAAACAGTCCAAGAAGACAGAGCAGTTCCAAGGCTGAATTAAACTACTACAAGGGTATATAGATTGTACATTATGGGCTTCCACATTTTTAGATATTTAATAACTACATGAAAATGCTGAAAAGGACTATTCAGAGTTTTAGAGTGTCTTCTAATCAGTCAGCTCTTTTTCTGTCCCCCCCCCCCCAAATTTATAAGGTGAGGCTATGAATATGATAGACAGTTTAATGGATGGGGCTAATAAATTGAAACTCAAGTTGGAGGAAAAAAATAATTTTGTTAGTGGGTGATTCTTCCAAGCCTCTTCTTCTTACAGAGGTTTTACTCCCTGTAGGATCAAGTTCTTAATTTGGGAATTTTCCCAGTACCATCTATGTCACTTGAGGCTCAAGCAGCCTCAGTGGCTTGGAGTGGCTCCTGCCAACTTGTGTTGCTGCCCCAGCTATGTATTTACCTGCACAGAAATAGCCTAACTTCAGTCACCTATAACTCAGTAACCTGCAAGTTAGGTTACTGCAATTTGTTCTACAAGGTCTGCCCTTGAAGGTAGCTTAGAAACTTCAGCTTGAGCCAAATGTGGCAGCCAGGTTGCTAACAGGGACAAGGAGACTCAAACACATAAAACTAGCTTTGGTCTGCTTGCACTGGCTGCCTGTATGTTTCTGAGGTTGGTTCAGCATGCTTGTTTTGACCTCTAGCACTTCAGAGTTCAGAATAGGGTTGTAAAGCATCCATAGAATCCATCCCTCTAGTATTTGCATGCTTGAACTGTCTTAGAAAGCAAGCCAAAAGGAATGTATGAATGCTCACAGAATGAGGGTTGCACAACTACACCCTTGTTCCACGTCATGTGTCATGTCACATGTACCACAAACAAAGGTTGCTGCATGTGACACACTAGAAGGACATTGCAGTGGTCATATGGGGAGTGGAGCAGACTGGAGTCAAGTGACCCAAGTTCAGGGAATCTGACAGATTCCCACCCCCAAATGCATTCTTCACTCATCCCTAGTTCAGAGCCTCAGAACCTGATGGAGGAGCCTTCCTTACATGAACCAGTCTAGATATCAAGCTGATCACCTGAGGTCTTTCTCCAAGTGTCTCCTCCAAGTGGGTCAGGTGGTGACAGTCAGGGCAAGGCTTCCTTCATGGCAGCCTCCCAATTATAGAATGGGTTGTCCAGTGAGGCAGGCCTGGTGCCACTTTCTTTTTGGTGTCGGGGGAAGACTGCTCCCAGGCATTTGGTGCCCAATGAAAGTTTTTCAATCAGCACAAAGGATGGTGTTTAAATACATGCACATGTGTGTTTGCCTGCTTTATTCATATACCCGTAATGAAACTTTTATTACCTTATTTAGAATAGTGCACTTATAAGGTTGATTCTTGAAAGCTTTGGATATCAGGCAATAAAAGGTTTCCCCTTGACTTTAAAGTCCAGTCATGTCTGACACTAGGGGGCGGTGCTCATCTCTGTTTCCTAGCCGAGGGAGCCAGTGTTTTTCCGCAGACTGTCTCTGTAGTCATGTGGCCGGCATGACTAAACACCGAAGTGCATGGAATGCTGTTACCTGCCCACTGAAGTGGTACTTTTTATCTATTTGCATTTGCATGCTTTTGAACTGCAAGGTTGGCAGGAGCTGGGACGGAGCAACAGGAACTCACCCTGTTATGCAGATTCGAACTGGCGACCTTTTGATCAACCAGCCCAGCAGCACAGCAGTTTAAACTTCTGCTCCACCTGCATCAGGAAATACAGAAATGCAATTAATGCAATAAAATCAAATAAGTCATATTAGGATTTAAATTTATGACTCGATGTAACTTAATTGTCTTTTTAAAAAAATGTTTATTGTTAGCAACTCAATTCTAGGACAAATACACAGCAGCAAAAGGTCACGCTTTCCAGAAGGCATGCCAGTTTTTGCCAACAACAGCCACATGAAAATTACAGGAGAATTTACACATTCAAACTAAAAACATTTTTAACAATACTAACTTCATCATTTCCTCTTGCATATGTGTGAAAATGGTTTATACTTTGTTACATATACAGATAATTTCTACTACAAGAGTATAACAGTCTACTCAGAAATGAATTCAACCTCATTCTTGGTGATTACTCCTTGGGAAACATCCAAAATTAATGGGATGGTAGATTAGCATCTCTGTTCTAAGCCAAGAAAGACCAAGAATATTAAAAGAAACAGAGGCTTCTGAATCAGTTAGAAAAATGGAAAAGAAGATGAGAGACTGAAACAAAACAACACAACACAACACAAAAACAAAAACAAAACAAAACAAAAGGAACCTTATGAAAAACTTTAAAAACCTGAAAAGTACACTGACATGTCTCATACAGGTGAGCTTTTGCTTAATGGATCTATAAGTGAAGCAATATCAACCAGCATGTCTACATAATTAAGGAACAGTCCTGTAATTCCATAAATGCTACATTAGTTGTCTACTTAGTGTTTCTAGAAACAAAAGGAGACACATATCATTGTGCTATGAGATTTTTGGTTTTTTGAAGGATTTTCCCCACAGCCCTTTGGATGTCTGTGTTCCTGAAGCTATAGATGATGGGATTGAGAATTGGGGGCAAAACTGTATACAAAACAGCAGAAATCAAGTCCAAGGTTGGGGAGGAGAGTGCTTTAGGCCTCATATATGAAAACACTGCAGTGATGATAAATATAGAAAAGACTGCCAGATGGGGAGTGCAGGTGGAGAAAGCTTTATATCTTCCTTGTATTGATGGAATCCTCATGACTGCGGATAAGATATAGCCATAAGAAACAAAGATGAATATGAAAAAGAATGAGTCCAAAATGAACCCAAGGACCAAAATGACAAGCTCGTTGACTTTTGTGTCAGTGCAAGAAATCTTTTGTAACTGAGGGATATCACAAAAAAACTGCCCAATTGTATTGGTTCCACAGAAGTTAAGTGTGAAAGTTAAGCTGGTTTCCAGCACTCCATGGATGGCATTGCTCATCCAGGAAGCTGCTGCAATTTGGATGCAAGCCTTTCTGTTCATGATTAGGCTGTATTGAAGCGGATGGCAGATGGCAACATAACGGTCATAAGCCATAATGGTGAGCATGGCTAGCTCCCACCAACAGATGTGACCACTAAAAATACCTGTGTGACACACCCAGCCAGAGAAATCTGTTTGTTGTTCATCAGTGAATTGCCAATGGATTTGGGGACTGTGGTGGAGATGTTACAGACATCTAGAACTGATAAGTGGACCAGGAAGAAGTACATTGGGCTGTGAAGGTGGTGATCCAGGGCCACAGCTGTGATGACCAGGAAATTTCCAGCTACAGCTATTAAGTAAATAATGAGGAAGATCACAAAATGCAAAATCTGCATGTGGCGGTCATTAGAAAATCCCATCAGAAGGAATTCTGTCACTGCTGACTGGTTGACCATTTCACTGATGTAATGCTTCTGCAGAAAAGAATTCAGGGACAGTGTATTAGTAAAATATGTACATTTAGTGGAAATATTATTGTCTTGTTGCATGGTAATATACACCCAGGCATCAAAATGTCCATATGTCCAAAAATTCAGAGGTCTGCTTACAATGTACACTTCTGCCAAAGACAACCTCACAGGTTCTGAGTCATGAGTCTAATGAATCCCTTGTTGAAATTTTCTTAAGCTGTGATGAGACCTGCTGGGACTGTGGTCACCTTTGGATGATCATAGCAGGAAAGAAAACAATGGCAGTGGCTTCTTTACTCTAACCCCTTTGGGCTGGCAACATGACCCATAATTTCCCTAAAGCCAAAGGTCAGGTTCACAGCATGATGAGACATGGTGCCCTGCAAGCCCAGTGTGGATTGCCATGTTGGATAATAAACCATGTTGCTGTGTCATCAACTCTGGCTTATAATAAACTCTCCCTGGTTTATAATCCATCATGGTTTTTCACATTATTAGTTAATCACTCGTTGTGTTACAGATCATACCAAGCCTTTGAAGTCATTGCTGTTTAGTGTCTTGTCCAAAGCCTTCTGAAGGGGCCATTCCTTTGAGGCATCTCATTACCTTTCTACTTCAAGATTCAACTTTAAATATTTGGCGTTATGGTGCAGAATCTTCACAATATGCATGCATATTTTGTAACAGCTTTTATTAAACTACCACCTAATGGTAACTCTGGTTGCACTGACAGATGCATTCTGGACATAGTTTTCCTAATATCAACAGTTAAAATTGCAAGTGGGAGATTGCTAAATGAATCTGCATTCTGATTTGCATTTGTGAAGAATGCTTGATTGAGAATTGAACAAAATTTTAAGCTATATTTAAATGGGGTGCAATTTTTCAATATCATGCACCAATCCATATGCATGGTGGAATTTACTCTTCAGTACATCACCACATACACAAAATTCCCAGTTCTATTAAAGTATCCTAATGAGCAAGTGATCATATTGAATAAAACTGTGTGAAATGCATAATATCTGTTTCCCCAACACAGTCCCAGTATTTACAAACAATTACTATCATCCTGATGCTCAACTGATTTCTAAGAGATAAAGCAAGGTTTTAACAATAAACCTTGAATTGAATCAAGATTTAGCTGTGTTAATTAGCAAACCCAGCAACACAGGAGTTGTCAAAATTCTATGTCTGTGGAATCTGTATTTAATAGTGAGCGCTACTGTTTTTGTCTTTTCACAACTTCTTGTGCACTTTCTTCAAAAGTATGCATCAACTGTGCACATCTTTCTTTGCTAAAGCATATTTCTGTCCACTTTTAAAAAATCATGCATTTTTAAAAGCATGCATGCTGTTCACAGCTGCACCTTGCCTCGCCGCACCTCGCTTCGCCTTGCCTCACTCACCCTCAGTCTTCAACCATGGATTATGACTCATTCTGTGTTTGAGCAGCAGGTATGAATTTTCTTGTATGAAAATTACTACATAGGAATATCCATCCTCCATTACCTTCTCATGTCCAATGAGTGAACAGGGGTGTCCACTCACCTGTTTCCTTCAGAAGTTGAGAGTGCAGATGTATTGGACTGCATTCTGTGTCAGAACCTGTGTATGTTGCAGTGAGGAGGAGAGAGTGCTTTTTGCCCTCTTGTGATGTGTCAGGGAGTCACTCCTTGGGGAATCTCTGCATGAAGTTATATGCTCCATTCTCTTGACAATATATGGATGCATCTGTGCCAGTGGAGAAGAATTCCAGTGGGAAAGTTCAGGGAGCAGAGGGATTTCAGAAAGTGAGGAGTAGGAGGAGGGAGCCAGGGCAGCTGTGAGTATGTGGAAAGGGGGGCCAACAGGAGAAACAGTGTCCCATTAAAAGTATACAAAAATCAAGCAGGTGGTCTGTGAAACACTACCAAGTTCACAGATTATCCATAAACTTTGGTCGTCCTAATCAGCACTTCCTGTGACCAAAAGCACACAATTTTTTAAAAAAAGGACCAGGAAGTCAGTGTGGTACAGTGATTAAGAGCATGGAACTGGGACTCAGACAATCTGGGTTCTAGTCCCCACTCAGCCATGAAGCCAACTGGGTGACTTTGGGCCAGTCACACACCCTCAGCCCAACCTACCTCACAGGGTTGTTGTTGTGGGGATAAGATGGAGGAGGAGAATGATGTAAGCTGCCTTGAGTCCTTTGCACAAAAAGGCAGAATATAAATAAATAAATACATAAATAAGAGTGCCCACATGACTTGAGCATAAGTACTGTGCAACAAGAAGAGTTCAGCATTATATATAAGAAGTACACATTTACTTCTTATTTTGATTAATTTCAGCAATGAAATCAATCCATCTCAGCATATCTACAGAAAGTTTGCCCTATGGAAAGCACTCTTGTCATAACATTCCTTGGGGATTAATGCTAGAGTTCTAAATTGTGCTAGTTAACATTTGCAGGAATCTTATGAAACTCAGACAGCTGTCTGAATTAGGTGTGGGTGTACATTTTGGAGTTATTCTGCTGCTTCTTGGATGACTGGATCCAGAAAGTAGTGTTTGGAGAATATGGCTTGGCCTCATTGATTCTCCAGCCAGGGATGCCTTGGGGGTGGGGATGTGCTTTAAGGTATTTCAGCCATAACTTCCATTAATATTTCCCTTGCTGAAACAGTTAGAAGATTTTGGCCATGAGACTTCAGGGGAGTTTATCCCTCCCACCTCCCCACCCCCGTCCAGCTACCAGCACCATCTTATCCAGAATGCATTTTGAAGAATATTGACATCAGTGCATCGGTGACATCCAGCTCTCTTTCCCCTTTCCCTCTTCTATAAGTGAGGATGTGGATGGGCTAAACTGGTGACAGGTTGAAACAAGGGACAGTGTGAGGACTGACAACCTGAAGATCAGTTCAGAGAAGACTGAGATGGTGTTAGCATGTGCGTCCTCTGACCAGATGGAAGGCATACAATTTATTCTGGATGGGATTACACTCCCCTTGAAGGAGAAGGTTGATAGTGTGGTGGTGCTCCAGGAGATATCTTGGTCAATTGAAGTTCAGGTGGCCTTAGTGGTACGGAATGCCTTCAACCAGTTTAGGCTGGTAATCCTAACTGTGACCCTGTCTGGATAGAATGACCTGATTTCAGGAATCTATGCTCTGGTAATCTCCAGGTTAAATTGCTACAATGCACTCTATGTGAGATTGCCCTGGAAGTCAGTTCAAATGCTGCAACGTGTACAAAATGTGTCATCCACTTGAATAACTGGGACCAGAAGGACATTCTGGCCTGCGTGCATTGGTTGCTTTTTATATCAAAGACTGATTCAAGGTGCACCTGTTTTTGCACTAGGAGGGAGGCTTCATTGGTGGCAAAATGGAAGATGGCCATTATTGGAATGATGCATAGTTGCAGCAGACCACATTCTTTATTTTTTTCATTTCCAGATGAAGGCTGTGCTCTGTGCCAAGGCTTTAAAGGGCATTTAATGGATGTGATGGATTTGGGGCATAATTCCTTCTGTTGTGTTGCTTAACTATTTAATTGTGATTTGAATTACATGCTGCTTGTATAATAGCTGCATTCTGTTCCATTGTTATTTTACAGATTTTTGTTAGCCTCCCAGGAAACTTCAGCTAGAGCATAGGTAAACAATAAATAATAGCAACAGATGCACAGATGAAAATATTTACCTCCAATTGTGCTTAGGATAGCCTTTGGAGTTCTGGCACTCTACATGTCTAGCCTTCAGTCCCCAGGCTCACATTTTGTGGTTGTGTTATTTATATATAAGGATACCAACCATCTGATTTTTCTAGGACCTTGTCAAATGCATTGTAGTAAACATTGCCTCCAAATTTAAGCCCCCTGCCTTTCCAGTTTTCTTTACATACAGCAAATCTGCCTGGGCATCACATAAAATGTACATACCACTAAAGACCCTTGGAATACTTTTTGAAATATAGTATTATAAACTAATCGGGGCACAAAATGAGGTTAACTACAGTCATCTTAGTCTGTTTTGGCCTCCAGAATAAGAAGCAAAACCTTCCCTCCACCGAAATACAAAATAATTTGAGGAAAACATTGCTACAATAATTAAAAGGTGATAAAGTAAATCATCATTAGTCTGCTTGCAGAGTGATGTAGGAAAAAAGATCATCCTGAATTGACTGGCACTAGTTGAAAGTGAAGGTCTTGTCTTATGGTGATTTTAAGCTGATGGTGGCAACATTCAGTCCAACATTCAGCCCTTTCATGGGGGACATTTGTATTGCCAGAGGCACTTACCCCCCAAATTTTGCAGACCATATTACTATTACTACTAATACTACTACTACTATTATCTTGCTTACCTAACCATCATGCTATTGGTGCACATATGCATATATGTGGTAATCTGGGTGGGTATAAGCATAGCTGTTGTTGATGTTATTATTCTTATCAACATTATTGGCTCTCTATTTTACTTAAATCTCACTTCCAAAGCAAATTATATGTAAACTGGAGAATCTAGCTGTGCTAATAAGCCATTGCTTATTGACCATGAATGAAGAGGATTGCTGTAAGGTTCTGGATAGCTTTTTACTCATGGCACAAGTCTTGCCCTACAGATTTTAAGAAAGTATGATGAATTTGTTTCAGTTCATTCTTTAATTAGTTTTACATACATTTTGTCCCTTCCAGAATGAGAAGAGATGAAGATAGAAAGCAGCATTGAAATGTGAACATTTCTGAGTCTGTGATTTACAGAAAAAAAAAAGCCTTCCATCGTATACCTCCATTTGTAAATGAACATAAATATGCATATTTGTAAGCAATGCACACAAATTAGTTTTAACCTATGGGAGAAGAATGAACGCATCTCAACATGCGAGCAATTGATCAACATATTTGGAAAAATATGCATGCATAATCAAGAAAGTTCAGAACAGATTCAGTGACTTGAATTTGAACTGGAATAGACTTTGAGATGCAATTCGGGTCACTTCCATGAATTCTGGTTTTGCTGATGCATGCATTTTTGGCTGGATTCCCATGAAAGGAAATAAATTTCGATTACCTTTTTTGTTGGTCTGAACTAAAAAAGATAACGTGAAAAGTTAATATTGCAAGTGCATCTGAATCATGTGATCTACTCCTCTAGCAGCCTGTAAGAGCTCCCAAAGCACTTGGAGTGCTTGCAGAATTACAGGCTTCTACAGAAATGTAGATATTTCTTCTCAAGCTATGAGATTCTTGGTTCTTTGAAGGATTTTCCACACAGCCCTTTGGATGTCTTTGTTCCTGAAGCTATAGATGATGGGATTCAGAACTGGGGGCAAAACTGCATACAGAACTGCAGACACCAAGTCCAGAGCAGGGGAGGAAAGAGCTTTAGGTCTCATGTATGAGAACACACCTGTGATGATAAATATAAAGAAGACAGCCAGGTGGGGAGTGCAGGTGGAGAAAGCTTTGTGTCTTCCATGAACTGATGGAATTCTCAGGACTGCTGATAAGATAAATCCATAGGAAACAAAAATAAACACAAACACAAATGAATCCAAAATGAACCCAAGGGCCAAAATGACAAGTTCATTGGCTTTTGTGTCAGTGCAAGAAATCTTTTGTAACTGAGGGATATCACAGAAAAACTGCCCAATTGTATTGGCCCCACAGAAGTTTAGTGTGAAAGTTAAGCTGGTTTCCAGCACTCCATGGATGACGTTGCTTATCCAGGAAGCTGCTGCCATTTGGATGCAGGCATTTCTGTTCATGATTAGGCTGTATTGCAGCGGATGGCAGATGGCAACATAACGGTCATAAGCCATAATGGTGAGCATGGCTAGCTCCCCACCAACAGATGTGACCACTAAAAATACCTGTGTGACACACCCAGCCAGAGAAATCCGTTTGCTGTTCATCAGTGAATTGCCAATGGATTTGGGGACTGTGGTGGAGATGTTACAGACATCTAGAACTGATAAGTGGACCAGGAAGAAGTACATTGGGCTGTGAAGGTGGTGATCCAGGGCCACAGCTGTGATGACCAGGAAATTTCCAGCTACAGCTATTAAATAAATGAAGAGGAAGATCACAAAATGCAAAATCTGCATGTGGCGGTCATTAGAAAACCCCATCAGAAGGAATTCTGTCACTGCTGACTGGTTGACCATTTCACTGATCAGATTCATTCTGCAGAATGGAACAGAAGGACAGTCAAATTAGAGGAGGCTAACTTTAGAGGCAACACTTTCTTTCAACATTATAAGTATCAACATGTAATCAAACCTCAACAACCTCACAGGTTTTGAGTTCTGATTTCATTTGAGGAAGAGTTCCTTGTTGAAAATTATCTTAAGCAGTGATGAGACCTGGTGGGACTGTCACCACCTTTGGATGATCGTAGCAGGAAAGAAAAGCACAGTGGCTTCTTTATTCTAACTCCTTGGTGCTGGCAACATGGTCCACAATTTCCCTAAAGCCAAAGATCAGGTTCACAGCATGGTGGCCTGAAAGTCAGTTGAGGCTTTCCATGTTATTTGATCTCAGAGTGGATAGGCAACCATGTCAATGCCCCCTAATCCTAGCTTATAATAAACCATCACTGGTTTACATGCTATCATGGTTTTTCATATTTTTTGAGTATAGTCACTCATTCGGTCACAGATCATATGAAGCCTTTGGATCTATTGGTGTTTAGTATCTTGATCAAACCTAGCACACTTCAAATGGTGCCTCTCTTTGTAGCATCTCATTTCTACATGAAGTTGCAACTTTATATATTTGGTGTTTTTGTGCAGTATCTTCACAATATGCATGCGCATTTTTAACAGCTTTTCTTCTCTGCTGTCACTGATACGTACATTCTGGACATAGTTTTCCCAATACTGGCACTTAATTTTGCAAATGGGACAATGCCAAATGGGAATTCCATTCTATTTTGCATATTGATGAAGAACACATGAACACAAGCTGAACAAAATTCTCTCCTATCCCTTAACAGGGGTGCAATCTTCCAATATCATCCATCAGTCCATATACATGTTGGAATTTACTCTTCAATACATCGACACATGCACAAAATTCCCAGTTCTATTAGAGTTTCCTAATGAGCAAGTGATCACATTGAATAAACCAGAGTGAGATACATAATACCTGTTTCTCCAAGACTATCCCAATATATAAAAACTATTAATGTAATTCTGATACAAAACTAATTTTCAAAAGGTAAAGTAAGTTTTTTAATGTAAATCTGGAATTGAACCAATATTTAACCATACCAAGCAGAGAGACTGCTTGAAATCAAAGGATCTTAGGGTTGCATTAATCAGCAAAACACAGCATCACAGGAGTTCTCAACATTCTATGTCAGCAGTAGAATCTATATTAGATATGAGCATTACTGTTTTTGTCTTTTCGTCCTTTTTGTGTCGTTCTTCAAAGGGATGCATCAATTGTGCACATCTTAGGTAAAGCCTATTTCTGTCCATTTTTCAGAAATTATGCATGTTTAAAAGTATGCATGCTGTCCTTAGTTCACCCACGCCTTGCCTTGCCTCATCCACCCTCAGACTTCGACCAATCTGTGTTTCAGCAGGAAGGTATGGATTTTCTCACAAAAATATTCTTGAATGAGAATCTCATCATAGGGATATCCACATAGATCTTCCAGGCTTCCCTTACCTTTTCCTAAGGAGTGAACAGGGTGTCTGCTTTTATGTTGGATTTTTAATTGCCATGTTGAAGCTTATCCTCCCTGGACATTCCCCCCACTGCCACCCAGAAATAATGCTCAACATCTTAAAGGAGCCCTGGCCTTTACTGAGGACAGATGAAGAGATTCTACTCACCTCGGTTCGTTCCAGTAGTTGAGAGTGCAGATATTCTGGTGTGTCAGAACCTCTGTATGTTGCATTGAGGTGGAGGGAGTGTTTACCCCTTGTGGTGTGTCAGAGAGTCACTCCTTGGAGAATCTCTGCATGAAGTCATATGCTCCATTCTCTTGACAATATATGGATGCATCTGTGCCAGT